>OY744529.1:4662500-4667500 GCA_963556195.1 Sepiola atlantica
CTTCGACTGCGAATCAGTGGCGATTTGTGTTCGGGGTTCGCGCCTGCTGACCGGTGGGAACTAGTTCCTAGACTGAAGATTGCGTTAGCATGAAACATCGATGTCTCTAGGTATATTTTAAATATTTAATATTTATAAAAAATATTATTGTTTATCAGCCCCCTCCCACGGAGGCTGGGCACTTTTCGAGGAGCTTTAATAACAAGTAGTACAAATAGCTATACGCATGATCCGACTCGTAGATCACTCTTAGCTACTTGGTGGATAGTAGTAATTCTACTATTTACAGTTAAAATTCCCCTTTATTTACTAATTAGTTTCCAGTGGCCTTCGGGTAAGATCTTCGACTGCGAATCAGTGGCGATGTGTGTTCGGGGTTCGCGCCTGCTGACCGGTGGGAACTAGTTCATAGACTGAAGATTGCATTAGCATGAAACATCGATGTCTCTAGGTATATTTTAAATATTTAATATTTATAAAAAATATTATTGTATATATATATATATATATATATAAGACTAGCAAGTAGAATTCAAGCTGTAATGAAAACTACTTTTTTGCCGACTTTGTAAGCATTACACTATCATCAAAATCTTTCTACATTGAGTGAGACTCAGATATTTATATTAAGAGATTCCGACTTTTTCAACAGCCGATAGTGCTCTATTCTTTTTATTCAATGTGTAGGATATTTGCTTGTAGTTATTGTATTTCTAATTACTATGCAATGGCAAAATATGTGCAGCCGTAAGGGTGGGAAAAGATCGAGTAACCAGTCACCTAGTCGGTGTCTGGCCTTGACATATTTTATTTGGCTTCATTAAGGGATTACGATGCGTAACGTGTAGTTTTAACACACTTCACTGGTTCCGTAATCTCTGCTTGAATTGGGCTTACAAAGAGTATGAGACTTGGAATAAAGAAAGTTGATTTTACGTCTCCGTTACTATTCAGCAGACATTTTGTTTTTTTTCCGAAACAAGCAGAATATTTTACGTTTGGTTTTATCATTAGAACACGATATATCTGTATTTATATCAAGTTAGGTATGTGTATATGTTTATGTAATTGAATTTGCTCGATTCACTCCTAAACTAATTAACTGATCATTATGAATTTTGGAAAACAGCTGCTACACGTAAGAAGTCGTAATGTGGGCTATATTTAGCTTAATTTAGTTTTATCCAAAAAGGACAAAGAGGGTGTGGGAACCCATCATGAAAATTCAGATACCTCGTATTTTGATGAAATTTTAACAATAGGTATTAAAGATAAATTAAGAAATATTTCCCAAATTTCAGTTTCTTTGGAATATTTAAAAAGGTTTTCAGGAAGCATAAAATGGGAACAGCCTCCCATTTGAATTAAATTTGATCCATAGTCATTAGACACCAATGAATTAAATTTGATCCATAGTCATTAGACACCAATGAATTAAATTTGATCCATAGTCATTAGACACCAATGAATTAAATTTGATCCATAGTCATTAGACACCAATGAATTAAATTTGATCTATAGTCATTAGACACCAATGAATTAAATTTGATCCATAGTCATTAGATACCAATGAATTAAATTTGATCCATAGTCATTAGAACCAATGAATTAAATTTGATCCATAGTCATTAGACACCAATGAATTAAATTTGATCCATAGTCATTAGACACCAATGAATTAAATTTGATCCATAGTCATTAGACACCAATGAATTAAATTTGATCCATAGTCATTAGACACCAATGAATTAAATTTGATCCATAGTCATTAGACACCAATGAAGCAAGCTTCTCTGAATTTTAATTTCTTCTAAAATCTTAAGTCTTATATTTTAGACATTTTCTAGAATCAAAATCATGTTATGGACTTTTATCAAAATTGGAATAAGGATTCTAGACATAAGGTTTAGTAGCATTGTATCGTCTAGTTATGATTTATTCCCAATATATTGTGGACGACAAATACGAAAAATAGTATTTTAATGATACATTGATAACTCAGAAAATGGTCGTGTAAATCTGAGAGTTAGAACAAAACGATGGAGGCACATAAAGTTATTCACAGACAAAATGTTTCACTGTATCACTCCCTTCAGTGTGGCTAGACAGGCAAGCGGTTCAAACAGGGATCGAACCCTAATTGTTTTTTGACATTCGTTTATCGACAATATGTATAACAAATGATTTATTTTAATCTGATTACGATGGTGTCCTGTCGCAACTTTCAACGTTCATAATTTGTTGATTTTCTCGAGTAAAATAAAAATTTGGCGTCGATTTTCGAATAAATACACGTGTTTTTTTTTGTGAGCTGGAAAAATATCTGGAAAAAGATCAGGAAAAAGATCAGGAAAAAGATCTTGGAAAAAGATGAGGAAAAAGATCGGGAAAAAAATCTACCAAAAACAGTATTTTCTAAAGTAAGTTTTCGATTTTAAAAATATTTGACTGACTTTTTCTGATGATTCATTGTCTTAGAAAATTAAAGATATTTTTAAAAACCTTGATAATCAATTGAAGAAACCGCCGTAAAAATGAATCTGTACTGGAAAATAAAGATATCGTCGTTGAAATCTGCTTTGTTTCTCTATATATACATATATATATATATATATATATATATATATATATATATATAGTCTAAAGAAGCTTTGGGTTATTTTAAACAAAAAGACAAAAAAAAAAGAAGGAAAATGCAGTTTAAATCCCCACAGAAACTAACTAAATCCAAAATAGTGCAGACTTAACATTCGTTGGAAAATTCATAAATAAATAAAATATATAATAGTAAGTAAATAAAAAAAAAAGAGGGATTAAGTATCTAACAGTGAAACAAAAACAGGAGACCTTAACGTAAGCATCTAATATTAACACGGGGATCATCAGCTGTTTACCATGTAACTGTTTCGGAGATTTAAAAACAGGACAGTTATATGCATGGCTCTCCAATGGTACAGATCAAACTACCATTTCCCCAATCAAGTGTCGAAATAATTCAGCT
Organism: Sepiola atlantica; assembly: GCA_963556195.1. Taxonomy (NCBI): domain Eukaryota; kingdom Metazoa; phylum Mollusca; class Cephalopoda; order Sepiida; family Sepiolidae; genus Sepiola; species Sepiola atlantica. The sequence goes on from OY744529.1 coordinate 4,665,502, forward strand.
TAAAATGTTACTTATATATAAATAAATAATAATAATAATATACAACACTTAAGACTACCGTGCGATATGGTAATTTGCATATCAAATAAAATCCTTTATAACAATAGTAATACTAGTAATAATAATAATAATAATAATAATAATAATAATAATAATAATAATAATAATAATAATAATAATAATAATAATAATAATAATAAAATTCTATCTAAACACTACACGCAAGAACCATTCTGCGATATGGTAGCTAGAAATAAAATTATATAGGAATTAAAGTTGCATTAAAAAAAAAAATAAAAAAATAAAAAAAGCTTTAGTACCTTAGGTACGAGAAAGGCAAATAGATAAGAGGAAGGAAACCTAGCCATACAGATCTAAATACCCAATATATAGTCTAAAGAAGCTTTGAGTTATTTTAAACAAAAAGACAAAAAACAAAAAAAGAAGGAAAATGCAGTTTAAATTCCCACAGAAACTAATTAAATCCAAAATAGTGCAGACTTAACATTCGTTGGAAAATTCATAAATAAATAAAATATATAATAGTAAGTAAATAAAATAAAAAAATATATATTGTTATAGTTTATAAGTATCAGTTTTTGAAACCGGTTAAACATTTCGAATTTACACTCATGCACAGTACTTGATGCTTTCTTATGTCGACCATTAAAATGATTCGATAAAATATGTGCTTTTTTAATTAGTCATGACCATTGGTTTCACACCGTGAATGCAGTTGTTGCCAAAATGTTACACACCGTGTAAAATCATGAGAAATAGGAACGTACTTTCTGGAAAAAATATATCGAATTGCAGTTTATTCTTCTTAACACTGTACAATCATCAGAAAAGATGACGAACAAAAATCAAATATTGATTTTGCAGGGAAAAAGCTAACGATGGCAAAAAAAACAAAAACGGTAAAGAGTCTGACTTTACTTTGTATATTAGATGTATATTAGAAAAGATTGGGTAAAACATCCGGCAAATTATCTCATTTTAAAACAAAATATTTAAATGGTTAAAAATTTAACGGTTCATAGACGAGAAGCAGACATTGCTATTCGTTCCACTGAGTTATATTGAGTTACTGAGTTGGAAGAGCTAGTCTTTTCAAATCCACTATTTGGCATCTAAGTTGGGCTTTATCATTGCTTGAACAACACGACGTGCCGCAATGCCATTACAATCACGAGACAGGCCACACCTCATAATTAACAATACACACACACAAACGCGTACATGCCCAAACACATATGCATATATATATACATGTATGTGTGTGTGCGTGTGTGTGTGTGTCTGTGTGTGTCTGTGTGTGTTTGTGTCTGTGTCTGTGTGTGTTTGTGTCTGTGTCTGTGTCTGTGTGTGTGTGTGTCTGTGTGTGTTTGTGTCTGTGTGTGTGTGTGTGTGTCTGTGTGTGTTTGTGTCTGTGTCTGTGTGTGTTTGTGTCTGTGTGTGTGTGTCTGTGTTTGTGTCTGTGTGTGTGTCTGTGTGTGTTTGTGTCTGTGTGTGTGTGTGTGTGTTTGTGTCTGTGTGTGTGTGTCTGTGTGTGTGTGTATGTGTCTGTGTGTGTTTGTGTCTGTGTCTGTGTGTGTTTGTGTCTGTGTGTGTGTGTGTGTGTCTGTGTGTGTTTGTGTCTGTGTCTGTGTGTGTGTGTCTGTGTGTGTTTGCGTCTGTGTGTGTGTGTGTGTGTATGTGTATGTGTGTGTGTGTTTGCGTCTGTGTCCTCTTGCTAAGCGATGCTTGACGATATTTGCTCGGGCTAAATTAAAGGGATGACAATGTTTTCAACAAAAAACAAACACACTTTGTCTGCAGAATATGAAGAGATTCTGGCGCCGCCATTTCTGCAGACAGTGATACGAATTCGTCTATTTTCAAACTAACAAATCTTCTAGTTTTTTTTGTCACGTGAAGTTAAATACATAATGGTTAGCGATAGCTTTTTTAACGTCAGTAGTTTTTGCTTCATTCTAGCGATTTTGATTATTTTCGT
>OY744529.1:4672500-4677500 GCA_963556195.1 Sepiola atlantica
CGCGGCCCTTAAGCTTAAAAGCAACGCGGCCCATAAGCTATAAAGCAACGCGGCCCTTAAGCTATAAAGCAACGCTGCCCTTAAGCTCAAAAGCAACGCGGCCCTTAAGCTTAAAAGCAACGCGGCCCTTAAGCTTAAAAGCAACGCTGCCCTTAAGCTCAAAAGCAACGCGGCCCTTAAGCTATAAAGCAACGCGGCCCTTAAGCTATAAAGCAACACTGCCCTTAAGCTCAAAAGCAACGCGGCCCTTAAGCTTAAAAGCAACGCGGCCCTTAAGCTAGAAAGCAACGCTGCCCTTAAGCTCAAAAGCAATGCGGCCCTTAAACTATAAAGCAACGCTGCCCTTAAGCTTAAAAGCAACGCAGCCCTTAAGCTATAAAGCAACGCTGCCCTTAAGCTCAAAAGCAACGCGACCCTTAAGCTTAAAAGCAACGCGGCCCTTAAACTATAAAGCAACGCGGCCCTTAAGCTTAAAAGCAACGCAGCTCTTAAGCTATAAAGCAACGCGGCCCTTAAGCTCAAAAGCAACGTGGCCCTTAAGCTCAAAAGCAACGCGGCCCTTAAGCTCAACAGCAATTTTGATATTTACATAATTTACATAAAGAAGAAGACAGTCTGGAATAATTAGAGTTAAATAGAGCAGGTGGTTTCAAGCCCCATGTCCTTATGACTGACCTAGAAGGGAAATGTTGATTGAAGTTTTTATTTTTTTTATTCTGCCATTGGTTACCCGGCCTGAGAAATTTGTGAAAGGATGAATGGATTGGCATTGAACAGTTTTGACGTGTCCGTGTCTGTTCTCTTCAGCTAAGAGAAATGAATTTCAAGATGGCGACGCAATCGCACGTGGGTTCGTATGAAGCCACTAGCCATTAGCGAAAGAGTATCTAACAACAACACAGTGTGTTGTTGTTTGTGGTCTCCTAGTCCGAACTACAATGTAGACTCTCTGAAAAAAGTGCTAGGATGGTGATGAATTTATGATTAAACAAGGGTTGCTCAATAACTTACCGCATTTCTCCGGACCGGACATTGTTAAAGTCCAGTGGCAAGGAGAACTGTAAGACGACCGGAAGCTGGGTGTGAGCTGAGAATTACTAGTTTTATTTTCAGAACTATTTCCTTTTCCTAGATGAGTTGCCGTATTTGGGGCATCAGTTTATGAATAACAAGAGCGAAACTGACTCTGCAGCCATCCCCACTCAGTGGCATAGCAGAGGTCTGGTGATGCCCTGGATCAACTTTTTCATTATATGTCCGAAAGACTCGACTAGTAATATGAGAAAGGGAGATGCACCCCCTCCAATTTATATGGCTGGGGACACCTCCATGTCGCCTATCCCACCCCTTTGCACACAACAGCCTCTTCTAAATGTACGGCGTCTGGTTTTGTCACTTTACGGGCGCAACATCATCTTTTGGACGCATTTCTTCCCGTATGGCTGAGAGCCGAATTAATATCAAAGTTGTGTAAATAATACAGAAATAAAATCTTTGGTAATTCTATACTTGATAAGATACAAGGATTGTATAATCGTCTGCTTCGCTTGAATATTATCTTGTAACTGATACGCTGTTGGCTGATAGATGTTCCGGCTTCTCTCCCTCCCCGAAACCCCAGTAAACGTTTATAATTAATCTTTGAGCAGGATATCTTACTTTGAATCTGGCATTTGGTTTATGATTACTCGAAGTCACATATCTATTTATTTCTCGCTCTCTCTCTCTCTCTCATTCATATATATATATATATATATATATATATATATATATATATATATATATATATATATATATATATATATATGTGTGTGTGTGTGTGTAATTAGCCAGCATTCCTTCTCGTATGCATGTTTCGTTAAACAGTAGCGACAGCTTCTTTTTTTAAATTTTTTTTATTCTTTTTTTCGATTCATCGCACGACCGATTTGGTATTGTCGTCCATGTTGTATAAAAAAATCGCCATATTTTCGCGAACGTTTTCGACCGACGTCGGTCATCTTCAGGCGGATGAATGAGTATGCAAAATAAAAGATTGGTGAATTTATTAAGAATACGTTTAAAAAAAAACATTTCAATACCACTTCAACAACACTTCAACATACCTTCGCCCCCTTATAACGAGCATGGTTGATACTAGGTTTATTTACTTGAATAAACAACGCTTCCATTATGGGGAGACGAATACTGCAATATGAGATCCCAAGAATTGCTGTGTTATTGGTTAAAATATTCCTGAATTCATTTTTGGGGATGCTATGTGTTATCAAGTGTTGGTAGATGGAACTTTGAGGGGAGGTGAGATGGCAAGTTAGTCGGCGTGATATGCTAGTTATAGTCATGCCGATACACGTGTTGTTTGCAGAGACACATTCTCTGATAGGGCATCTATATATATATATATATATATATATATATATATATATATATATATATATATATAGATAGATAGATAGATAGATAGATATAGAGATATATATATATATATATATATATATATATATATACATATATACTTATTTTATTTATTTAAATGCACACTATACATTATCATGATCATCCATCGGTACTTTCGGTTTCAGGAAAACACTGGAAACCCAATCCGCATTTAAAAAATAAATTGATAAAGTTCTCGATAGCAAAATGTGAGAGCTAAAATACAAATTATCTATTAAAAACTATATGTTACATATTACAGAGAAATACCATGGTTTCATTGACATGGATTAACCTTTTATCGTTTAAAAAGGCCGTTAGAATCTATTCAAATCATCGGTGACTCACGAAATGAAAACAAATCGATAAATGGTGTTCAACAATTATCTGTAACATCTTCCAGTGAAATCGCTCAAAACCCATATACACATATTAGCTCGGTACTTTATTAAAAAGGGATGCTTGAGCAAATTCTCCAGAAGATGTTACTAGTGATCATTGAACTCCATCCTTAGATTTTCTTTCGTTTCGTGAGTCGCTGATGATTTGAATAGACTGTAACAACCCTTTTAACCGATAAAAGGTCAATTAAACCATGGTAGTCTCTGAAATATGTGGCATAAAGATTTTAAATAAATAATTTATCTTCAATATATATATATATATATATATATATATATATATATATATATATATATATATATACTAGAACAATACCCGTTTCTGAATAGAACAGTTCTGTAACACTTTTATGTTCTCTTATTATCAGATCAGGATATACTGATATTAACCTTATGTCTATTATCCTTATTCTAAGATTAAAGGCTTAAGCTTAAAAGGGTCTTAATAAGAAATTTAATTCCAGTAAATCTTGCTTATTTATCTAATGACTATGGATAAATCTCAATGAAAATCAAAAAATTCATATCGATCGATTAATTATTTTAGGAGTTTATCATATATACAAATATATATAAATATACAAATATATAAAAATATACACATTATATATATATATATGTATATATACATATATATACATATATATATATATATATATATACATATATATATATATATAAGTATATATATCTAAGTATATATATATATCTAAGTATATATACATCTCTCTCTAAGTATATATATATATCAATATCTAAGTATATATATATCTAAGTATATTTAGATATATCTAAGTATATATCTATATATCTAAGTATATATATGTATATCTAAGTATATATCTGTATATCTAAGTATATATCTAGATATCTAAGTATATATATATATATATCTAAGTATATATATATCTAAGTATATATATAAATATATATATTTGTATATATAAGTTTATGTATATAAGTATATATATAAGTATATATATAAGTATATATATAAGTATATAGAAACGGAATATATATATATATAGGTAGTAGAAAGAGAGAGAGAGAGAGAGAGAGAGAGGGGAGAGAGAGAGGGAGAAGGAGAGATAGATAGAGAGATAGGTAGATAATTATATATCAATTACTGACCCAACGCGTTTCTGGTGGTCTAGTAATATATATAATCTTGAATCGAATTTGCGAAATAGAAGCGAAAAGTTCCGCAAATCTGGGTCGCCAAGCAGGGCTTAGTGTATGTTACTGCATCTGCAAGCAACCTTTCCAGTTCGTACGAGTGGGCGTCAGAGCTAAGGAGAACGCTTCGCGAATATTTCATATCGAATTACTTCATATATTAGTGAATATTAATAATTGAAGAATTTGGAATTTACAGGAATTTATTCACGATTCCGAAAAGAAATGTAGAGCTATTTCAGCTGACGTTTATAAAAAAAAGTTATAATAATAATAATAATAATAATAATAATAATAATAATAATAATAATAATAATTATTATTATTGTTATTGTAATAACAATAATAATGATAATAATAATGATAATAATAATGATAATAATGATAGGTCTTTTTAAATTTAGATTCACAGAAGACCGGGTTTTAGACTTATTATTTATAAAATGATTACTTATTATTTATAAAATGATTACTTATTATTTATAAAATGATTACTTATTATTTATAAAATGATTACTTATTAATACAAAATTAAACAGTTATTGGGCGATTTATTATTACGCAAATTAACTACTTTCAACACGAGCTTAAATAGCAACAGACCTAGGGATACAGATACTACTTTAGTTTTATTTTTGATTTTTTACTATTTGCCAATTTTCAAAACAAATTACTACATCAGTGAAACGCCTGCTGAAGACGGCTGATATAAAGATATTCTTCTGCTTTTCTTCTGCTTAAGGTAGATCCGCAATAGATCACTCAAAGACAGCAAAACGATTTATCAAAGTGGCTGTAAAAAACGATGTCCGGTGCCCGAGGAATGGAATATGTACTGTGTAACACCGGGTCGCCAATAAAGGGAAACAAAATTAACTTTTAGACGAGATTAACGTTAAGTACATGTAATTTGTTCAACTCACAAGTAATTTTTTCAAAACAAGATCTTTCTTAGTCTGTAAAAACTTATTTTTTCAAAGTCTGTAA
>OY744529.1:4680000-4690000 GCA_963556195.1 Sepiola atlantica
ATATGTGTATGCTAAAAATTGGACTAGCAATTGTTTTTGGGTGAGGGGAGAGGGAGGGACAGGTGGTAGACAATTGGCGAGGTGTTGTTGAAATATGTTTAGATGTTCTTATTTTTTATTCATATAAAAATGTGGTTATATAATTATTGAAGTATAATTATCGTGTGAGGGTTTTTGCGGGATTATAATTCTACTCTCTACTTCCGTTACGGTGACGAGTATCGAGTTACGTGAATAAACAGCCAATGACGATGCAGTTTTGTGTTTAGAATCTTGTGTTCTGTTGGGATAGTGTGAATTTGTGTTTTCATTAATATCTTTAAAATCAGCTAAGTGAAGTTAAACTGTTATTTTTTAAAGTGATGTTTATTTGATTGATGCCGCATAACATATATAACATGAAAAGATAATACAATAATATATCAAATCAGTTTTTTTTTTGGGGGGGGGGGGGTCATTCATTTATAAAATTTTAATAGTTCTTAGCCCTTTCCCCTAAGATCCCACTCCCCATTTTAATTCAATGAATTTCTGTAAATAAATGTATTTATGAAAAAATCTTTTTTCAACAATTTGAATATATTTTAAGTAGGATGCCTTACCCCAAGAGTAAATGTGGTATTGTGGTGACTGAGATGATTCTAGTTAAGAGTAACATATACATTTTTATAACTGTTGACAAGGATGACAAACGACTATCCTTTCCCACACTTTTGATCGCCTTGTGCCTATTTTGTTCGTTATTTAAATTTTTTGTGCAAATAAATAATTCAAAGTGTAGTATCTGTTCTCAGCATCTCATTTACTCTTTTACTATCGATCAAACTATTGCTTCAAACAATAATAAAAAAAACAATAACATAATAATACGGCGTCGTTAAGAGGAGAGAGAGAAAAAGAGAGAGCGAGAAAAAAGAGAGCGAGAGAGAGAGGTGAGATTAGTTTATTTTCTTAAGTAAAACTTAACTAGCGTCTTTTTAAAAAAACTTTACTCAGGTATTTCTTTTAGTCAGATGCGTATTTGTTTATTTATTTATTATTTTTTGTTGGGGGGTGGGGTGTAAGTTTCACTTCGATTAGTTGTTTTCGGTTCATACAGTAAGATTTACCTCCCGAGTGACTACAGTAGGAAATCAATTGTTATTGATAAAAATAAATTACTATTCCCCCGGGCAATACCGTGTAGCCCTGCTAGTTAAAAATCATACACTTTTAAAACACGAAACTTTAATATTTTGGTAATTTCGAAACATTTATTTACCTTTTAAATGCGACATAAAGAAAATAAAAAAGAAAAGACACAAATTTGTCTTTTCACTGCAATTTACAAAAATCGAGTCGGTCGCTCTTTTTTAGAAAACGTTTGAACACAAATGCTAAATATTTGTCCAGAAAATAAACAAATATTGCGAACCAGAACATTTGTTATATTAAAAAAACAATACCAAATAATAGTTAATTAATGAGATAACTTTTACAAAACCAATAGGCAAATTAGTTAACCTTGCGAATCCGATATCACATGATATAAATGGTATATAAAAAAGATGGTACGTATAATAAATAAGTTGAATTAATTGGAAATACACTGATTTAACTTGACTGGTCATGCGAGAAATTAGCCCAACTTTCGCATTTATTCATTTGGATATATATATATATATATATATATATATATATATATTTATTTATTTAGAATTTGTTTACTTGGAGCTATCTATACGAATCCTACAGGAATTCTTACTTCTAAAACTAGATTTGAATGGCATTGTAAATTCACATTCACAAAATGAATCATTCCATTAGTGAAAAAATAATAAACTAGTAATATTCAGAAAATAACAGTAAATAAAAAAAAATGTTGAATAAAAAATAATTGTTCATTGGTGATCAAGTAATAAAAACAAAGGTAAATAATATTAAAACATATATAAATAAAATAAATAAACATGGGTAGGTAACTCTCATCGCTTCCGGTCTCATCCTCTTAATTGATACTCACAACACACTTTTGAAAATATTTAATTTGATTCAATAAATTTATGAAACCCCCCCCCCAAAAAAAAAACATTAACACTAATATCAAAGAGAATTTGTTGATTTTGTTGTGAAACCTTTTTTCTATGGTTAAAAAAATTCAATTATAATTTATTTAGTGTAAGATTTACCGACTCTGCAGGTTCATTTAACAGTTTTATAAACTTATTTCATCATATTTTTTGCCTACTCCCTAAGCATTACATATTTCATCATATTTTTTGTCTACTCCCTAAGCATTACTTATTTCATCATATTTTTTGTCTACTCCCTAAGCATTACTTATTTCATCATATTTTTTGTCTACTCCCTAAGCATTACTTATTTCATTATATTTTTTGTCTACTCTCTAAGCATTACTTATTTCATCATATTTTTTGTCTACTCCCTAAGCATTACTTATTTCATCATATTTTTTGTCTACTCCCTAAGCATTACTTATTTCATCATATTTTTTGTCTACTCCCTAAGCATTACTTATTTCATCATATTTTTTGTCTACTCTCTAAGCATTACTTATTTCATCATATTTTTTGTCTACTCTCTAAGCATTACTTATTTCATCATATTTTTTGTCTACTCTCTAAGCATTACTTATTTCATCATATTTTTTGTCTACTCCCTAAGCATTACTTATTTCATCATATTTTTTGTCTACTCCCTAAGCATTACTTATTTCATCATATTTTTTGTCTACTCCCTAAGCATTACTTATTTCATCATATTTTTTGTCTACTCCCTAAGCATTACTTATTTCATCATATTTTTTGTCTACTCCCTAAGCATTACTTATTTCATCATATTTTTTGTCTACTCCCTAAGCATTACTTATTTCATCATATTTTTTGTCTACTCTCTAAGCATTACTTATTTCATCATATTTTTTGTCTACTCCCTAAGCATTACTTATTTCATCATATTTTTTGTCTACTCCCTAAGCATTACTTATTTCATCATATTTTTTGTCTACTCCCTAAGCATTACTTATTTCATCATATTTTTTGTCTACTCCCTAAGCATTACTTATTTCATCATATTTTTTGTCTACTCCCTAAGCATTACTTACTTCATCATATTTTTTGTCTACTCCCTAAGCATTACTTATTTCATCATATTTTTTGTCTACTCCCTAAGCATTACTTATTTCATCATATTTTTTGTCTACTCCCTAAGCATTACTTACTTCATCATATTTTTTGTCTACTCCCTAAGCATTACTTATTTCATCATATTTTTTGTCTACTCCCTAAGCATTACTTATTTCATCATATTTTTTGTCTACTCCCTAAGCATTACTTATTTCATCATATTTTTTGTCTACTCCCTAAGCATTGCTTATTTCATCATATTTTTTGTCTACTCCCTAAGCATTACTTATTTCATCATATTTTTTGTCTACTCTCTAAGCATTACTTATTTCATTATATTTTTTGTCTACTCACTAAGCATTACTTATTTCATCATATTTTTTGTCTACTCCCTAAGCATTACTTATTTCACCATATTTTTTGTCTACTCCCTAAGCATTACTTATTTCATCATATTTTTTGTCTACTCCCTAAGCATTACCAATTAACTTTCATCTGAGAAACTATTTATCGAACACAAGTCTAAAATGTCTCGAAAATCAGAATCATTTGGAAAATGACTGCATAAAACAAAACTACCAGAGCGTCGACCACGCTAAAAGAACTACGACTAGTTATTAGCATTTACTTACTAAGAGTTATCAGACAAGTCATTATTAGTGATTGCTCACTAAAAAAAAACAGGTAGTATTACCTGGAGACTGAATGACAACAAGTATCCCCAGATTTTCAATATACTCGGCTTCCGTCGTTGGATATCACTTTACAGTCTCGCAGCAGCTGTTTATCATTAACTTTTTCGCTGATAACGGTCATTGGCTTTCTCTGGAATTTGAGTCGCAATAAGCCTCCAATCCTTTACGCACCCTTCCAGTGGAGTCTTGGATAGTGCCCCCCCTCGGTCTTTCCACCCTCCTAGACCTTTCACGACTATTTTGTGTGGTACCAACCGATGTTTGGGGTCACCGCGGTTTTTTAGCGTGTGGGGTCAGATTATGTGATTTCTTTTTTTTAATTTAATTTAATTTAAGCTGATTATTATTATTATTATTATTATTATTATTATTATTATTATTATTATTATTATTATTATTATTATTATTATTATTATTATTATTATTATTACTGTTTATGAATATATTTCTTTCGAAATAATAAATGTCTGTCAAGGTCAATACTATTAAGAAAAAAACCCTTTAATTCCGTAAGAATAATTGAAATTGTCAGCTGAATATATGTAAACTTCATTTATTTATTTTAAATTATAGCGATTTAATTCTGTCTTCGTAAAGTAAAAATAATTGTTAGCTAACTATTTTTTAAATCAATTAAATGAGTGTCACTTTTTAAATATATTTATTTAAAATTATACTGTTCTAATGGACGTGACGGAATAATGTGATTTTGGAACAATTCATTTAAAAATGTGTGAAGTTGGAAATGTTTACCGTAGCGACATCAGATTAATCACCGATCACTATCGGCCGATCTCATTTGGTGAAAAGGTGATAACCTGCGTACGAACATGAACTAGCAGGGTATAGAGATAAGTACTGACCTAACGGGTCATAAACGGTCTAACAATTTTATAAACGTTATTCTGTGTGACTAGTAATGATATAACTCAATAGAGCTTATGATGTATGATATGTTGTGATGTATGACATGTAATGATGTATGATAAGTTGTGATGTATGACATGTAGTGATGTATGATAAGTTGTGATGTATGACATGTAGTGGTGTATGATAAGTTGTGATGTATGCCATGTAGTGATGTATGATAAATTGTGATGTATGACATGTAATGATGTATGATAAGTTGTGATGTATGACATGTAGTGATGTATGATAAGTTGTGATGTATGACATGTAGTGATGTATGATAAGTTGTGATGTATGACATGTAGTGATGTATGATAAGTTGTGATGTATGACATGTAGTGTTGTATGATAAGTTGTGATGTATGACATGTAGTGATGTATGATAAGTTGTGATGTATGACATGTAGTTATGTATGATAAGTTGTGATGTATGACAAGTTGTGATGTATGACACGTAGTGGTGTATGATAAGTTGTGATGTATGACATGTAGTGATGCATGATAAGTTGTGATGTATGACACGTAATGATGTATGATAAGTTGTGATGTATGACACATAGTGATGTATGATAAGTTGTGATGTATGAGACGTAGTGATGTATGATAAGTTGTGATGTATGGCACGTAGTGATGTATGATAAATTGTGATGTATGACATGTAGTGATGTATGATAAGTTGTGATGATGACATGTAGTGATGTATGATAAGTTGTGATGTATGGCACGTAGTGATGTATGATAAATTGTGATGTATGACATGTAGTGATGTATGATAAGTTGTGATGTATGACATGTAGTGATGTATGATAAGTTGTGATGTATGACACGTAGTGATGTATGATAAGTTGTGATGTATGGCACGTAGTGATGTATGATAAATTGTGATGTATGACATGTAGTGATGTATGATAAGTTGTGATGATGACATGTAGTGATGTATGATAAGTTGTGATGTATGGCACGTAGTGATGTATGATAAATTGTGATGTATGACATGTAGTGATGTATGATAAGTTGTGATGTATGACATGTAGTGATGTATGATAAGTTGTGATGTATGACACGTAGTGATGTATGATAAGTTGTGATGTATGACACGTAGTGATGTATGATAAGTTGTGATGTATGACACGTAGTGATGTATGATAAGTTGTGATGTATGACACGTAGTGATGTATGATAAGTTGTGATGTATGACATGTAGTGATGTATGATAAGTTGTGATGTATGACATGTAGTGATGTATGATAAATTGTGATGTATGACATGTAGTGATGTATGATAAGTTGTGATGTATGACATGTAGTGATGTATGATAAGTTGTGATGTATGACACGTAGTGATGTATGATAAGTTGTGATGTATGACACGTAGTGATGTATGATAAGTTGTGATGTATGACACGTGGTAAAATTGATCATAAAACGGAAAGATAAAGGCCGACAGGCGCAGGTATTTACACCATTCTTCCATTTCTATCATTCAGATGTGTAACTGAAACTGCATGTTTCATGATCAACGCCGAGGTAGTTTTATTAAAAGTAATAAAAATAAAGAAAATCGGCACTCTTATACATGACGCACCATGTCACCGTGACTTCGCGTCGTCAACGTTCCGGCAGATTACGGAAGTGCCCGAGAGTTGACGAGGCGAAAACGAGGCGAAAGCTGTCAAACGCTAAATTGAAGACTGGTGACTAATAAATTCAGACGAAGAAAATCAAACTAAAATACATATACAAAAATAAAGAACGAACAAACCATAGCTAAACAACTGTTAGTAATTAGATGTTCATTTTTAATTTTTTTTTTTTGTCAAAAAACTATTTTTAATCAAATGTTTTTAAATCAAATGTTTTTTTATTGTTTGGTCACCGGGAAGTTTCAAAAGATGATTTTGTTTGATTTGTTAAGCAAATGGTTTTGTTTTTAAAAAAATTTTTCCAATGTTTTTTTTTTTTACATTTTTTAAAATAATTAATTTAGTCCATCGGGAGATTAAACGAACTGACAAAGATTATAGAAATTCATTTTTTGTTATTGAACGCGATTAATTTCTTCAAAAAGTTATCGGCTACTTGGTTAAAAGTTTCGTCGACTCTTGAGCGATTCCGAGACGTGCCCGATCACTGACGACGCGAAGTCACGGAAACATAGTGCGTCATCTATAAGTGTACAAGAAAATCTGTATTCCACCGAGCTATTAGGAAGAGTTGGCTTTAGATTTTATAAAACATCAACTGATATAAAAGTTTTCAAGTAAAAACGTTGAAAGAATTACACCTTTTGATTATTTCATAACAATTACATTAATTGTTTTATTCTTAATGGTTTAGTATAACATTTATATCCAAAGCTGTTGCTAATATATATATATATATATATATATATATATATATATATATATATATATATATATATATATACATACATATATATACACATATATATATACATATATATATACATATATATATACATATATATATACATATATAGACATACATATATATATAGATATACATATACATATATATATACATATATAGACATACATATATATACATATATATATAGACATATATAGACATACATATATATATATACATATATATATATATAAACATATATACATACATATATAGACATACATATATATATATACATACATATACATATATACACATATATAGACATACATATATATATAGATACATATACATATATAGACATACATATATATATACATACATATACATATATAGACATACATATATAGACATACATATATATACATACATATACATATATACATATATATATACATACATATACATATATACATATATATATACATACATATACATATATATATACATATACATATATATATATATACATAGTATTCTAAATGTTAGTTAATAAACGTTTGTTTCCCTAAGACATTTTCCTATATACTTTCATAACAGAAAATACATGTTAAAATATTCCTTTGTTCTGTCAATGAGTTTTGCTTGAAACAAAATCTATTTTCGTGTTTCTAATTGGCCACAATTCATTGTTAACCGAACAAGTACCCCCCCTCTCTGTCTCTCTCTATCTCTCTATCTCTCTTCCTCTCTCTCTTTCTCTCTTTCTCTTTCTCTCTCTGTCTCTTTCTCTCGCTCTATCTCTCTTTCTCTCTCTCTCTCTCTCTTTCTTTCACTAAGCGAACTATGGATTTCTATGTTGACTCGACCACTGTATAATATTTCATAATGTATTTGTAGGCATTTAGAGAAACGATGACTCTCTCTTTTAGCTAATCTTTCATACACACCGTAAGCACGTAGATTAGATAGAAAATGAATATATATCTTTTCTTCTATGAATAATATCGAAGTAAAGGATTTTATTATTTTTTGTTATGCAGGAAGAATTTATTAACATGAAATCACAGCTTATGAAATGAAAGTGGAACAAATAGTAGTAGTGGTTGTGACCCAACGGGGCACTGGCACGTCTAGTATATATATATACATATATATACATATATATATATAGTCTAGTATATATATTTTCATAGCTGGTACATCTTATGCGGAAAGTATTGGTTTGTTTCGCACAGCAAACATATTATATGGAATTCTTTTCATATCCGGATTTTCGTATTTTATTGACCGGCATAATTCTCTTTTTTCATTCCCCACATTCTTTTATCTCTCTCTCTCTCTCTCTCTCTCTCTCTCTCTCTCTCTCTCTCTCTCTCTCTCACTGTTTCTGCCTCTCTCTCTCTCTCTCTCTCTCACTGTTTCTGCCTCTCTCTCTCTCTGTCTGTCTTCACATATATATGATAATTTTATCCGCATTGATTAATAACTATTTTAATTCAGATATTAAAATGATCTAATATTACTACCACCAGTGAAATTTGACCTATACCGTGAATATAGTAGTAATTTTATTGAATATAAAAGTAACACACACACACACACACACACACACACACACACACACACACACACACACACACACACACACACACACACACACACACACACACACACACACACACACACACACACCCCACACACACACACACATACACACACACACATACACACACACACACACTCAAAGTATTAATACGCTTAACAAAAGAAACAAAAATGAAAGTAAACAGACTTTCAAATAACATATATAATTGTATGCAAAACATAAGCACATGTAAATTATAGGTGTTAGTATTATTTTAATATTTCGGACACTTCTCCGTCCATTTTCAAAAGATTATTTTTTTATTAAAAATATGAATGAATATGAAGCTTTTATGAAAAAACTAGCTTTGTTTTAACTGTTTTTGGATGACGCTGCCCTTTCTACCCGCATCCATTATAAACATTATTTTAAAGAAAAATTAGAATGTATTATAAATAGTCCACCTTCGTAATGTGTTTATTAGTGAATAACAATCGCTGAAAATATTTCCACTATAGAATAGGATGACAACAGACGTTTTAAAATATTTTTTTTATTTAGCTGACAAAAAAAAACTTAATTTATTATTTGGATCAAAAGAGAAGAAAATCTTTTGACCGCCCTCAATCTGCAGCTATTATTTAAATGAAATGACTTTTTTTCAATTGCATTTTAAAAATCTTAAATTCAGTCTTATATGAAACACTCATTAGCCACGATGATTCTTCTTTTTCAACAAACTTCAGAGGCATCTTGTTGAATTCGGGAATCTTTAGGTAAAACTAAAGATTCTGTACGGAATTTCGAACGGCCCCCTTTATTTAATCCACGGGGGTAGATTGCTCTCGTCTTGTCAACCATGACTGAGTAGAAGTCTCTGAAGACATTCGTAATGGCATTCTTAGTATCGCCCGTAAGCAAATCAAACCTCCACAAGATTGCCACTTTGAACTGATTATTACGTAACACTTCTATCCATTACTTTACAGGTCTTTGCGTGGATTTCAAAAAAGGGTTCCGTTCGTAGTTCCATACAGATTCCCGCGTTCGACATATAGATTCCTGAGTTTTTCTAGATTCACATGAAGAAGGTCGAACGTTACATCTGATGAAACATTGTAAAACTAACATCAATGGTGAGAACAGTAGTTCGAATGATACAAATTATACAAATGTAAAGGGGTTGTAATCTTAAGAATTATTTCAGTTCTGTTATAATACTTTAATTTATAACATTGTTAATTACTATTTCAAGTTTTCAAAACGTATTTATTCTATTCTCGATGTTAATTTTAAAACAATTATATATAAACT
>OY744529.1:4695000-4700000 GCA_963556195.1 Sepiola atlantica
TATTTAGACAAACATTATTAAATAACACGGAGTGGTTTTGTTTGATGCGACTTTTTTTTATTTTTTCAATTTTCCGAATTGTCCATCTAATGTTTCGGTCAAATTGATGTAAATATGATCCATGGGTTCTTGTTCCATTCTTTTTTCTTTTTTGCAAGTACTTTCGATTTGAATCGTCAAGTCATCTTCAGGCGTTATTAGTTTTAGTGTCTTTACAAATTATGAATTTACTGTTGTGCTCATTTTTGAATTATAACGGCAAAATGTTTATAACTTGAAAAAGCGTCTGTAAAGTTGAAATGTACATGAGAGCGTGATGGCGTTCTACACATATGACGATTCAAATCGAAAGTACTTGCAAAAAAGAAAAAAAGAATGGAACAAGAAACCCATGGATCATATTTACATCAATTTGACCGAAACATTAAATAGACAATTCGGAAAATTGAAAAAATAGAAAAAGTCGCATCAAACAAAACCACTCCGTGTTATTTAATAATGTTTGCCTAAATGAAAATATGCTGCCTAAATACACAATATATATATATATATATATATATATATATATGACAATAAAAATAGCCTTAAAATCGATAAGATAAAAAATTATATTATATATATATATATATATATATATATATATATATATATATATGACAATAAAAATAGCCTTAAAATCGATGAGATAAAAAATTATATTATATATATATATATATATATATATATATATATATATATATTATGGTAAACAACTGGTGATCACTTGATTAATGTAAAAAACTAGCGTAAATTCTTAGAAGCAAACTAATATAGTGTCTGTAAAAAGTTTATTGACTTACAAGCGAAGTAGTTTTCCAACAAAAGACTTGGGACTAAAAGTTGTTTTTTTTTCCATATAGGTTTAATGGTTAAAAAACTTACAAGACTATATATATATATATATAAAATGTAATAGATATATTACTAAAATAATTCATTAGCCGACGTCTATCACCCAGGGTCGAACAAAGCAGCAGTAAATTTTGAAATATCGCTATTTTATATAATTGACATCTTTTTGTGTTATATATATATATATATATATATATATATATATATATATATATATATATATATATATACTTTGGTAAGGTTGGTGGGAAGAAAATAGAGTGCTTGATTATTAAAAAAATTAAACAGAAGGTGAGAACAACATGGTACCGTCGGTTTCAAATCAATTAGTGTTAGAGTTTCATTGATTATCATCAGCCACTGTTGTGGAACTTGTTCTGAAAAATGATGATAATCAATGCGACTTGAACACTTGTTGATTTGAAACCGACAGTACCATGTTGTTCTCACCTTCTGTAATATATATATATATATATATATATATATATATATATATATATATATATATATATATATACAGGGTGGCGCAAAAGTCACGCATTAGTTTGAATCAGTAACAACTGATTCAAACTAATGCGTAACTTTTGCGGGATTGTTTGGTGAGCGCTTAATTAGCAGATTTTCTGATTTTAACTGGCTTCACATTCACCGGATTTATATTTATATATATATGTTAGACGACACAATTAGATAGCTTTCAACAGCTATTTTAAAATTATAACGACATTCCCTTTCTCGTGTATGTCAATTACAGGAAGATTTGGTTTTAGGAGAAAATTTAGTAAAACCGACCAATATTTATTAGTTAATGTTTCTTTTCTAAAAACACTCATCTGAGAATATTAGATTAAGAGTCACAATTACTAAACTTGACCTGTTGTTCTTTTGAAATTCTCACGATACTCCCCTTGCAGATATATTAGTTAAGAGAAGATTTAGTCGGCGACAAATTTTGTAAAATAAACTAATTTTAATTTAGCTGTTTTGACCTTCTAATAAAACTCCTCTGTTAGTTAAAAGCAAACTTTTTTAGGACACACATTTACCGAAATTGATCAGCTGTTATTAGCTATGTTGACAGTCCTCCGATGAATGTTAGTTTAAATAAAGTTTTTTTTTTAAACCAACGAATCTACCAAACCTTAACTAAAATTGATCAGTTTTTATTATTTTGACATTCTGACGACACTCCTCTGATAAATGTTAATTAATAGAATATTTTGTTAGGAGACAAATTTACTAAAATGAACTAGTTTTTATTAACTATTTTGATGAATATTAGTAAAAAAGTGTGTTTCTACGTTACACAATTTTTAAAATTGATCAGTTTTTCATTAGTTATTTAAAAAGTTCTAACGACATTCCTCTGATGAATGTTAGTTCAAAGAAGATTTTCCGGGGAGAAAAGATTTACTAAAATTAAGCAGTTTTTTATTTGCAATTTTCACATTCTGATGGCCATATTTGGATGGATTTTTGTTAAGAGAATATTTTCTTTGGAGATAAATTCACTAAAATTGACCGGCTTTAATGAGATATTTTGATATTCTAAGGTACATCCTTCTATGAATATTAGATTCTTAGAAAAATTAACATCAATTGAACTGCGAATATTAGCCATTTTGACATTGTGACGACACTCCCCTGATGAATATTAAATAAAAGAAGACGTTTTCTCAGGTCACACAAGTAATAAAAATAACCAGCTTTTAATACGTGGACATTCTAGCGACACTCCTCTGATAAATATTAGCCAAAATAGGTTACTTAGGTCCTAATTTACTCAGATTAAACTATTCTTATAAGCTATTTGATCTTGACACCTCTCTGATGAATATGAAATAAATTAGGTTTTCTCCGGTCAAACATTTACTAAAACTAACAAACTTTTAATAGCTATTTGGATGTTCTAGCGACACTCAGATAAATGTTTGTGGGGAAAAATCTTATCATCAGATAAATTTAGCAAAGTTAATAAGCTTTTATTAGCTATTTTGCCATTCTAACGACACTCCTCTGATGAATAACAATTAAAAGGAGATTTTCGTAAAAGACAAATTTATGAAAATTAACCAACTTCTATTAGCTATTTTGACATTCTAACGACACTCCTCTAAGCTATAAAAATAATTTCTTAGGAGAAAAAATTACTAAAATTGACCAGATTTTATGAGCTATTTTGACATTTTAATGACACTCCCCTGATGAATCTTAATTAAAAGAAGACTTTTTTTTTGTAAGATAAAATGTTATACAAATTAAACAGCTTTTAATAGCTATTTTGATATTATGACGACTCTCCCCTGATGAATGTTAGATAAAAAAGATTTTCTTAACAGACAAATTTATTAAAATTTACCAGGTTAGCTTATTTTAAATTCTAACGACATCCCCCCTTGGTCCATGTTAGTTAAAAGAATATTTTTCTCAGGAGACAAATTTGGTTTTATTTAGCCATTAAACACATTCATCTAGCCATTAACTCATAAACAAATATTTAGCCATTAAAAACATTTATTTAACCATTAAAAAAATAAAATCTGCAAAAAATATTTATTCCTACAAAGAATGTGCCCGTTACATCAGCAACAGGTGCCCGAATGAAGTTGAGGTGGGGGGGGGGAGAGAAAGGGGGGGAGGGGGAGAGAAAGGGGAGAGAAAGGGGGAGGGGGGGGCGGAAGAGACTGCCTTTTGACTCGATTGGAACGTCGATTTTTTTTGTCGTTTTGTTCAAGAACTTTTGTGCTTTCTTCATATTAAAACAGTTTGGCTCTGTTTCTTTTTTTTTTGTTGAGTTTGCTTAAATGTATGCTGACAACCTCTAATTTCAATAATTGTTTATTCTCATTTCGTTCGAAAAGAAACGTCACCCCTGCACATAAAATGGATGCGCCCACTATGGTTTTCAATGTGGCGTTTTCTAGCGAAAAAACAAAACAAACAATTTTGGCTAAGATCAAAGTGTAGTATCTGTTCCGATGGATACTGCACGCCTGTCCTGTGCAGTTCTAGGAGGTCCACCCTCCCAGGCTTTGCCTCCCCTCTTTGGGGAGGAGTAAGTTTATTGCTTACTGTCTGAGGCGCCCCTACCGGGGAATGCCGACGGGGCTGCCTAGGCAATTTTTAAATGGCCAGAGTGCTCACCTCTCGAGCGCTGGCTTTTAAACCCCCACTTTCCCGACCCGATCTTGGGTCACATCTTACTTGTGGGAGTAAGATAAAACTGGCCTTGTGCCTAACTCCTGGGGAGGAGTAAATAAAACCTAAGAAATTGTTTCAATTTATGCGTTTTTATCATACTTATATGTGTATCCTTCATTATTGAATGAGCCCATATCTATCTATCTATCTATCTATCTATCTATCTATCTATCTATCTATCTATCTATCTATCTATCTATCTATCTATCTATCTCCTTACAGTAATATCTATCTATCTATATATCTATCTATTACTCTGCAAATATGTGTACCCCTCGTTCTCTGTCTCCCCACCCTCACTCTTCTATCTATCTATCTATCTATCTATCTATCTATCTATCTATCTATCTATCTATCTATCTATCTATCTATCTATCGGTAATCTTGCAATATAGTTAGCAGCCATGAAATTGAAAAAAAATACAACAAATAACTTTAACCAGACGCATTGAAATTGAATTTTCTACCGACCTGTACATTTTTAACGTTTTGAAACCGTTTTCAATTTTTATTTTAGTTCAAAATTAGATTTATATTCAAATCTCTTTATTTCATCACACGAGAAATGAAATGACCGCCTTTGGCTCTGTTGTTGAGTCTTCATTCCTTAAAAAAATAGTGAAAGAAATTACTTACTCTACCTCTAACCCAAAGTCCGAGTGGAAAGTCCCGACAAGCGTTAGTGTTAGGATAAGTCATTGTTGACTCTCCTTTCAGTCTAAAATGATCCCAAACTAATGACCTCTTCAAAAAAATCGACGCCATTTTTTTGTGTTTCAATCAGTCGATTTAACGATAACAAAGTCAGAGATAATAAACGGGTCAGTAGAAAATTAAATTGTACTGCGTTTGGTGAAAGTTATTAGTTGTATTTTTTGTTTATTATCGATTTCTCGTCTATTAACTAT
>OY744529.1:4710000-4715000 GCA_963556195.1 Sepiola atlantica
CAATTTTTATTCTTAATTTTTTAGTCTCTATAATTTCAAGTTATAAATGAAATAAAATATAAATATATAAAAATATAAAATATAGTTGTCCGGTGCGAACGCTGATCCTGCAATATTATTGTTTCCCTATTTGAGCAAAACGAAATATACGTATGCACGTACGAGGTGATGTAGTTTCAGAATATATACGGTTATATGGCTCTATCTCCATTTTCTAGCTATAAATAAAAATAGCCCGGCGCGAACACATTATTGTACGTCTTATCATGAAAATAATATATTCTTATGGATATTATATGTTCCAAATAATTTTTGAATCTAGGATGGGTGAGTTCTGTCTCATTTTACTCCCTTAAAACAAAAACATAACTCATTACACCCCCCCCCCCGGTTAAGTCTACTATCCATGTTCCACATTTGATACAAATCTGTCCATTTTTTAATACATGGTTACATTTATATTCGTGGCGTTCTTCGACTTTGCTAAACTCAAAAATAAATCAAACATAGTCATATTACATTTTGTGTCTAATATCTATATTCGAAATTTCGTAAAAATCAATCAGTACTTTTCTTCCTATGGATATGCAGACAGACTCACCGAAAGACATGCGTTCATCTTTATTGCAGTCTAGCTGTCCCTATCCGGCGTTGCCCGATAGTTTATTTACTTTCAATTTGTTTTTGTTTTTTTTGTATTTTTGAAAATATGCCGTTTTTTCAAAAATATTATTTGTTACGAATACAGAGTTACGTCCCTATTTTAAGATGACGACCATTTGAAAAATAATTCCAACTCGGTAAAGTATGATCTACTTATAAGTGGTATCTAGTACTTCTATCAAACCAATATTTTTTAATTGAATATTTTTTTATTATATTAAAAGTATTATAAGCTTAAAATTGTTAACATTGATTAAGCACTTTCATGTTCTCATCCATTTGAAGCAATAAAATACTTATAGAAATATTATTTAATTTAAGTAAAACCGAAAATATGGACATCTTCTTTGTTTAACAGTAAATAATACATTTTGAAGTGTTTAACGAATGCCATCTGGCTCTCTATAGAAAGTATCGGATCAGTTCTGTCATTATCTATATACAGTTAGGTATGTGTATATGTTTATATATTTTTATGTACAAGATTCACTTCTAAACTAATTAACCGATCATTGTGAATTTGGGAACATAGCTGATAGTCGTAAGGAGTCGTAATAGGGGATATAATACGTTAAATTTAGTTTTATGCAATAATGAAGAATTGAAGCCTTTCATGAAATTTCAGATACCTCTGATTTTTGTGAAATTTTAGCAATGGGTATTAGACATAAATCAATTAATATTTCTCAATTCTCCTTTGGGGAATTTTAATTTTTCCTGGGCATAATATAGGTACAGCCTTTAAAAGTTCAAATATTACATATTTGTATTACAGTTGATCCATAGCCATTAGACACCAATTAAGTAAGCTTTACTGAATTTTAATTCCTTTTTAAGAATCCTTAAGCTTAAGCCTAGAATTTCAGACATTTTCTAGAATCAAAATCATGTAATGGATTTTGATCAAAATTGGAATACGAATTCTAGACATAAGGCTTAGTATCATTGAATCTTGATTTTAATCTTCGTAAGGGGACATAAAAATGGTGCAAAACTGTTCTGTTTGGGGAATTAATTTCACCTGGGACGAGTTTTCTTCTATGTTACGTATAAAAGAGAGATTCTATTCAATCCTATTTTGTTAATTTTCAAAATAAAATAAAGAAAGAAATATTTCTTATAACATTTTCATAACTTTTATTCAATAAATATTATCCTAAAATATTATATTAATTCAAAATATGTAATTTTTAACTTCTCGAATAATTAATAAATTATCTGCACTGTTATTGCTTTATTACTATTTATTATATAATAATATATTATTAAAATAAATAAAGTGAGCATATGCGTTATATAAAAAGTGACATCAGTGATTTATAAATTAATGAGGAAAAGAGCTGTTAAATATTCCCGTTTCGGTCTACCGTAATTTTTGAAACGCTGTAAAAATGGCCTCGTTTTAAAGTAACGTTGTTATTAAGCGAGTTTTTATTTTATTTTGCAAATACCTTCGCTCATATGAACTTAACAATGATTTATATAGATACTAGACGTACACGGAATCCGTTGGGTTGCAACTATTGCAAAACTATTTATGCTACTTTGATTTCATTCGAAAATTCGTAAACAAAAAATAATAAGTTCCATTACTTGTATATTATTATTATTGGTCCCCCGATTTATAAAATCGGGAGACCTATGTTTTGAGGCATTTCCGTCCGTCCGTTCGGATTTTTCTCCGCAACCATCCATTGAATTTCTCTGAAATTTTGCATAAACTTGTAACTTTGGTCAGGTTAGAAAGTGACATTCTCCGATTTTTGAAAAAAAAATCCGGTTAGCCCCACAGGGGGTCAAAAGGCCCCAAATTGGCAAAAAATGATATTTTTTGCCCTATAACTTTTCATCCATCCATTCAATTTCTCTGAAACTTGGCCAAAATATGGAGGCAATTGTTCCTAATAGAAAATAAGTATCGCTGACTTTGGAAAAAATCTGGTTCGCGCCCCCAGGGGGGTCAAAAGCCTCCAAAATGGCAAAAAATGACCCTTTTCTCCCATAACGTTTGATCCATCCATTCAATTTTTCTTAAACTTGGCCAAAATGTAGAGGCAATTGTTCTGGATATAAAATGAGCATCCTTGACCTCAGAAAAATTCTGGTTCGCCCCCCCCAGGGGGTACAATGGGGATCAAAAATGCCCCAAATTACCCAAATTCATTGCATTTCACACTCGCCACATCGAGTCACATACAGAGGGGGACCACGCATGCGCGGCTTGTCATCATCATCATCATCATCATCATCATCATCATCATCATCATCATGATTATTATATAGAAGTATTATTCTTATATACAGGGTGGGCAAAAATAAGGGTCCTATTTTTAAAAATTCATAACTTTTTTATTTATTGATTTAAAAATTTTTTTTTTTTTAGAATAAGTAAAGGACCCCTTCCGAAGCAAGCATGAGCCGTATTAGCCCTAAGGAACGTACCCTCATTTAGAAAACATTATTTTTGCTTAAAAAACTCAAAACAGTGTAAAAAACAATACTTTAGTTTTTGTAAGTTTTAAGAAGTGTTTTTCGGCTAAAATTTGTTTTGTTTATTTCAAAAATCTCGGAAGGGTCAGTCTACACACACATAAAGTTTGGTGAGTTTAACTTTTATTTTGTGGAAGTTATTCAAATTCAAGTTATTCAAATTTAAAGATAGGACCCTTATTTTGGCCCACCCTGTAGAAGTATTATTATTATTATTATTATTATTATTATTATTATTATTATTATTATTATTATTATTATTATTATTATTATTATTATTATTATTATTATATAGGCGTACAAAGACTTATTATTTCACTATCAAATTTATATACGTGTTTGTGATATGTGACGTATGCAAATTAGATGAGCACGCTTGAAAAAGAGCGTCACTCACAAAGACATTACGAAATATTAAAAAGTGGTTGAATCAATATAGAGTGAGAGTGGGTGAGATAAATACAGAGAGAGAGAGAGAGAGAGAGAGAGAGAGAGAGAGAGAGAGAGAGAGAGAGAGAGAGAGAGAGATGACCTGTTCAGTTAATTACACATTACGGCTAATTAGAACAATTGAAATAGAATCTTTTTCAAATATAATTCAATCCCAGAACTAAAGTATATTTTAGCATGTACTTCGTGTTATTGAAGTATATATAAATAAGCCTTAGGGAAACACATGTTGATTCAATAACGTTAAGTATAACGTTCAAAATAACACATACGGGTCTTCCATTACAGACCATTTACTTAAAAACCCGCCGTGCGCTAGGAATTTTAGCATAGACTCCTTCACAATTTTTAGTCATTCTCACTCATTATACCATCTAAAAATCTTGGAGACGATCCACGTTCGTCTTAAACGTCCCTCTCTTTGTAAACAAAGGGAATGTTTATTAGGACAAGATGTGACCAGTCTCTAAGATCCATCCTCCATTGTACATATACCATAACGCTATTTAAATTCTTTTTCTCTACTCTCTCTTTTCACCCGCTTTTTAAATCCCTCGTTTTTTTTAAATCCCTCGATTCAGCCTTTGTTAAGAGAGGGCGAAACAGGTCGGCTGGCTTTTTTTTCTTGATTAACTTTTGATCATGAACGATAAAATTCGTCTTCCTTTCATGCTTGCGATAATAAAATTCTGTACTCCCCAAAAAATCTATAATCGCACATACGACATTTTATTTTACTTTATACAACTTAAGTTTGACTTACCATTCCTTAAAGCTGTATCGTCACCTTAAATTGTAGTAGATATTAAAAGTATAGCTATGTAACATCAAAGTTTTGTGTTTTTAAAAGAAAGTGTTTTTTGTTATAAATATTTTTTACTGGTTTTATCTGTTTTATAAGAAAAATCGAGACACCTAATACTGCTTTCATTAAGAAATATATGAAATTAGGCGTTTGAAATCAACTTATTTTACTTACTATTATGATATGCAATTAATAATGAGAAATAAATAAAAAGAAATAAACAAATGTAATTGTTTATCTGAAAACTGAGTAAGATGGAGCAATGTATCATTTTTTAAATAATGATTTAAAGATTTGCTGTTGTTTAAGTCATTATTGAAAAATGCCTACATTTTAATAATCTTCCTGGCCGGTATAAGTATTTCTGAAGAATAAAAAAAAAACTGGTGAGTTAAAATAAAATATTTATATGTCATATCTAAAGCTATAAATGCCTTACTTCGAAAATAGATCCGTGTCACTTTATTATATGGATTATTTTATCTATATCTATCCGGGCTATCCGGCGTTGCTCGGGATTATAGAAAAGGAAGTGGAAGAGTCTAAGAAAAATATTTTTAAGAGGCTTTGTAATATGAATAAAAAAAACTAT
>OY744529.1:4722500-4762500 GCA_963556195.1 Sepiola atlantica
TATTATTATTATTATTATTATTATTATTATTATTATTATTATTATTATTATTATTATTATTATTATTATTATTATTATTATTATTATTATTATTATTATTATTATTATTATTATTATTATTATTATTATTATTATTATTATTATTATTATTATTATTATTATTATTATTATTATTATTATTATTATTATTATTATTATTATTATTATTATTATTATTATTATTATTATTATTATTATTATTATTATTATTATTATTATATTATTATTATTATTATTATTATTATTATTATTATTATTATTATTATTATTATTATTATTATTATTATTATTATTATTATTATTATTATTATTATTATTATTATATTATTATTATTATTATTATTATTATATTATTATTATTATTATTATTATTATTATTATTATTATTATTATTATTATTATTATTATTATTATTATTATTATTATTATTATTATTATTATTTTATTATTATTATTATTATTATTATTATTATTATTATTATTATTATTATTTTATTATTATTATTATTATTATTATTATTATTATTATTATTATTATTATTATTATTATTATTATTATTATTATTATTATTATTATTATTATTATTATTATTATTATTATTATTATTATTATTATTATTATTATTATTATTATTATTATTATTATTATATTATTATTATTATTATTATTATTATTATTATTATTATTATTATTATTATTATTATTATTATTATTATTATTATTATTATTATTATTATTATTATTATTATTATTATTATTATTATTATTATTATTATTATTATTATTATTATTATTATTATTATTATTATTATTATTATTATTATTATTATTATTATTATTATTATTATTATTATTATTATTATTATTATTATTATTATTATTATTATTATTATTATTATTATTATTATTATTATTATTATTATTATTATTATTATTATTATTATTATTATTATTATTATTATTATTATTATTATTATTATTATTATTATTATTATTATTATTATTATTATTATTATTATTATTATTATTATTATTATTATTATTATTATTATTATTATTATTATTATTATTATTATTATTATTATTATTATTATTATTATTATTATTATTATTATTATATTATTATTATTATTATTATTATTATTATTATTATTATTATTATTATTATTATTATTATTATTATTATTATTATTATTATTATTATTATTATTATTATTATTATTATTATTATTATTATTATTATTATTATTATTATTATTATTATTATTATTATATTATTATTATTATTATTATTATTATTATTATTATTATTATTATTATTATTATTATTATTATTATTATTATTATTATTATTATTATTATTATTATTATTATTATTATTATTATTATTATTATTATTATTATTATTATATTATTATTATTATTATTATTATTATTATTATTATTATTATTATTATTATTATTATTATTATTATTATTATTATTATTATTATTATTATTATTATTATTATTATTATTATTATTATTATTATTATTATTATTATTATTATTATTATTATTATTATTATTATTATTATTATTATTATTATTATTATTATTATTATTATTATTATTATTATTATTATTATTATTATTATTATTATTATTATTATTATTATATTATTATTATTATTATTATTATTATTATTATTATTATTATTATTATTATTATTATTATTATTATTATTATTATTATTATTATTATTATTATTATTATTATTATTATTATTATTATTATTATTATTATTATTATTATTATTATTATTATTATTATTATTATTATTATTATTATTATTATTATTATTATTATTATTATTATTATTATTATTATTATTATTATTATTATTATTATTATTATTATTATTATTATTATTATTATTATTATTATTATTATTATTATTATTATTATTATTATTATTATTATTATTATTATTATTATTATTATTATTATTATTATTATTATTATTATTATTATTATTATTATTATTATTATTATTATTATTATTATTATTATTATTATTATTATTATTATTATTATTATTATTATTATTATTATTATTATTATTATTATTATTATTATTATTATTATTATTATTATTATTATTATTATTATTATTATTATTATTATTATTATTATTATTATTATTATTATTATTATTATTATTATTATTATTATTATTATTATTATTATTATTATTATTATTATTATTATTATTATTATTATTATTATTATTATTATTATTATTATTATTATTATTATTATTATTATTATTATTATTATTATTATTATTATTATTATTATTATTATTATTATTATTATTATTATTATTATTATTATTATTATTATTATTATTATTATTATTATTATTATTATTATTATTATTATTATTATTATTATTATTTTATTATTATTATTATTATTATTATTATTATTATTATTATTATTATTATTATTATTATTATTATTATTATTATTATTATTATTATTATTATTATTATTATTATTATTATTATTATTATTATTATTATTATTATTATTATTATTATTATTATTATTATTATTATTATTATTATTATTATTATTATTATTATTATTATTATTATTATTATTATTATTATTATTATTATTATTATTATTATTATTATTATTATTATTATTATTATTATTATTATTATTATTATTATTATTATTATTATTATTATTATTATTATTATTATTATTATTATTATTATTATTATTATTATTATTATTATTATTATTATTATTATTATTATTATTATTATTATTATTATTATTATTATTATTATTATTATTATTATTATTATTATTATTATTATTATTATTATTATTATTATTATTATTATTATTATTATTATTATTATTATTATTATTATTATTATTATTATTATTATTATTATTATTATTATTATTATTATTATTATTATTATTATTATTATTATTATTATTATTATTATTATTATTATTATTATTATTATTATTATTATTATTATTATTATTATTATTATTATTATTATTATTATTATTATTATTATTATTATTATTATTATTATTATTATTATTATTATTATTATTATTATTATTATATTATTATTATTATTATTATTATTATTATTATTATTATTATTATTATTATTATTATTATTATTATTATTATTATTATTATTATTATTATTATTATTATTATTATTATTATTATTATTATTATTATTATTATTATTATTATTATTATTATTATTATTATTATTATTATTTATTATTATTATTATTATTATTATTATTATTATTATTATTATTATTATTATTATTATTATTATTATTATTATTATTATTATTATTATTATTATTATTATTATTATTATTATTATTATTATTATTATTATTATTATTATTATTATTATTATTATTATTATTATTATTATTATTATTATTATTATTATTATTATTATTATTATTATTATTATTATTATTATTATTATTATTATTATTATTATTATTATTATTATTATTATTATTATTATTATTATTATTATTATTATTATTATTATTATTATTATTATTATTATTATTATTATTATTATTATTATTATTATTATTATTATTATTATTATTATTATTATTATTATTATTATTATTATTATTATTATTATTATTATTATTATTATTATTATTATTATTATTATTATTATTATTATTATTATTATTATTATTATTATTATTATTATTATTATTATTATTATTATTATTATTATTATTATTATTATTATTATTATTATTATTATTATTATTATTATTATTATTATTATTATTATTATTATTATTATTATTATTATTATTATTATTATTATTATTATTATTATTATTATTATTATTATTATTATTATTATTATTATTATTATTATTATTATTATTATTATTATTATTATTATTATTATTATTATTATTATTATTATTATTATTATTATTATTATTATTATTATTATTATTATTATTTATTATTATTATTATTATTATTATTATTATTATTATTATTATTATTATTATTATTATTATTATTATTATTATTATTATTATTATTATTATTATTATTATTATTATTATTATTATTATTATTATTTACTCACTAGGAGTTATCACACTGGTCATCGTCAGTGGTCACCCACTGCCGACAACCTGTGGTATTCCCTGGAGTCCGAGTGACAACAAGTCTCCTCAGGCCTCCAGTATGCTCCACCTCTTTTCGTTCATCACCGCTGATGACCTTGTGGTAATCGCAACAGCCACCTACCAGCGATTTCCCGCTGATAAAGGCCATTGGTCCCCTCTGGGGCCCGAGTGGCAACAAGCCTTCCCAAGGTCCCAGAGCTGTCCGCGCTCTTCCAGTGGAGGTCTGGTTTGCGCTTTCCCTCCTCGACCCTCTGTCCATAATTTTGTGGCGTCAGCTTATGCTTGCGCCTCTCTCGTGCGGTTGTATTTTCCCCGGTTCTGCTGTCATGTGCTTCCATGTGTTTGTTCTCCATTCGTTGCTTATGTGGGTTGGTTTCCGCATTCGAGGACATTTCTCAGGATTGTAGCTGTTTTGATCATTACTGTCCTTTGTATGGTCTCAGTTATCCCTTTGATTCCTATTTCTCCCAGTCTTTTCTCCATGTTTTTGGGGACTGTTCCTAGTGCTCCTATGATTATTGGTGTTATACTGACTTTCTTCATGTTCCATATTCCTTTCAATTCTCTGGCAAGTTCAGTATATTTGCTTCTCTTTTCCGTCTCTTTGATCTTCACTCTGTGGGCTGCTGGGACGGCAAAGTCCACGATTTTGCAGGATTTTTCTTTCTTGTTGATTATTATCATA
This sequence comes from Sepiola atlantica, assembly GCA_963556195.1. Classification (NCBI taxonomy): domain Eukaryota; kingdom Metazoa; phylum Mollusca; class Cephalopoda; order Sepiida; family Sepiolidae; genus Sepiola; species Sepiola atlantica. Next base: position 4,727,451 of record OY744529.1, read on the forward strand.
TCCGGTCTCCTTGCTGTTATGGGTTTGTCTGTTTGTACATTCATATCCCATATGATTTTGTGTTTTTCGTTTTCTAGTACAGTTTCTGGTTTGTGTGTGTACCGTTTTTTTGCATATTCGAAATTCAGTTGTTTGCACATTTCCCGGTGTACTTCTTTCCCCATGCTGTCATGTCTGTTCTTGTATTCCCTTTGTGCTAGCTTGCTGCATTCACTTATTATATGATTTATCGTTTCGTCTCTTTGTCCACACAGTCGGCATTTGCTGTTTTCCTGGGTTTTATCTATCTTTGCTTTAATAAAGTTTGTCCTAATCGCATTGTTCTGTGCGGCCGTCAGCAGAGATTCCGTTTCTCTGTTCAGGTGTCCTTTTCTTAGCCATGCCCAGCTGTTTTCATTGGCTTCATCGCTTGTGAGTCTTGTAAAGCGTCCATGTAGTTGTTTTTCTTCCCACTTTTCCTTTCTTGTCTTTTTGTTTCTGGGTTCAGTACTTCCGGGGTTGTTTGTTGGGCTGGTGTCTCTTGCTGTGGTGATCAGTCTTTCCGTGTTCTGGGTTACATATTTCTCCAGCTCTTTTTTGGTGTCTTCCACACAGTCTTCTATACTTACCAGTCCTCTACCTCCTTCATTTCTTTTCACGTAGAGTCTGTCCGTGTCGTCTTTTGGGTGCAAAGCATTGTGCATAGTCATTAGTTTTCTTGTTCTTTGGCCAAGGTGCCTGAGTTCTTCTTTGGTCCAGCCTATGAATGGTCCAGAGTATCTTATTAGTGATACAGCCCATGTGTTTATCCCTTTTACTAGGTTTCTGCTATATAGTTTAGTTTCTAAGAGTTTCCTTGTTCTTCGTAGATATTCTTTTCCAATCTTCTCTTTCATTTCTGTATATTTGATTGTGTCTGCTTCCAGAACTCCCAGGTATTTGTAGCTATCATGTACTCCTAGCGCCCTCATCTCCTCTTGGTTGGGGAGTTCTATACCTTCTGTCGTCTCCAGTTTTCCTTTTTTGATCTCTAGCAGTGCACATTTTTCTATTCCAAACTCCATTTGGATATCCTGGCTGAATATCCTGGTTGTGTTTATCAGCTTTTCCAGTTCTTTTTTGTTTTTTGCAAACAGTTTAAGGTCATCCATGTACATCAGGTGGTTTATTCTTTGTTCTGTATCCGTAAACCTGTATCCGGCATCACACTTTCTGAGTATGTAGTTGAGTGGCATCATGGCTATTATAAACAGTAGTGGTGATAGGGAGTCTCCTTGAAAAATGCCTCTCTGTATTTTTATCTCAGACAGGTATTGTCCTCCGGCTGTCAGTTTTAGTCTCCATGTTTCCATTGCTTTCTGGATGAGATTAATAATCCTGTCTGGTATCTTGTATATCTTTAAGCATTCAATTATCCATGTTTGGGGGATTCTGTCGTAGGCTTTCTTGTAGTCAATCCATGCCATGGTTATGTTCTTTTGTCTTCTCTTCACCTCCTTCAGGGTCTTTTGATCAATGTATAGTAGCTTCAGGGTCTTTTGATCAATGTATAGTAGCTTCAGGGTATTATTATTATTATTATTATTATTATTATTATTATTATTATTATTATTATTATTATTATTATTTTATTATTATTATTATTATTATTATTATTATTATTTATTATTATTATTATTATTATTATTATTATTATTATAATTTTTTATTATTATTATTATTATTATTATTATTATTATTATTATTATTATTTTATTATTATTATTATTATTATTATTTATTATTATTATTATTATTATTATTATAATTTATTATTATTATTATTATTATTATTATTATTATTATTATTATTATTATTATTATTATTATTTGTACTCATTAGGAGTTCTCACATAGGTAATCATCAATGATTACTCACTTATAATAACCAATGGTGTTCCCTGTAGTTTGAGTGACAACAAGTCTCCCAAGATTTCCAGTACTCTCCACCTCTTGACTTTGCGGTATCTCAACAGCCGCTAACCATTGATTTTTCGCTGGTAACGACCATTGGTCTTCTCTAGGATTCGGATGACAATAAGCCTCCCCAAGGTCCCAGTACCTCTGCCCTATTCCAGTGGAGGTCTGGTTAGTGCTATCTCTCCTCAGTTTTCCAATCCTCCTTGACCCTTCACGACAATTTCGTGTGATATCAGCCGGTGCTTGTGCCATCACTTTTTTGTGGGGAGGGGGGGGGTGGAGTTTATGAACATTCCTTGCAGTTTTTGTTTCTTTGGGTTCATGTACTGGTGTTCTTCCTGTGGTTTTGTTTTCTGCCTATTGTAACTTTCATGTGACTAGTTACCGTTCGTAGCTTTTGCTGGTTGGTTTCCGCATTCGAGGATTTTCCTTAAGATTCCGGCTGTTTTAAACATTGCTGTCCTTTGTATGGTCCTAGTGATCCCTTTGATTCCAATTTCTCCCAGTCTTTTTTCCAGTTTTTTTTTGTACTGTTCCTAGTGCTCCTACGATTATTACAGTTCTCTGGCAAGCTGCGTGTATTTGCGTCGTTTTTCCGTCTCCTTGATCTTTACTTTGTGGACTGCTGGAACGGCGAAGTTTACGATTTGGCAGGATTTTTCCTTCTTGTCGATTATTATGACATCCGGTCTCCTTGCGTGTATCTGTTTGTACATGCATATCCCAAAAAAATTTGTGTTTTTCGTTTTTCAGTACTGTCTTTGGTTTATGTTTGTACTATTTGTCTGCGTGTTCGAAATGCAATCGTTTGCACAGTTCTCAGTGTACTACTTTTATCACAGTTCTTGTATTCTTTTGGGGCTAGTTTGCTGCATTCACTTATTATGTAATTTACTGTTTCGTCTCTTTGCCCGACACAGTCTGCATTTACTGTTTTCCTGAGTTTTATTTATTTTGGCTTTAATGTATTTTGTCCTAATCGCATTGTTCTGTGCAACCGTCAGTAAAGATTCCCTTTCCCTGTTCAAGTGTCCTTTTCTTAGCCATACCCAAGTATTTTCGTTGGATTCTTCTCTTGTAAGTCTTATGAAATGTCCATGTAGTTGTTTTTCTTCCCACTTTTTTTCTTGTCTTTCTGTTTCTGGTTTCAGGGCTTTTCAAGGTGTTCGTTGGGACGGTGTCTTTTTCTTTAGCCTTTCCGTGTTCTGGGTTATGTATTTTTCCAGCTTTTTTCTTGTCTTTCACACAGTCTTCTATACATACCTATCCTCTTTCCCTTTCTTTTCATGTAGAGTTTATCCGTATCGTCTTTTGGATGTAGTGCGTTGTGCATTGTCATTAATTTTCTATTCCTCTGGTCAAGGTGGCTGAGTTATTCTTTAGTCTAGCCTATGAATGGTCCAGAGTATCTTATTAGTGATACTGTCCAAGTGTTTATTCCTTTTACTAGATTTCTGCTATATAATTTCGTTTCTAAGAGTTTTCGTGTTCTTCGCAAATATTCTTTTCCAATCTTCTCTTTCATTTCTGTAGATTTGATGGTGTCTGTTTCCAGAACTCCAAAATATTCATAGCTCTTCTGTTCACCTAGCGCTCTCATCTTCTCTTGGTTCGGCAGTTCCATGCTTTCGATCGTCTCCAACTTCCCCTTTCCATCTTTAGCAGTGCGCATTTTTCCATTTCGAATTTTATTTGAATGTCTTGGCTGAAGATTCTGGTCGCATTAATCAGCTTTTCCAGTTCATTTTTGCTTTTTGCAAATAGTTTCAGGTCGTCCATGTATATGAAGTGGTTTATTCTTTGTTCTGTGTCTGTGAACTTGTATCCGGCATCACATTTTCTGAGTATGTATTTGAATAGCACCATGTCTTTAATAAATAGTGGTGGTAATATAGAGTCTTCTTGGAAAATGCCTCTCTGTATTTTTATCTCAGTCAGGTGTTGTCCTCCGGCTGTCAGTTCTGATATCCATGTTTCCATTGCTTTCTTAATAAGATTAATATTCCTGTCGGGTATCTTGTATATTTTTAAACATTCAATTATCCATGCTTGAGGGATTATGTTGTAAGATTTTTTGTAGTCAATCCCTGCCATAGCTATGTTCTTTTTTTGCTAAATTATTATTATTATTATTATTATTATTATTATTATTATTATTATTATTATTATTATTATTATTATTATTATTATTATTATTATTTCATTGTAGTCTCAACTTTCGGATGTTTTTATTTGGATTCCTTTGACTTTTGACATTCAAGCTGTACCTCAACACGTTCGCCGTGCCTAACAGGCAAGCCTTTTGCAGAATTGGGGAAAATTGTCTCGTTAATCCGTTCAAGCCATTTATAGTGGATTTACCTTATTGTCCTAAGCGTTCCAATTACAGCGCCTTGCAACTCCGCCTTGCTTTTAAATTGTTTCACTGGAGCTCGTAAGTGAAAAGCTGAATGTGTTCTTATGTCTCTAAATTTTCTCGGGTAACACCGGGACACTGGTCCTACTAGTATTATTAAATAGATTTCTCTACACTTATCTTTCTTTTCTCTCTCTCTTTCTCTCTCTCTTTCTCTCTTTCCCCCTCTCTCTCTGTCTCATTTGTCTTTCCCTCTCTTTCTCGTCCGACTGACTATTACCAAGAAATACATCTTTAGGAATCTTTAAAAACGGTTGACCTCATGAAGGCTAAATAATAGGATAGTTACGTCACAACAGTTTAATAGGGATATATATATCCGGTCGCATATTTTTGCTAGGCTGCACCATCAGAAATTGAGCCCCAGTCATATTTCTTGTGTGGTTAGACATTGATTTTCTTTATTAATGACCAAGAATATTTTTAGTTGAAAATAAAGAAAAAAAAAAAATTCGACCCCACCCCGATTTTTGTTTTACTCTCTCCCGTAAATAGAAATATTTTTAGTTTAAAAAAAAAGAAAAACATTTTTTGGACCCCCACCCTCAAATTTTTTATAGAAATATTTTTAGTTAAGAAAAAAAAAAGTTTTTTAACCGCCCACCCAATTATTTTTTTATCTTCTCCCATACATGTAAATATTTTTAATTAAAAAGAAAAAAAAGAAAAACAGAAAAAAAAAATCAAATACAGCGAACACGATTAGTTATTTAAATGTTCTCGAGAAGAAGTTTACATGAATTAAATTCATTAGAATGTGTGTGTTTTTTTTACATAGTAATTTTTAAATCAATTATTATTTTTATTAAACAATAAGATTTAATAAAATTGTTAAAATCAATAATTAAACAAACTAAATACAGCGAACAAAATAGTTCAAATCGGAAAAAGGTGTACCTAAAATAAAACAATAAAAAAATCGGTACTCTTTTACTGTAGGACCCGCGTTAACTTTGACCATGGTCCTAACCCTAACTCTAAACCCTAACCCTAACCCCCACTTTGACCCTGACCCTAACCCTAACGACGGGGTCAAAGTTAGCGCGGGTCCTACAGTGAAAAACACCAAATAATCAAATACAGTGAACACGATTAGTTATGTAAATGCTAAAAGATTAAAAAAATGAACAAACTCAGAACGTTTTAATAAAAAAAAATCAGAGTAAAAGTAGCACGGTAAATGCCAGCGTTTTGTTTACATTTTAAATAACGCGCCCGTCTTGCGTCCATGCTGAATAATCGGAGGGAGGGAACCAATTCAATGGATTAACGCTGGCTGTTCAATCAGTTTCGCAATAGATATATTAACTACGTAACTCATTTCATATATATATATATATATATATATATATATATATATATATATATATATATATATATATATATATAAATAATAAATGAAATAATTATAATTTGTAAGTAAGATTATTAGCAAGCAAAATAGCGTAAATACATGTGGAAAATTTGAAAAGTCACACATTTGAAGCGTTGGCGGAATAGCAATATAATATTTTTTAATAAAATATTTAGAAAACCTTGCACAACGCAAATTATTTGTTTTTAAAAATAAATTATTTATTTACCTGAAAAATCATTTTTTTCTTTTATAAACTTGAGTACTTTCGGTAAAATATACCATCTTCAGAAGAATATTTCTTCTTTTTTTTCCTTTTTTTCTTCTTGATTGAGATATACTTATCGCAGCCAAGTTGAAATTCGTCTTGATGTTAGGACGATTTTATTAAAAAATATTCTCTTTATTATATATATATATATATATATATATATATATATATATATATATATATATATATATATATATAAACAGGACAATAAAGATACATTTAAAGTAGAACCTATCATGAAAAATTGATGCTCGATATACAAAATAGAGCAATTATATAAACCGGTAAAGGATAGGAATAACAACTGTACACAATACAATATCTATTAAGTCATCAGTTGTTCAATACAAGGGTTTTTAGATGAAATAAATTTTATGATTCTTTCCTTAAGCCATGGCTTTTAAAATAATATATTAATGTCAGAGGATCAAAATAGATAAGTTGTCAAAGGGAAATTACCGATTACCGATTGCCATGACAAATAAAATTCACATTCACAGACAACATGAATGGGAACAAATGCATACAAGACATAGAGAACTTCTCACACCTGACAGTAACTTATATCTTTACAAGCCAACATCCGCCCATGCATGGAGTATTGTTGTCACATCTGGGCTGGTGCACAATCCACAAGTCTCTCCCTCTTAGACAAGGTCCCTCCAAAAATCTCCAATCTAATAAGTCCATCACTATCCACCAAGCTCCAGCCCCCATCGCCCCAATGGTGCATCCTTGTGCTTGTTTTACAAGTACTTCAATGGAATGTGCTCCGATAAACTTGCTGCTCTGGTGCCTCTTGGACGTAAATACACTGAACCAACCTGTCAATCAGCTAAATCCCATCCAACTACTGTGAAGGTCCCCTGATGCCGAGAGCTTTCTACTCAAATAGCTTCTTTTCATCGAGCTGCCGGCCGTTGGAACACCCTCCCTGCTTCTAGTTTCCCCGACTGTACCGACATGCAGAAATTTAAAACTAATGTGAACAAACATCGAGCTGCACAGCTCCCAATATCGGATGACCCCCTAAACTTTCACCCTAATTCTCAGTCGACCTTTACGTCTACAGTGGCAACTTACCTTTTTTAGGGCGAACTAAGTTTTAAAACTGTCAAAATGTGAAACTATAAAATGTAAAAGATGTTGAAAATAAAAACATCCTCATCCCTTCAAATGAGGCCTCAAATCACTCAACGACCAAATGACTTCGAATAACCTGCCACATTTAAAACCATTTGAATCAACACTCTCTATGAACTGATGCAGATGAACAAAATAAATTGGAGAAGATAGCAGCATCCCGTTACGGTTTTAAAAGATCCTCTTTTCCCATTCCAAAAAACACATTAATGATATTGAAAGCGCTCTTTTTGACTTCACAAAAAGTATTAAATTAAAAAAAGAGAAAACATTCCAACCCAATTGTCAAGAAAATCAATAACTTTACTAAAAAGATAAAAACACACCACTGATATAATTGTTCCAGTCGACAAAATTAAAAACTATTACGAATTTAACTATGTTACTTATAAGGACTTAATATATAAATAACTGAATAAATCATACAAAATTACATCCAGTAGTACACTCAACAGCATAAACAATGAAGCCAAATCTCTACTTCTATGAATATCATCAACAACACTGACATTTTAACGCCGGAAACCCCGAGATGTACATTGGAAGACCATAAAATAAATTTTCAGGATAATCTTTCCATTAGATTAATTTGCCCCTCTAAATCTGATTCAGGCATTATTAGTAAAACAATCTTACATAGAAACATCTATTTTTCTCTACGGTAATCGTCCGATGAGGTGTATCATTGGTTCTTAAATCTGAAGGACAAATCCAATTAAAATTTAAATTTCATAACTTTCGGCATTAATAACTATTACTAATTCATCTCCCCGATTCTCCTCAATAAATCACTTATTTTTCCAGAAAGAACTCTGATTTTATTGATATGGATATAAGATTAATAATACATCTTTTTTACAATTCGATAATAAACTTTGGGCGAGAAAAGACACACCTAATAACTATGACATTACTATGGGGTTATCAGACTCTGTTAAGGTCACCGATTTGGTAGGTCTATACGTACTACGGAAACTTAAGGTTGTATTGGGGAATATAATTGGGAGGATTGTACAGAGATGATGCACTTTTTGTGTACAGGGAGAAACATAGACGATACAATAAACCCATTAAGAAATTACATGAATTAAAAAAACATGGACTATCTATTACTATAGAACTCGAGAAGAGAGCATCTAACTTCCTTGACTTAACATTGAATCTTAACTATTAATCATTTAGTACCTACCATAAACAAAATCTAACATAATTATACGCTCACAAGCTTTCCAACCATTCAAAATCAATCATTAAATCCATAGTCCTTTCAGTCTTCAACAGAATTTCAAAACTATCTGCCAACACATCGATTTTCGACCAAAATTCGAATTTCTAAAGTAATGCCCTACTTAACTCAGGTTACAATGATACACTTACATGTTAAAAAAACTCCATTCTTCTTCTTTTTCTTCTACTTTTTCTTTTTCTTCTTTTTCTTCTTCTTTTTCATCGTCTTCTTTTTCTTCTTCTTTTTCTTCTACTTTTTCTTCTTCTTTTTCTTCTACTTTTTCTTCTTCTTTTTCTTCTTCTTCTTCTTCTTCTTTTTCTTCTACTTTTTCTTCTTCTTTTCCTTCTTCTTTTTCTTCTTCTTCCTCTACTTCTACTTCTTCTACTAAAATACTTTTGAGCATAGATACGCAGAACAGGTCAGTAAAAGATAGAAAACAGAAGAATATAACAGCTACTAAAAATAACAACGTTTATAAAAACGAACCTAAGAACCCTACTAAAATGGCATACAACTTGACGATCACAAACCTAAACCACATAAACGACTAACGAGAAAGCACAACCTTTGGTTTAATGTTAAAACTAATATCCCTAGAGAATTCTTTAAATTTATAGAAAAATCTTTTAAGCATCCGCATAGATATAGCACTATCGTTAACATAAATTCTATGAAAATAGCCTATTCTACTATACCTAACATAACGCAAACTATAATAACTTCTAATAATAAGAAACTCAAATCTGCGCAGTAATTGTACCTGCCATAAATCTAGAGAATGTCCGCTAAATAATGATTGTATACATAAGGTTGTTATATACGCCTGCACTGTGAAGCAATTCCCTTGTAACGCTAATCAACAAAGAAACACTAGTACATAAGCATCTCCCATAACAGGTAACTCTTCTCATTCTCAACTCTTACCACATCACAATACCCAAAATATTACTCCAAACATCTACCACCTTTCTTTACCAGCTCATAACAATCTTTCTCAAACTGCTTTATCCCATGTAAATGTCTTTCAAACAATTTTAACTTGACCTCTAATCAGACTCCTGACGCATCTACTACTACGAATGACACACCTAATGCAATAAGCATTCTATATAAAATACATACTTATATAGGAGCCAGTGCTGTTCTAATAAAAAAACGCATATCCAACCACATTTCCTCTTTTAAAAATAATAACGACTAAATTACAGGGACGTCTCTAACTAATTGAATAAAACATTTTAAACATAACAATATTCCTTACTCTCTGCATATGTCGATCTTGAAAAAATCTAGGTCCTATACCCCAATATCTAGGATTTACCAACTATGTACATTAGAAGCCGTTATAATAATCACTGCTGCCAAGAGCAAACACATTGTCAATTATAAAAATTAAATACAAGAAAATTTAAATATATCAACTTTATAGCCCCAACTGGCATCCCTCCCCCAGCTAATAACTAAGCCTTTCTCAGCTAACAGAAAACCAGTATTACAACAACTCATTTCAATTAGCCACAACTGTCTGTGGATGACTATATATATATATATATATATATATATATATATATATACGAGGCATTTTTAAAAAGTATCCGACCTTAGGCCAGAAAAATATTTAAAATACGTGACGGGGTTGGGACCATAATCCCCTTCAAAGTAAGCCCCTTGTGCTTGTACACACTTAACCCACCGATCCATTGACTACCGGAAACACCCATGGAAGTATTCTTTTGGAATGGTATATATATATATATATATATATATATATATATATATATATATATATATATATATATATATATATATATGTGTGTGTGTGATTTTTTGAAGGCTTACCAAAAATCACATATAAATGCTCTGTACCCTGTAATCGAGTATCATCGAGCTTGTTTTTATTGGACTAATCCCGGTCTTCATTGAATAATCTATTTTCTAAGTGAAAAATCCAAATCTCTCTTTCTATATATATATGTATATATATATACACACATGACAATTCTTTGAAGTATTTGTTTATTAATATATTGACATGCGTCTCAATAACTACAAGCAATCAATTAACCATTTATTTGTTAATGTTTTGACGTAAGCAGGTTCAATTTTCGACATGGTAGTATAAATTCCCCCCATACGTCTGCTTTGCTATGATATTGTTTGTCATCTTCATATAATTCTATCTTCACAATTGACCATAGGAAATCTATCGGATTTAGATAAGAATAATTCCCAAATTTTTACACTTTTATTGTCATCAAGGGTATGACTACATATCAACCAAACCATTTCATGATCACATCACTGCAGTATAAATCTCTATGCATGAGTGGATTAAGTGTGTGAGATGCGCTGAAGAAAAATTCCTACCGGTAAAATACATAGCCCTGTTGTGCTCGCATACCCTTAATGACAATAAAAGTGTTAAAATTTTGGAATGTCCTTGCTTTTGTACATTTAGTGTATATGAATTTTCATCTTAACTCTATTAAAAAGAGCTGGAGAAACGCAGAAAATTATAGGTTAGTAAAACATTCATAAAATGTCTGATTTTCTTAAATAAGTGCTTATAGATTAGGGGTATCAATTGATTAAGGGTATCCATTGATTTTGAAAACGTTATTCTTATCAAAAGTTTAATTTGGTGTTATCCATTCGAATTAATGATTTCTTTGTTTCAACTAAAACTCAACAACTTCCAGTGACGAGTTACACACTTTAACCTACGTCACTCGAAACCGAAAAAAACGAAACAGAAATGTAAGTGTATTTTTGAAAGAGAACACATTAACCAAAATTCTGATTTGTAAAAAGCATTCGTTGAAATCCAGGTACTTGTACAGAATAGGATCTCCGGAAAAGTCAAGTTAAAACGTTTCATGGTTCGTTCTCATGAATTTCTATTTTATTTAAAGACAGAGACGAAAGCTAAGTCGATGATCACGTGACAAAGAGAGGTGTTCTCGATATCTACCTGACAGACTTAATTAATATGGAGGCAGAAAAATATTTAGAATTACCGCTTTCGCATCTTGTTTTCAGATTTATAACATTCGGATATACAGGAAATTACCGATAATTAACGAAAAATTTTCGTACTTTTCCGGTGATGCTATTCTGCATAAGTATCGACATTTTATAAAATAATCGATATAATAATGCGATAAGGCATTTCAGGTTTGTTCGTACGTTATCACCTTTCACACACATAAAAAAACTGAGATCATCCGATCCGATCATGATTGGTGATTAATCCGATGTCGCTAAGGTAAACAATTCCGACTTTACCCATTAAAAATAATTCTTTCTAAAAGTAAATTCTGTCGCTCCGTCGACTAAAATAGAATAATTTTAAATAATATGAATAAAACTATATTATTTTTTTTAATTGATTTGAAGAATATTTAAATGATAACTATTTTTACTGTAAGAAAACAAAGACTATTTATTGTTTTAAAAAGAATTAAAAAACTGCAATTCTTAAAAAATAAAGAAAGAAGAGACAAATTCGTTTCATTTATTTAAATAATATTTAGGTGACAATGACAATGATTTTTACGAAAGAAGAAAGAGTCATTTTTTCGTAATGGTATTGACCCTGGTAGGCACCTATTATTTCTATTTTTTTGCTCTCCAATCCTTTAAGATATGATATCGCTTGTCTTCGAGTATTTCAGTAAAGTAATCAATTTATATTTCTTTATTCCATAAATAATACTTCTATAATTTCCTGAGTATTTATAAGTAATCAATTTATATTTCTTTATTCTATAAATAATACTTCTGTAATTTCTTGAGTATTTATAAGTAATTAATTTATATTTCTCTATTCCATAAATAATACTTCTATAATTTCTTGAGTATTTATAAGTAATACATTTATATTTCTCTATTCCATAAATAATACTTCTATAATTTCTTGAGTATTTATAAGTAATCAATTTATATTTCTCTATTCCATAAATAATACTTCTATAATTTCTTGAGTATTTATAAGTAATACATTTATATTTCTTTATTCCATAAATAATACTTCTATAATTTCTTGAGTATTTATAAGTAATCAATTTATATTTCCTATTCCATAAATAATACTTCTATAATTTCTTGCAGTGATAACCCTTTTTTTGCTCTCCAATTCGTTACAGTCTAGCTAAAACAAATTTAAAGCAAACATTTTCCCATTGCGATGCATATTAATCAGTTATAAATAAGAAAATAACAAAGAAAAAGAAACACAACTAGAGTAGAATTGGTACATAAATGTAGAATCAATTGAGGCATTTGTTTGTTATACCCCTCCCTACTGTATAAAACGGCAATGGACGTTCTTTGTAATTGCGTAGTGAGAAGTTTATAGTGAAGCAAAATTTGCGCAATCAAAAGTGATTAAAGACGGTTTGAAAGGAAAAATCCTCCGAGACTATGTGAAGCCAGGCGGGTCCTATTTAGGAGTTTCCCGTCTGTTAGACTAGTTGACTTACAAAGGCTGGGAGTCTAGTCTACCCTACTATTTAGGAGTTTCCGGTCTGTTAGACTAGTAAACTTAAAAATGTGTGAGAGTCTAGTCTACCCTATTATTTACTCATATTTAGGAGTTTCCGGTCTGTTAGACTAGTAAACTTAAAAAGGCTTGAGAGTCTAGTCTACCCTACTATTTACTCATATTTAGGGTAGGGGGTTCGGATTCATATATTCCTCAATGATATTAGAAAATGTGACTTCACAGCAAATTCCACTTCGAAATTTATGACAACTGGTATTCCCATAAAGTACTGACCAGGATCAGCGCTGCTTAACCACTATATTACCACGGTGTTTCAGCGGCAATGATAAAGACTTGTATAACATATACATACAACGTAACAACTAAACTTGATTTACAACAGTGATCATTGGTTTTGCACCTCCCCATAATTTCCACTATATATATACAGGGCGATGGCGTATTCTTATGCATATTTTCAACTGCTTATGTTATGCATATTTGTTAATTTCGTTGTCACTCCTATCTTCATTAAAAGAGTGACTATATTTCCATTTCTTTTTTGCAGAATAATCGATTATGAACAAGTTTAAACCTCTATATTTGTGAAAGAGGAGTTGAATGCCAAATATAGAGATGATAGAAAAGGTACAAAAGGAATTGGAATTTGTAACTGGAGTTCAGCACAGATACACCGATAATGAACACAGGAACCTAATACGTGCCATTGCAAGGGATAAAGTTGTAGATGAAAAGCTCATGAGGTTGGTTGTGTATGAGGACGCCCGTTGCATTTCATACAAGACAAAGAAAAAAACATTTCTTGTCAAAAGGAGATGCAAGCAAAAATACTTTGCTAATGTTTGTTTCAACTTCACTATTATATGGTGGATAAAACCAAATAATGTTTCGTTTTCTCTTATTTTTTAATATTATTGTTATTATATGTTAATTTATCTGCTGTTTTTCAGAGCTGTTTTTTGTTTTGTTTTGATTAATTATATTCCTGTTGCTGGGGTTTATAACTAATTAAATAAGGGATTTTTTTGAAACTGTTGGGATTGGAATTCTTATTAACGTTTCGGGAATATTATTTTGTTTTCTGTAAAGTTTATATGTTTTATTAAAAGGTATATATAAAATAATTACTTCGGTTTAATCATTTTAAAATTATTATATTTCTTTTCTTTTTTTTATCTAAAGAGCAACGGGGTGTATTTTGGAACATTATACAGTATTCTTCAGAATTGTGTGATCTATTCCCTGCTTCTTTTGTTCCAGCTCGTTTGACTCGTTGGTCTAGTGGTCTCCATGAATTCGCTGTTTTGATACCTCATTATAATACAGCTTCGTATTCCAGTGGCTTCTTTCCAAGAACTGCAGGCTTGTGGAACTCTCTTCCTGCTGACTGTGTTCCTCTTTTTCAAGACTAAGAGCAATAGGCATCTCCTGTCTTTGCGATAATTATATTTCGTTCTTGTTAGCTTTTTACATCAAGTGGCTTCATGCCTTGCCTGGAGCGATTTCCATAGAAAAAAATCAGAACGCCATCTCTATAAATGTTGACTTAAGTTTATAATATTTTTTAATTTTATATTAATTTTTTATAATATTTTTCATATTTAAGTTTGTGTACGATTTAATAATCTACGAGTGTGTCTATTTACGAAATAATCTTTGTGGTATTTGAACAGAATGAAAGTTTCTATCCTTCCTATACATTTTATTTTGTTATCTAATTTTAGCTTAGATGATATAATAGTTGTTTCTTTATTAATTATTGACTCTATTTGATCATTTGTCTTCTTGTAAAATTTTGATAGCGTCATCGTTTATTCATTGGATATACAATTATACTATCAATTTATTTTTCTAGCTTGATCGATGTTTATTAATAAATTAGTAGAATTGTTTATCATTTTGTATCCTTTATAACTTATTTTTTAAATTTTTTTTTTTATTTGTATGAAGTTTAAAATATTGATTATATGCATAAGTTTATTTTCACAGTCTACTAATACTTTGCTTGGGAATTTCATACTTTTTAAATCCGAAATTATTGTTATTATTACTATTATCATTATTATTACTATTATCATTATTATTACTATTATCATTATTATTACTATTATCATTATTCTGATTTGTCGTGTTATCTCGGAAGTACAACATTTCCTTCTTCGGAGTTTAATAAAATGTTTTATCTTCTTAATTAATTTTATTTTATTATGAGGATTATTTATCGGTACGACTCTCAATAAATAATCATTATTGATTTCTTCCATATTCATCAAAATAAAATTACAACTAGGGAAATATAAAATACGAATATTTAGTACACTTAAGATTAAAATATATGTATAAGCATGTGTGGGATAAAAATACACTTCTTGTATACCGTTAAACTGCAGTAGAGTATTAAACCTTGTTTACTTATTTATTATTGCCATAAAGGTCTAAAAGACTCTTCAAATCAATGATATTTCAATTTTTGGTTCTTTCTTAGATTAGGACCTACGCTTAAATTGACTTGGCGTCGGTACTTTTCGGATGTTTACGTAAACCGCCGAAAAAGTACCTACGTTAAGTCGGTTGACCTACCTGTGTCCCAAAAATCAAAAACTAGATTGGATTTACAAGTGGAATAAAACAAACATTAATCAACATTTATAGCAAAAAATTATAGCAAAAAAAAAAAAAAAATAATACATTTAGTCAAATTATATGAAAGAAATATTTATTTTTTTGACGAAGAAAAAAATAAACAGGTGATAAATAATATTTTCTGAAAATTATTTTCTTTTGCCATCAGTTTTCCTTCCTGACAAAAGTTGATCACTCGTTCGGGAGACGCAACAGCCAGTGATAGCCGGTGAAAATTCTTTGCAGTACTTTCATGTTTCAATCAGTTGCAATCGCGTTTCAATCAGTTAAAATGTTGACATGTCGTCTGCTTATTTTCTCGCAATTTGATTGGCTAACCGCTTCGGTACTTTCCGGCGGTTTACGTAAACATCCGGAAAGTACCGACACCAAGTCGATTTTAGCGTGGGTCCTAATCTAAGAAAGTACCCAATTTTCAAACATGCACCTTCACACCCTCATAACTGCTCAAACAGGATTTAAATTGTTGTAATTTTTCTTAATAATTACATTAATCATACATTAATTAAAGCATATGGTTCAAATTTAATGCAAATCAGAAATATTTCAATTTTGAGGTTAGGGTTGTGTCACTTTTATGACTGGTAAACCATAAAAGTATATGCAAACTATGACTAAAACAGCTGATTATAATTAAATGTCATTGGTTATGCTAGTTAATCAAACATTGAAAACCGATTATATAACTATCTACATAAAGTTAAGTATATGTTTATATATTTGTATGTACAGGATTTACTCCTAAACTAATTAAGCAACCAATATTAATTTTGGAACACAGCTGCTATATGTAAGGGGTTCAGATATGAGCTATATTTAGTTAAGTTTTGTCTTATGAAAAGAAGAAAAAAATAGAGAGGAAACGAAACTTCAGATATCTCCGATTCTTGTGAAATTTTAACCCTAAGTTTCAGACATCAATTAATGAATGTTCCCCACATTTCAGTTTCGTTGGAATATTTTAAATTGTTTTGGAGAACATAATATGGGAACAACAATATAGTTTAAAATTCAAATATAACAGATTTGCATTGAATTTGATTCATAGTCATTAGACTTCAATTAAGCAAGCCTCCCTGAATTTCAATTTCGTATTAAGACCCGTTAAGCTTAAGCCTTAAATTTCAGAATTTTACAGAATCCAAATCATATAATAGATGTTGATCAAAATTGGAATAAGGGTTTTAGACATAAGGTTTAGTGGCATTATACCTTGGTTTTAATCATCGTGAGGGGGCATAAAAGTAATGCAAAACTATTCTGGTCTGGGGATTCATTTTACCGTATTCTTCTAAATAATACCGTATTCTTCAAATAATAAATTAAAAACAAATAAGAAACCGCAAGCATTTATTAAACTTAAAATTAAACGTCTTAATGCAAATGAAATATCACCACCTGTTCCAAACGGTAATGCTGGTGTAAATATGAAAAGTTGTTTAATAGAATGAAGTAATGAAAAAAGTGAAAATAAGTGTCAGTTTTGTTTTCTAGAGAAAGACAGACGAAATCTCAGTTTTCGTGTATTTATGATAGATTTTTTATTTCAACACAATAGCAGTTCTAACACGAGTCATTACCAGTGATTATTCACTGGCATAAATGTGTAGTATTCATAAATATGTAGTATTCATAAATATGTAGTATCTATAAGTATGTAGTATTCATAAATATGTAGTATTAATAAATATGTAGTATTCATAAATGTGTAGTATTCATAAATATGTAGTATTCATAAATATGTAGTATTCATAAATATGTAGTATTAATAAATATGTAGTATTAATAAATATGTAGTATTAATAAATGTGTAGTATTCATAAATATGTAGTATTCATAAATATGTAGTATTCATAAATATGTAGTATCTATAAGTATGTAGTATTCATAAATATGTAGTATCTATAAGTATGTAGTATTCATAAATATGTAGTATTAATAAATATGTAGTATTCATAAATATGTAGTATCTATAAGTATGTAGTATTCATAAATATGTAGTATTAATAAATATGTAGTATTCATAAATATGTAGTATCTATAAGTATGTAGTATTCATAAATATGTAGTATTAATAAATATGTAGTATTCATAAATATGTAGTATTAATAAATATGTAGTATTAATAAATATGTAGTATTCATAAATATGTAGTATCTATAAGTATGTAGTATTCATAAATATGTAGTATTAATAAATATGTAGTATTCATAAATATGTAGTATCTATAAGTATGTAGTATTCATAAATATGTAGTATCTATAAGTATGTAGTATTCATAAATATGTAGTATTAATAAATATGTAGTATTCATAAATATGTAGTATCTATAAGTATGTAGTATTCATAAATATGTAGTATTAATAAATATGTAGTATTCATAAATATGTAGTATCTATAAGTATGTAGTATTCATAAATATGTAGTATTAATAAATATGTAGTATTCATAAATATGTAGTATCTATAAGTATGTAGTATTCATAAATATGTAGTATTAATAAATATGTAGTATTCATAAATATGTAGTATCTATAAGTATGTAGTATTCATAAATATGTAGTATTAATAAATATGTAGTATTCATAAATATGTAGTATTAATAAATATGTAGTATTAATAAATATGTAGTATTCATAAATATGTAGTATCTATAAGTATGTAGTATTCATAAATATGTAGTATTAATAAATATGTAGTATTCATAAATATGTAGTATCTATAAGTATGTAGTATTCATAAATATGTAGTATCTATAAGTATGTAGTATTCATAAATATGTAGTATTAATAAATATGTAGTATTCATAAATATGTAGTATCTATAAGTATGTAGTATTCATAAATATGTAGTATTAATAAATATGTAGTATTCATAAATATGTAGTATCTATAAGTATGTAGTATTCATAAATATGTAGTATTAATAAATATGTAGTATTCATAAATATGTAGTATCTATAAGTATGTAGTATTCATAAATATGTAGTATTAATAAATATGTAGTATTCATAAATATGTAGTATCTATAAGTATGTAGTATTCATAAATATGTAGTATTAATAAATATGTAGTATTCATAAATATGTAGTATTAATAAATATGTAGTATTAATAAATATGTAGTATTCATAAATATGTAGTATCTATAAGTATGTAGTATTCATAAATATGTAGTATTAATAAATATGTAGTATTCATAAATATGTAGTATCTATAAGTATGTAGTATTCATAAATATGTAGTATTCATAAATATGTAGTATTCATAAATATGTAGTATTAATAAATATGTAGTATTCATAAATATGTAGTATCTATAAGTATGTAGTATTCATAAATATGTAGTATTAATAAATATGTAGTATTCATAAATATGTAGTATTCATAAATAAATAGTATTAATAAATATGTAGTATTAATAAATATGTAGTATTAATAAATATGTAGTATTCATAAATAAATAGTATTTATAAATATGTAGTATTCAATTGAGTTTAGTGAAAACAAGTCTCGCCATACGTCCACTACTCTACGCTTCTTTCCATCACGGTTGCAAATCACTTTGCGTTTTTCCAACATCTGTTTACCATTGAGTTTTCCTTTATAATGACCGTTGGCTTTCCCTGGAATGTGAGTGACAATAAGTCTCCCCAGAATGTGAGTATTTCCCGTGTGCTCTTCCTCCTTGGTTTTTCCATTTTCTTTGGCACCAACCGATGCTGGTGCTATTAGGCTTCTTTTTTGTGGGGCAGGATAGAGGTGTCAAATTGTGGTATTTCTCTTACATATCTACCCTGGCAATTCGTGTAATGTTTCTATATTTCTAGCTGCGTTCATGCAGCGTAATTCTATTTCAATTTTCCTGTGTTTGGTCAGCGTCAACTAATTATGTGGTCTGGCTTCCGCATTCGAGGCTTTCTATTAATATTTAAGATGTTTTAACCAGTGCCGTATGTTGTATACTGACAATCTACCCATTGATTTCAATTTCTCGTTGTCTTCTTTCCAAGTTTTTCGTAACTGCTCCTAGTACTAGCGGGACTTCGTGGAAATTCGACGGTGCTTTCTACATCAATCTGTATAATTTACTGTTCATAATAATATTCCTTTGAAATAATAAATGTCTGTCAGGGTCAATACTATAAAGGAAAATGACTCTTTCTTCTTCCGTAAAAATAATTTTTATTGTCAACTAAATACTCTTTGAATAAATAAAACGAATATGTCTATTCTTTCTTTCTATTTTTAAAACAATTGTAGCAATGAAATTATTTTAAAAACAATATTTTCTGTCTTCTTACCGTAAAAATAATTGTCAGCTAAATTCAATAAAACAAATGTCAGTTTTTGAAAAATATTTATTCATAATTAGACTGTTTTAGTCGACGGAGCGACACAATTTGATTTAGGAACAATTCATTTTAAAATGGGTAGAATCGGAATGTTGTTTTACCTTAGCGACAGCAGAGTAATCACTAAACACCTCGAACGATCGCTTTTTTATATGTATGTAGAAGGGTATACCGTACGTATGAACAATAAATGCTTTTAGCGTGTTATTATATAGACTAGCAAGACTCGTTTCCCGGCGTTGCTCGGGGGAAATCGAAAAGAATTATTTAACTTTAAAAAAGTAAATATTAGAGTATCTAGCAACTCATTTAAGTCATTTTTATGCTTTTTATGCTTAGTTGGCCTTTTAGCTAAGATCAAACTGTACGTGTTCCCTGACTAAGCATTGCGCACGCGGTTCCTGGTCATGTCGGATCACAGCCATTCAGGTAAGTTTAGCATCTTAGATAGTCGAGTTAATGAATTAACCGCCTACCCTGGTCATAGAAATCCTATAAGATGTTCACCCCCCACTTTAATTCTTTTTGTCATCGTCCTCTCCCAAATTGTATTTATTTTGGAAGGACACCACCCATTCTCCAAACTTCATCCCACGTTTTCTTTTTCTCCCACTTAGACCCCACTCTCATTTCGAGATTGACCTGCTTGTTTTCAGTTCTGAACAAACCAAAACACAGTGAGCGGTCTATTATTTAGAAAGGGTTGGGAGGGTCTTACTAACCGTTTTTTTCGTTTTCCCCACTCCCCGTGTTATTCGAATGAATTTTTGTACATAAATAAAATTTTGTAAAATAAAAATGTATAAAATAAAATTTTGTAAAATAAAATTTTGTAAAATAAAATTTCTAACAAATTTAGGGATATCTAAAGTAGGACGGCCCCTAGAGTAAATGTGGTATTGTGGTGACTGAGATGATTCTAGTTAAGAGTATTTATTTATCTCCTCTCCAGGAGTAAGGCACAAGGCCAGTTTTTTTTTTATCTTACTCCCACAAGTAAGATGTGACCCAAGGTCGGGTCGGCAAAATGAGGTTTGAAAAGCCAGCGCCCATGAAGGTGAGCACTCTGGCCATTAAAAATTGCCTAGGCAGCCCCGTCGGCATTCCCCGGTAGGGGCGCCTCAGGCAGTAAGCAATAAACTTACTCCTCCCCAAAGAGGGGAGGCAAAGCCTGGGTTGTAGACCTCCTAGAACAGCACAGGACCGACCCATAGACCGGCGTAAATCAAGCCCTGAAGGCCAAGACAATACCAGTTTATGGGGTGTAGTATGCATCGGAACAGATACTACACTTTGATCTTGGCCAAAAGGCCAAGATTCTAGTTAAGAGTAGAATAGACATTTTTATTACTTTAAACCATGGATGATAAACGACCCCCCTTTTCCCTACACTTTTGATGGCTCTGTGCTTAATTTGTTTTAAATGTTATTTTTTTTCATATTTTCTGCAAATAAATATTTCAATGGGTAGAATCGGTGCTCTGTATAACATCAGGCATTTTGTCGTAAGTTTAAACCGGAGAAGGAGAGAGAGAGGGAGAGAGAGAGGGATAGAGACAGACAAGGTAAGGGATGTGTGGCAATCGTAGCATAGAGACTATTATAAAAATATACCAAGTCAAAGTCAACTCCACATAAATCTCTAAAGCGGGGGCATGTATCCGCTTAACAAAAACAAAATAAAATTTCGCTCTAATTTTAAAATGTCATTAAGGAAAACAAATATTAAAGTTTCCGTGCGATAAATAATTCGTTCAATTCTAAATAGTGACGCTTCACATTTTGATGATCAGACTTATATTGTTTTTATTGTCATGAAATAAATTCTAATTTACTTGATAATGCCGTGAACATTGAACGTTAATTCAGTGTTTTAATCGCTGGCCAGCGTTGTGTTGTTGATTAAAAAAAGAATTTTTTTGAATAAAAGCCGTTCAAATTTGTAATTGTGATAATGAAAAGAAAAATAATAAAATTATCGTGTGATAAGTAATTCGTTCAATTCTAAATAAATTCAAATTAATGAAATAATGAAAAACCAACAAAGCAAAATGAACAAATATTTAATGAAAGATGCTTATTTACTTGTTCGTTTCGAAATAAATTAAGTAAATTATAGTTAATTAAAGATATTTTAAAATGATTTTGTTGAAAAAAAGATGATTTGTTTTGTTATTTGACTGTGAAAATATTTATTTATAAAAGACTGAGTGATTGTTAGAACGCAAGAAAATCACTTACGTGTGAAAGAATCGCGTAGATGGAAGCGATCATTTGTTCGTTAATTAAAGGGTTGCAGAAACTATAAGAAACAGTCATTCCCAACGGTCGAACCTTTTTAATTCCGATATTTCTATATTCTTCGGTAGGAAGCAGTTATTATTTTGATTTGAAGCTTGTATGTTATGTAGACAATAGTAAAGAGGTTGAAATGCAATAATTTCGATGCTTTAAAATAGTTTCTCTTGTATTAAGAAAGGTGTCGAAAAGTTACGTGAGAGTAGAAAAATATTATGGAAAGTTCTTTATGGAAGACGTATTTGAGAGAAGCAGCTATGTCAGAATAAATGTAATAGTACTTGTAAGGAGAGAAAATATAAGAATATTTTCGCCAAACACGCATTAGGAAGTGCTGTAGGTAGTCAGTGGAAAAGATTTGCATAGTAAGCTTTTAGTTTGAAGTCTATAATATCCGAAATTGCACGGAATAACCGACTTCATTATATTTTATAGATTACAGTAGTTTACTACGCATTCCATAAAGCTGAGGGAATTATTATTATTATTATTATTATTATTATTATTATTATTATTATTATTATTATTATTATTATTAGGAATTTTCACACAAGTGATTGCTCGCTGACACAATTGAGGGTCCCTGGAGTCCGAATGACAACAAGTCTCCTCAGATTTCCAACACTCTCTACCTCCTTCGATAACATTTGCAAATCAGTTTGCGTTATCGCAACAGCCGTTTACCATTGATTTATCGCATCCAATGACTGTTAGTTTTCTCCCTCTGATTTGAGTGGCAATAAGCCCCCCAAAGGGTGCGAAAGTACATTACTTTCGCACCCTTCCAGTAGAGGTATGTGTTGTGGGTGAACCTACCTACCCTTTAATAACTAAATGGTAGCAACCGGCTACCATAAATACCGGATTTTGCCGGGAGAACATGGGTACCACATTTTGGCACTAGCACTGCCAACACTGACTTGTGTATAATTTCTCTGTTCAATACAATTCGTTATTATTATCTCTAAACCGGTTGTTCTTTTATTTCATTTTTTTCAACAGTGTGGTTGGGGCTCTGTCTCATCGGTCTTTCCATTCTCCTTAATCCTATCGGGAGAGGCTGGTGCCACCGCATGTATTTTTTTTTACTCAGAATCAATTTATGGAAATTTAGGAAGTTTCAGGTTCTTTGGGCTCGTATGAATTCCCCCCCCCCTTATTCGTGGCTAGTAAGTAAATTACTGTTAATAATATTTTCATTTTAAAATAATAAATATCTGTCAAGGTCAATACTATTCAGAAAAAATAACCCTTTCTTATTAATTTGTTTTACCTTAGCGACATCAGATTTTTTATCAAATATCATTTTCCTATCTCTGACTGTCCTCTATCGAGACAATGTTAGCTATGTATTATTATTATTATTATTATTATTATTATTATTATTATTATTATTATTATTATTATTATTATTATTATTATTATTATTATTATCATTATTATTATTATTATTATTACTTTTATTATTATTATTATTACTTTTATTATTATTATTGTTATCTTTATTATTATTATTGTTATCATTATTATCATTATTACTATTATTATTATTATTATTATTATTTTTATTATTATTATTATTATTTTTTTTTAATTTTTATTATTATTATTATTTTTATTATTATTATTATTATTATTATTATTATTATTGTTATCATTATTATCATTATTACTATTATTATTATTATTATTATTATTATTATTATCATTATCATTATCATTATCATTATCATTATCATTAATATTATTATCATTATTATTATTATTATTATTATTATTATTATTATTATTATTATTATTATTGTTATTATTATTATTTTTATTATTATTATTATCATTATCATTATCATTATCATTATCATTATTATTATTATTATTATTATTATTATCATTATCATTATTGTTATTATTATTATTTTTATTATTATTATTATTTTTATTATTATTATTATTATTATCATTATCATTATCATCATCATTATTATTATTATTATTATTATTATTATTATTATTATTAGCAGTAGTAGTAGTAGTAGTAGTAGTAGTAGTAGTAGTAGTAGTAGTAGTAGTATATTCAATTGACAGCGACAGCCGGCTATCTGTGAAGTGTCTCTGTAAAAATGTATATTTGTGAATCCATGAGTGAGCTGGTATAGGTGTGAGGTGTGTATGCTGTGTAGTCAAGAGGGAGAGGTTCATAGTTGGATGTGTATGAATGAGTTTGAGGGCGTATTAGTACGGATGCGCCCCTCCCCGGCGCGTACGATCGATCGTCTGCAGGTGTGACATTTATTGAGATAGGTGTAACAGTCGATGAACTTTTTAAAAAGGATCTTGCTTTACAACCATACACAGGCAAAAAAAAAAAAGAGAAGGGCGGAAAAATTGCCACACAAATCCGCTTTCACAGGTGTGTATGATCGCATAAACGCACGCACAGAAACGCACGCACAAGCCCTGTCTATCTGTCAGTCTCTATCTATATATGTATGTGTATATCTTTATATATTTGTATGCACAAGTAATGACTTGTGGAACACAGCTGCTAAGTATACGGGGTCGTAATGTTGACTATATTATTTAGTTGTATGCAAAGGGAGTAAACGAGGTTGGGAGTCCTTTGTGAAAATTGAGATACTTCCGATTTTTGTGAAATTTTAACAATGCTTATTAGACCTCAATTAATAATATTCCCCGAATTTCAGTTTCTTTACAATATTTTTAAAAGTTTTAAGGACCATAATGTTTGCACAGCATTCCATTTGTAAATTCAAATACTAAAAAATTCCATTAAATTTGATCCACAGTCAATGGGCACAAGTTAAGCATGATTCCGCAAAGCTGCTTCTCAGCCGAATACAACATGGTCGTCTTCAAGTCTAATGTAAACAAATACTCGTTGAGCCGTCCTATTTGATAATTAATCTCTCTCAAGAATTATTCTGCTAAATTCATCGGTTGTTTCCAATCCTCCTTTGTTTTCGAGTGCCCCCAGACCTTGATAAGCATTAGTAAAAAAAAAAAAATAATGATTCTCTGAATTTCAATTATTTCTTAAGAATCCTTAAGCGTAAATCTTAGATTTCAGAAATTTTCTAGAATCAAAATCATGTACTGGATTTTGTTCAAAATTAGAATAAGGATTCTAGACATATGGTTTAGTGTTTGTTATATCTTGATTTTAATCTATTTAAGGGAACATAAAAGTGGTGCAAAACTGTTCTGGATCGGGAAATAATTTCTTAATTATATAATTACTATTTCATGCATATATACATATAATATATATAGTGTAAGTATTTCTTTCAACAATGCTTAACACTTTAGTAGTGCTTAGTTGTCGTATGAAACTATACTTATGGCAAGTTAGCTACATAGAAATGTTTATATTTCATTCTCGGGGAAAATCATCAGGTAGTCGGGAAAGAAAAAAACGTTTCTCTGTACTTTCATACCATATATATATATATATATATATATATATATATATATATATATATATATATATATGATTTTATTTACTCCGCTACAGGAGTTAGGCACAAGGCCAGGTTTATCTTACTCCCACAAGCAAGATGCGACCCAAGCTCGGATCGGGAAAGTGGGGTTCGAAAAGCCAGCGCCCGAGAAGGTGAGCACTCTGGCCATTAAAGATTGCCTGAGTAGCGCCGTCGGCATTCCCCGGTAGGGGCGCCTCAGGCAGTAAGCAATAAACCCACTCCAACAGTGGTTGTCCTTTCCTTTTTTATTACCCTTTATGGCGTCTCCATTGCCTTTTCCTGTCCTTATTTTATTGCCCTCTGCTTTCTTGCTTACACAGTTTTACAGACTCACTCAAGTATAAATATCTTATCTATATATCAAGAATCACACACATATAAACAAACTCTAATACATACCCAAACACACCTAAATAAAAATTTAAAAAAATTAAAAAAAAAAAAAAAGGAAGGGACAACCACTGGCAAAAAAGGTCAACTAGTGAAATAGATAATCCGATACTAATTCATAAGAAATAGAAAATGCTAGATCCCAAAAAGAGTTATTCAGGATAGAAAATTCTTCAAATCCATCCATTCCTGAAAAATTCTTGGTCTGATGAGGTTGACTTTCTTGGAAAAGTGCAACCGAAACATGTATGCACATATGTAACCAATAATGTTTGTATAAATAAACATTTATACTTATAAACAGCTCTACTTGGTATTGAGCACTTTTTATAAACACTTGAGTTTCTACGGATTTACATTTACAGAAACTAATACAATACATGTACTATATATATATATATATATATATATATATATTTATATATATATATATATATGCGCTGATGAGAGTCATAAGCTCGAAACGACGCCGTACGTAGGTAAAATATTAAAAAATAATTTAATATTATTATAAGCCCCCCTTTCAAGTAAAATTGAAAGTTCAGCACTGTCGGAAATATTAAAAATAAACATTCACCTAAAAGCCTCAGTGTAATACTCCGACTCTGTCGTTGAGTATTATCGAATGTTTAGATATTTATGCTCACCACATTCAGTGTAAATATGACTTAATTTCTCCGTTATTACGTGACAATCCCTCGTTGCCTAATGGAACTGGGTGAACGCTTACAGATTCAAGGTGCTTCTGTGAACCGGATTCGCGCCCTATGACCGTCTGAGATTGCTACTTCCCTACTAAAATGATAAAGTGATCCTTTGAATTTTGAAAGCTATTTCGAAGCCTTTAAACTGTCGAAAAAAAAAGTAAATTCTAGTTTTAAACTTCTTAGCAAATCATCATGATTGAAAGCAATTTGATAGTTTCATGAATCAGGATTAACACAAGATGACCGTAACAAAATTAGTTGTAACTTTTTAATAATTGTGTTCAAGGAATAATAATTTAAACCGTAAGAAATAAAATTAACTTCCAAAATCATATTTAAAAACAAAAAGAAATTGGCAAAAGAAAAAGACAAACGAAAGGAAAATGAAAGGAAAAAGAAGAAAACCTCCTGGACAACGCCGGGTAGGAACGACTAGTATAATGTTATGTTGTAATAATACAATTGAATCTCTATATACGAGTCTTTTATTATTACTGATCTTTATCGGTAAACTGGTTCTGATCAGGGCACAGGAGACCCCCCCCCACACACACGGAATTACCGTCTTATTTCGTGAGCAGAAAAGGGGGTTAACCCTCACTGTCTCCCAGTTAGGAGGACGGGGATTAATTTATCGCCGATCGCCTTAGACGCCTCTTCCGGGAATATCGACGGATTCGATTCAGGTAATTTTAAGAGCATTCAAAACCGGCTCTGGGTGCGTTCATAGTGCACATACCCCCTCCCCCACATACATCAAGATCGACCTGGTTTTACATTCAGCCAAGTTGGGAAGTTAAGTGTGTACGAGTATCCTGGGTCCCTCGCAGACTTCTTCATCACATCAAATTTTGTTAGGTGTTATATTGATGTGAAAAAAGATTAGAGATAAAGAGATAGAAAGGAGAGAGAGAGAAAGAGAGAGAAAGAGAGACAGAGAGAGAGAGAGAGAGAGAGGGAAGAATAGAAGGAGCACATGGCTACATAAGATATTTATTTGATAGTAATCGCTCGCTCGACGGACAAGGATTGTCTGGTTCATTTGAAGCCATAGTACGGTAAATCCATACAAACATTCAACCAGACATATCACGCACAGACAAGCACTCACACACATACATACACACACACACACACACACACACACATATTTATATATATATATATATATATATATATATATATATATATATATATATATATATATATAAATAAGTATATATATATATAAATAAGTACATATATATAAGTATATAAAAATATATATATATAAGTATATATATAAGTATATATATATAAGTATATATATAAGTATATATAAGTATATATATATAAGTATATATATAAGTATATATAAAAGTATATATATAAGTATATATATATATAAGTATATATAAGTATAAATATATAAGTATATATATAAGTATATATAAGTATATATATAAGTATATATATATAAGAATATATATATATAAGTATATATATAAGTATATATATAAGTATATATATAAGTATATATATATATATCTATATCTATCTATCTCTCTCTCTCTCCCTCTCTCTCTCTCTCTCTCTCTCTATATATATATATATATATATATATATATATATATATATATATATATATATAAAATAGCTCTTGGGTTTACTTTCGCCACCTTCGTAACTCTCGCTTCCATTATTTTGCCATTTAGTTTTAACATTTCATGAGCAATGGGGGAAGAATTGCTGTTTTCTAGTTCGAAATCTATTCATTTAACATTTACTGTTGCCTAGTTTTTTTTTTACCTGAAAGTGGTATTTTTTTAAGCTTCTTACATCAAGTGGTTTCATGTTTAGTCTGGAGAGATTTATATATATATATATATATATATATATATATATATATATATATATATATATATATATATATATATATATATCAGGACCGGCGGGACAGTTATAAAAGTGGGGGGCTCTCCTAAAAAGTGTGTGGGGGGGCCGGTTAAACACATGCATATATAACTTAATTATTGATGACCGTAATGTGAGGGAGCTAAGTAAAAAATCCCCCCCTTGCCCCCCCCCGGTGCCACCGTCCATGTATATATATATATATATATATATATATATATATATATATATATATATATATATATATATATTTTACATGATTCACCCCAAACAAGGCAGGACGCCACTGTAAACGTAAGGGGCTACTGAGAAAAAGGAAAAGGGGAGAAGGATTGGTGGTTCAGCTTAAATTGGGATCTGAGCAGCGAGATGTCTGTTTACATTAGTTTTAAATTTCTGCATGTCAGTACTGTCGGGGAAACAGGGGGCAGGGAGGGAGTTCCAGAGGCCAGCAGCACGAGGAAAGAAGCTATTTGAGTAGAATGCTCTCCGGCATCTGGGGACCTCGACAGTGAATGAATGAGATTTAGTAGAATGTCGAGTTAGTCTAGTGAATTTACGTCGAGGGGGCACCAGAGTAGCCAACTCATCGGAGCATAATCCATTGAAGTATTTGTAAAACAAACATAAGGATGCTACATTGCGGCGATGGGACAGGGGCTGGAGCTTAGCTGACAGTGAGGGACCTATTAGGTTGACTACTCTTTTTTGGACTTTGTCAAGGAGAGAGAGACTAGTAGATGATGCACCAGCCCAGATGTGGCAACAATACTCCATGCATGGGCGAATGGTGGCTTTGTAGAGATACAGGATAATGTCAGGTGTATATAGTGTCCTCAAATATATTTTGTTTGCATTGATTCGGAATAGCGCTTAAATACATAAATAAATATTATTTGAATTTACATTTATATATATATATATATATATATATATATATATAAAAAATTCTATTTACGTTGTTCATTATCTTTTTCATATGAAAACTTCTCATCAGAAAAATCCATACACAAATGTTAATACAATTCAATATCAGTCAGATGTTAATAATAGTTTATATATATATATATATATATATATATATATATATATATATATATATAACATCGACATGCCAGTGTCGCAGATTTTGTACATGTCTGTGTAAATACAAATAATCATATATAAAAACTCTATTTGATATTGAGCACTTTTTATAAACCTGGTTGAAATTTTTTGGATTACTATCCTGTGGATGTCTTACCTGGATTATATATATATATATATATATATATATATATATATATATATATATATATATATATATATATATATATATATGTATATATACAGGGTGGGCCAAAATAAGGGTCTTATCTTTAAATTTTAATAACTTGAATTTGAATAACTTCCACAAAATAAAAGTTAAACTCACCAAACTTTATGTGTGGTTAGACTGACCCTTCCGAGATTTTTTGAAATAAACAAAACAAATTTTAGCCGAAAAACACTTCTTAAAACTTACAAAAACTAAAGTATTGTTTTTTACACTGTTTTGAGTTTTTTAAGCAAAAATAATGTTTTCTAAATGAGGGTACGTTCCTTAGGGCTAATACGGCTCATGCTTGCTTCGGAAGGGGTCCTTTACTTATTCTAAAAAAAAAAATCAATAAATAAAAAAGTTATGAATTTTTAAAAATAGGACCCTTATTTTTGTCCACCCTATATGTATATATATATATATATATATATATATATATATATATATATATATATATATATATATATATATATATATTAGAGAGATAGAGATAGAGATAGAGATAGAGAGAGAGAGAGAGAGAGAGAGAGAGAGAGAGAGAAAGAGAGAGAAAGAAATTATGCTAAACCTGAGTTAATCAACGTTAGTTTCCCTAGAATTTCTTTTCTCATAAATGTTAATCATACAATATACATATTCTTAGATTTGGGATTGAGTTATGTTTAAAATCAATTTTAATCATTCAAATTCACTGTTATTTTCCAATTATCCATAAATTCATTTACTAGTAACGAAATTCATTCACTTCTTACTAATTTTTACTTTCACCCACTCTCAGTTATATATTATTTAACACCACCAGCATTCAATCTCTGTTTATTTACAGTCAAATGTATTAAACTAACGATTAAACGGAAATTGAAATAGTTTATTAAAAACAATAAGTACATTTCATCGTACGCAGTGATACGATTTGACGCATAGCTGGAGATGGAGATACAAAGAGAGAGAGAGAGAGAGGGGGGGGGGAGAGAGAAATTAATTAGCATTGCAAACTCATATTTACCTGATTCATAGAATCTAACCCAAGCTCAATGAGAGACCCAACGTGTCATAGACGCTTGAACTTGAGTTGAGCACGGTCCTGAAGAAGGAAAGAGTTCCCGAAATATTGTATCATACTGAGTTTCCACCAGACCATCTTGATACAGGTATTACATAACATTGTAACATTGTGTAGATGAACAGGTATATATGTGTGTTTATGGAAAATAAATAAATAAATAAATATATATATATATATATATATATATATATATATATATATATATGTGTGTGTGTGTGTATGTATACACTGTATTAAGGGTGAAACTATTTAATTTATTCCACTATTATATGTCTTATTTGCTCCAACTTGTGTCTATCCGTCACACCTCGGCATTGTATTGCCTTCTAAATATCACATTTCTTTATACTAATAAACAATGCTTCAAGCAAACTACATAAACCTCTTATATATATATATATATATATATATATATATATATATATATATATATATATATATATATATATATATATATATATATATATATATATACCTTGGTAAAGTTGGTGAAAGAAAGAGTGTTCGATTATTAAAATACAATTTTCCAAAAGAATTAAATTTGAAATAAGAGCATAATATTTATTTAAATATGGTATGACAAAAGGTCAAGTCAGAACGACATTATTCCGTCTGTTTCAAGTGAACGAGTGTTCGAATCTCGCTGACTATTCGCAGTCATCATTGCAAAGTCCTGTTGGGAAAACACCGGAGATCACGCACTAAAAGCGACAATGGTTTTAATAATTTAATATTAATGATAATAATAAAATACTATTAATAAATTACTAATAGTTAATTTTATAATAAATGTTTTAATAATAATAAATGGTAATATTATTACTAATAAATAATGATAATAATAATAATAATAATTATTATTATTATTATTTATTATTAGTACGAATTTATTATTAGTATTTAATTAATATAATTAATATTATTATAATCATTATCGCTGTTAGTATTAGTATCATTATTATAATTATTATTATCGTCAGGTTTTATTATTGTTGGTTATTTTTATTATTTTTACCTCGAATTTTATTTTTTATTTTAATTTAATGAGAAATTTATTTCAATTTATAGCTTTCACAACTTTCTGAAAAACACGTTGAGTCAACGCCCTTAAAAAGTAAACAGATAAATAAAATAACGCGTACGTTAACCACAGTTCGTAATCTCCCGGTGAATTCAAAACAGGACTTTGCAACGATGGCTGAGGATAGTCTGCGAGACTCAAACACACGGTTACTTGAAACCGACGGTATCATGTTGTTTTGACTCTTGACCATATATATATATATATATATATATATATATATATATATATATATATATATATATATATATATATATAATAATAAAAACAACAACAAAAACCATAACAGCGAAAAAAACACTTGTGATGGCTGAAAAAAGAATCTCGGATCCATACTTCATAAATTACCACCAGAGACGCGGAAACTTACTCGCCGAGTCGAGACAGATTTTAAAAACTAAAGGAAAGAGAAATTTCCGTTGTCGTCAAACAGACTTGTATTGATAAAAATACTTGCTGCCTATATATATATATATTGGTGTGGTCTCTCCCCCCTCTCCCCCCTCCCCTCTCATGTCCTCGATATAGACAGAGCTCCATCTCCGTCCCCCTCCCTCTAATGCATCTTCAATTTCCGGTTGAGGTTGAATTAAACATCTTCGCCATTTGGATTCCATTCTCGCTTGAAAAGTTGGCGCTCTTTGTGGGCGCTAATGAAACAGGATATATTTTGTCGCAATTAATGGAATAATAAAATCACCTACAAATATATATATATATATATATATATATATATATATATATATATATATATATATATATATATATATATATTCGTTGATTATTTGTTATTGTTTTGTTACCAATGAGCGCATTTTCCTCTTTTAATTTTCCCTTAATTAGGCGCGTCATCAATTGTATATATAGATTTTTTAATTAATTTATTTATAAACCAATTTATTGTATACCGATTTTTATTCTATTTTATAATTAAAAAAGGCATGCTGATGACCGCTTATAGCCAGAAACACGTTCATGTCTAACTTTTGTGCCCGCAAAAATTAATTTTTAAATTAATCATAAAACAAAAATTATATACAATAAATTGGTTTATTAATTAATTAATAAATACAATCTCTCTCTCTATATATATTCATATATATATATATATATATATATATATATATATATATATATATATATATATATATATATATATTTTATATATAATATATATATATTATATATATTATATATATATATATTATATATATATATATTATATTATAAATAAAATTATATAATATTATAATATATAATATAAACAGCAATATCATAGATAAAATTATATATAAAATAATATTATATGATTTTTACCAGGAATGAAACATGAACGTTTCTGTGTATCTTACTTGCCATAAATATATATTTTCATACTATATATATATATATATATATATATATATATATGTGTGTGTGTGTAACCACCACTCTTGCAATGATGAGGTTAGAAAACCCGAAACGATATCGTCTGTAAGTATAAAAACATTTCAATATATATATATAGCCATTTTGTTTTGTATTATTCTCTACACAGTCGGAGAAGAATAAAATATTATTCTTCTTCTGGTCTAATTATTTTTGACAAAGGAATGTCTTTTCCCGAAATATCAAATAGTGATTTTTAATCACCCGGACATCACACGAACAGCTAAAACACTCTTGCTGTTATGTAAGAAAAAAAAAGAAAAAAAAGGAAAAATAAATAGTAAGTCTTATATCGTATTCGATTTATTGTTATTGTTTTTGTTCCTTTCCTTTCAACTTGCATCTTACCCGGAATTGCATTGCCCACAGCCTTTCAAAAACTTACTACTACTATACCCAGCAATGCTTCAAGCAAACTACCATTCTCTACTATATATATATATATATATATATATATATATATATACACTAAATTACCTTCTTTTAGACGGAAATGATTTTTTTTTTTGAAGAAAGGGAGAATTTCTCATGAAATATCAATAGATTTCTACCATTACGGATTAATATTAACAGAAGGTTTATATTTAATGATATTCTGTGTAAAAGATCTAATGAAAAATAAATAGATAATTGTGAAGATTAGTACTACAAATTGTGAAGATTAGTACTACAAATTGTGAAGATTACTACAACTCATTGTGAAGATTAGTGCTACAAATTGTGAGTATTAGAACTACCAATTGTGAAGATTAGTACTATAAATTGCGAAGATTAGTACTTTTAATTGTGAAGATTAGCACTAAAAATTGTGAAATTTAGTACTACAAATCGTGAAGATAAGCACTACAAATTGTTAAGATTAATACTACAAATTGTGAAGATTAGTACTTATAATTGTGAAGATTAGTACTTATAATTGTGAAGATTAGTACTTCCAATTGTGAAGATTAGTACTACACATTGCGAAGATTAGTACTTATAATTGTGAAGATTAGCACTACCAATTGTGAAGATTAGTACTACAAATTGTGAAGATTAGTACTTATAATTCGGAAGATTAGCACTACCAATTGTGATAATTAGTACTATAAATTGCGAAGATTAGTACTACAAATTGTGAAGATCAGCACTACAAATTGTGAAGATTAGTACTACAAATTGTGAAGACTAGTACTTATAATTGTGAAGATTATTACTACAAATTTCGAAGATTAGTACTACAAATTGTGAAGATTAGTACTACAAATTGTGAAGATTAGTACAATTAATTATGAAGATTAGTAGTAAAAATTTTATGAGATTAGTACAACTTATTGTGAAGATTAGTACTACAAATTGTTAAGATTATTACTACAAATTTCGAAGATTAGTACTACAAATTGTGAAGATTAGTACTACAAATTGTGAAGACTAGTACTTATAATTGTGAAGATTAGCACTACCAAATGTGAAAATTAGTACTACAAATTGCGAAGATTAGTACTAAATTGTGAAGATTAGCGCTAGAAATTGTGAAGATTAGCGCTAGAAATTGTGAAG
>OY744529.1:4770000-4785000 GCA_963556195.1 Sepiola atlantica
AAAACAAGCGGTAAGAGGGAACAACCAGGAGGGAGAGAGGAGGCGGAGGAGGAGGAGGAGGAGGTGGAGGAGGAGGAGAGGGGCTGTGAAAATAAAGCTTAACAGAAAACACGGGCATCACTTAATAAATAAGCAAAAGAAGTATAAAAGACGCGAGAGGCGTATGTAAGACTATTGTCGAATGGGATCTGTACATGGTGGGGAGGGGGCAAGAATTGATGAATCATTCCATTCATCACAGCTAGCAAGCAAAGTTGGTTGGGCGGGGCTCGGCCTTTTCTTTACGCCCCGCCTACCTCTCTCTGTTTGAAGCCCTTCTGTCCGTTTTAGACTCTGACGAACCATTGGCACACACACACACACACACACACACACACACACACATATATTTATATAAATATACATGCATGTATTGCCTGTCAATAAACACATAGACGTTATATTATATAGAAGCGGACTAACACATATATAAACATACGCACACGAACGATATTACATAGATGTAGATCAATAAGTTGGTCGGCTTCTTGGGAATTTTACCATTTCACAACAAATACACTCGTACATTTATACATACACTTAAACAATGACAAACACGGAGACAGATACACACGGACTACATTACGTATATAGATGTCGAGCAACCAATTATTTATATTCAACTAATCAATTAAAACGATCAAAATATCAAATTGTCAATTAATCAAATACGGGTTAAAACTACATAAGTTGGTTTCAATTCAATTCTACATGTGACCTTTGAGATTGGCGATTTATTGAAACTGCAGTACAAGTTGGTAAAGTGTTTATGCATTTTTATCAGTAAAAATAGGTGGACACACACGCACATGCAGTTTGATATATGCATATTTATTTAGATCTCTATTCAGAGAAAGTTGGGTACGCGTATATGTTTATATATTTCTATGTACAAGATTCACTCTTAAACTAATTAACCGATCATTATGGATTTGAGAAAAAAAACAGCTGCTAGGCGTAAGGGTTAGTAATGTGGGCTATATTTAGTTTAATTTAGTTTCATGCAAAGGGGGTGGAAGCCCTTCGTGAAAATTCAGATACCTCAGATTTTTGTGAAATTTGAACACTAGATATTAGATATCAATTAACAAATATTCCTTAAATTCGAGTTTTTTTTGGAGTATTTGAAACGGTGTGTAGAGGGCATAATATGGACACAACTGCCATTTGAAGACCCAAATATTTACATTACATTTTATCTATATACACAAGACACCAATAAAGCAAGATTCACTGAATTTCAAGTGTCCTCAGAAGTCCCCTTATTTTGGACATTTTCAATGGCTGATGAGAGATTAATCGGATTTAGGCCCAGGTTGTTTTCACCAGGCTCCGGCTATTTGCGAAACCATTGGTACCATGAGACCTTAACTTTTGTAAAATCTTTCTCCCCCCACCTCTCCCTCTCTCCCTCTCTCTCTCTCTCTCTCTCTCTCTCTGTATATATATATATATATATATAATAAATATTTGTTATTGTTTATTATCTATGTACGTATACGTATATATATATATATATATATATATATATATATATATATATATATATATATATATATATATATATATATGCTGTACTCGTTATTGGGCACCTTTGAAGAAAAATATTGGTTTTATGTTAATTTTGTCGATATATTTGAACTTGATTAATTGATATATATATATATATATATATATATATATATATATATATATATGGACGGCGGCACCGGGGGGGGGGGCTGGGTTGAAGCCCACCCACTTTTTGACTGCCCCCCCCCACTTTACGGTCATTAATAATGAAGTTATATATACATGTGTTTAACCGCCCCCACACTTTTTAGGAGAGCCCCCCTATATATATATATATATATATATATATATATATATATATATATATATATATATATATATATATATATATATATAAGTTTTCTTGTATATATATACATATATATATATGTACATATATGTATATATATATATATATATATATATATATATATATATATATATACATATACATATATACATATATGTATTTATATATATATATATATATATATATATATATATATATATATATATATATATATATATATATATATATATATATATATAACTCGTCGAAGAAAAAATAAATATGGAAAAATGTGCTGAATATATAAAAATTGTTCAAATAAACAATCAGAAGTTTATTTAAATTTATATCCCGATGATTTCCTTCCTAAATGAAACAAACATTTATTTCTAGCTTACTTGCCATAATTATGCATTTTATATAACTAAGCTCTACACACGCACTGAGAACTGGTTGAGTAAACACTGAAGCAAACACATATTTACGTAATATATTATTTTATAACGTAAGTATACATATGAAACAGTAGTACGCACACATATACGTATAAAACAGTTATACACAGCTGTTTCGTCGTCTACGAACTATCAGCGTGGCTAGACGTGGCAAACGTATCCACGTCGAGACTCGAAACCCGAAATATTTTATGAGTTATTTTCAGTCTGTTTATAAATTAAAATAAAAGTACCTATATAGAAGAATTGGATGACAACGATTGATGAGTTCGGCTGCAAAACGCAGTAATCGCCATTAAAAAAAATGCGAAGCTATTAATTAAAAGTGTTGTATTTCAACGATCTACCACACTTTAACATCATGTTTTACAGATGAGATTTGTATAATTTTGCTTTGTAGTCAATGAAAAAAAGTTTTTAATTGAAATCGACATTTCTTTTGTTGCCGCTTTTATTGTTTAATTTTCGAACGTAAAGAAATTGGATTTATCGCGCTTTGCATTCGAACTGTTCAAATTTTTTATTTTGCTATATTTTAGCTGCTAAGTAGTAAACAATAAATAATCTTCGTTAAAACCAATAAAAGTTTTCATCAGATGAAATTCACTTTCGGATATTCTTTTATTTATTTTCTTTGGAAACGAATTGCAAGTGGGGAAAAACAGTTACAATTGATAATAGTTCAAATCCTCAACGTCGAATAGTTGTAAAATGTTTCTGCGTATTATCCTCATAAAAAATAAGAATCCGTAAACCGATTCCATAAAGATTTGGGTAAAAATGATACGTTTAATCAATTTTACCTCTTGGTTTCTCACATTTTTCTTTCTTTGACTTGAATTGAATACCCTGATGATAATTTTTGAAGCGATTGAAAGTACTGGGGGTAAATAATTTTTATCTTATCGTTAAGAACTGCTAACCTAATATAAAAATATATATCAGAAAATAAAGTGATTGATACGTACAAGATGTTAATTTGTCTTAATCAACCGTTTCTGTATATACTTCACACACAAACAACAGAGACGCACGCATACACATAGACACATACACGCATGTATATATATATAAGCATAACATTTTTATTTATACAAACATATCAAGACTACATATCCGGGGAAATGATATGTTTGTATAAATAAAACTTTTATTATAAATAAATAGCTCTATTCATTATTGAGCACAATTATATAAACACAGTAGGGATTCTCCGGAGTTTTTACCCTGTGGATACAAACTTAACAAAAATGATATATATATATATATATATATATATATATATATATATATATATATCGTCCATCATAATGTACATTTACACATTATTCGAAATTATGCATCAATCAGCTACATTTGAAAACTGAGAGGTACTTCAGTTTTCAAATGTAGCTGGTTGATTAAGTATCTGATGAGATCTACCGGGTCGAAATAAATTATAATGCTTACAGCTCAATTGTGTGACTATTTTTTCTTTTAAAATTATATATATATATATATATATATATATATATATATATATATATATATATATATATATATTACTATCTGTACGTACCCCGTCTTGCCTGGGACTTACGACTGTCATTTACGATTAATGTTTGTTTTGTTTTTCTCGTTTTAGTAGTGTTATTAGATGTATTTTGCTTTTGTTATATTTTTATATAATTTTTTATAAGAGATCAAATAAGTGGAATAATAAAGCAAAAAATGTTATTGGCGCGAAGTTATGATGAAATTGACTTTCGGTGTAAAATATTAATTAGTGTTCAGAAAAAGTGTAAGTTACTTTTGAAAGTGTTGCTATTTTTACTGAAAGAACATTAATGGCCGACGAGATATGAAAATGTTAATAATTGTTGTTTCAACAGACACAAATTATTTTCACATTATTCTAAATTAGACTCTTAATTTCACCCCCAGACTATCCTTAATTTTACCTTAGACTTTGCTAACAGATATATAGATTTTATTGAGATCGATTTCATTGAGATCGATTTCATTGAGATCGATTTTATTGAGATCGATATAGGAAGTATAATGCATACAAGGAAGACGCTTTTTTACGACACCAACACTTGGGTAACAAACTTTAACCCCAATGGCTCGTTTCATGTCGCAATGGGATCATTTTATAATGCTAATCTCCTCGACCTAGTCGGATTATTTATCCTAAACTTTCTAAAAGGTAGATTCCCGGATGACATTTTCGGATACGTTACATGTTTTTGAAATTGTAGTGGATACATGTTAGGAAATTCCACAAACGTTCACGGATGACTGAAGATTTCGAAACCCGGAGAATCTGTGACGAGTAAAAATCACTTAATTAAATTTCAAGAAAAGTGGTTTTAAAATAGTGTAATGT
The DNA here is from genome assembly GCA_963556195.1 of Sepiola atlantica. NCBI lineage: Eukaryota > Metazoa > Mollusca > Cephalopoda > Sepiida > Sepiolidae > Sepiola > Sepiola atlantica. Next base: position 4,774,703 of record OY744529.1, read on the forward strand.
TTAAATGAAGAGTATTGATTTACTCCTCTCCAGGAGTTAGGCACAAGGCCAGTTTTTATCTTACTCCCACAAGTAAGATGTGACCCAAGGTCGAGTCGGGAAAGTGGGATTTAAAAATTGCCTGGGCAGCCCCGTTGGCATTCCCCGGTAGGGGCGCCTCAGGCAGTAAGCAATAAACTTACTCCTCTCCAAAGAGGGGAAGCGAAGCCTGTGGGGGTGGACCTCCTAGAACTGCACAGGACAGACCCATAGAACGGCGTAAATCAAGCTCCGAAGGCCAAGACAATACCAGTCTATGGGGTACATTATCTATCGGAACAGATACTACACTTGTTAATAAAAGATACATTCAAATATATTTTCATTTGCTTGACCTACAAATCATCTTGTGAATTAGGTTTGGGTTATCTGTCTTATGACATAGCAATTCATTTGTGTGGGGTTAAATAATACCGAAACACAGAACCTAATATAAGCGATTCATTATATACGAAGTTGTGATTCTACATGGACACATGGCGCAACGGATATATGCGTTGATTAACAATCAGTTATAAGAGACAGTCTTCTGCAGGTGGAAGGTTGAATCCTTACTACAGGCAATAATAAGTAAGAATAACATACTAATTAATTAATACTTCTACGTGGTCATGGCTGACGGAACAAGAACAATCTACACCCGTGGATTAAATAAAGTTTTCGGTTCTAAATTCCGTATAGATTCCCGAAGTGGCATAAAAATTCCGAAGTTCGAAAAGATTAACCTGAAGAAGCTCTGGGGTAACATCGACCGAAACGTTGTGACCAAGATGAGAATAGTAGTCTTAATAATCCAAAGAATAATCGAAATCATCAATGGTTACCGCAAAAATGTCCAAACATAAATGTATTATTCCATTCCGTTATTACCCAAGCTGATCAAGCAGTGAGAGACTCAAGTTGCCACAGGAACCTTTGTCAGTCACAACACGCTGTTAGCAACTTTAACACAAACTTCTTGTGAGCAAAATAAATCTAGCCTTGACCACTTGGCTACATGCATCTCGGCAAACAACACAAGACACGGCCATGGACTACTTAATATAGCGACAGCTTATACACACAGTTTCACGAATTCACTCACCCACAAGTTTAAACATTTTCTTTGTCTAAACTCTTTAAACTTTTCTCAACTCTTTGACTTTTGGTTGTTCTAGCAAGCCGTAAATAAAGTTGATATATATATATATATATATATATATATATATATATATATATATATATATATATATATATATATATATATATATATATATATATATAAATGAAGAAGAATGGAAAGGAATTAGAGAAAGCAAAAGCCAAATCAAAATTCAATTCAAAAGTTCAAAGCAAGGTATATTCCGCAAAAAGGCAATTTATTCAAGTTAAATTTTGAATAAATTGCCTTTTTGCGGAATATACCTTGCTTTGAACTTTTGAATTGAATTTTGATTTGGCTTTTGCTTTCTCTAATTCCTTTCTATTCTTCTTCATTTCTACCTGCTCTATCCTGGATATTGAGCTGTATACTCTTCACAATAGGGTTCTACCTTTCCTAAAAGTTCGCTTTTAGTACACCTCTTTATATATATATATATATATATATATGGAAATCGCTCCAGACAATGCATGAAGCCACTTGATTTAAGGAGCTAAAAAATATTACTTCAAGATCAAAAATTAGCCAACGATTAGAGTTAGATGGATAGATTCCAACCCTAAAAAACAAAACAATTCTTCCCCCTTTGTCAGAAACATCGCTCATGGAATGTGAGGACTAAAGGACAAAAATGGGAAGCGAGAGTTACGAGGCTGCCGAAAGTAAACCCAAGGTCCACTTTCTGCTCTCCTTGATTTATGTATGTATAGACTTTGCTATTTCTTTTGAATATGGCCCCATCCTCTACAAAAAGTATTAAGCCGGCGACGTTTTCCTGGTCTACATTTACACGTGCTATTTTAACACCAGCTTATCTTGGTCTCGGAAAAAGTCACTTAATTTGCTGTTTCACGTGCCAGTGTGAACCCAGTTAAAGAGGACGAACGTCATAATGATTCATTGAACGAAGAAAATGAAACATTTCATCTCAACGGGAGTATCGGATTAAAAAGTTGATCAGTATTTTACTATGACAATCCTGTTTTTGCTAATCACTATTACGTGGATGAATGCGTTCAAATCTGGAGTCATGCTCGATCAACTTCCCATTTAATGTTTGATAAGCGATGTACATTTCTCGTCGACAAAATTCACTGTGCAGACAGACATAATTACTTTTCTCTATTTTTCGGACTTGAATAGATTTATATTTTTATTATCATGTTCGAGTTGCTTAATTACTTCAAACGCTACTTTTTGTTCTGTTTCATAACTTGGGACTAATGAAGATAAAACATTATTTTTCTATAACTTGTACAAAGTTAAGAGCTTACAATGTCTTCTGTCATAATTTAGATAAAATGCTATTTTTATGCGGTTTCATAACTTAATGTTAAATAGCCCAAGGTGTGTTTTTGTAATAATTTAGATAAAATCTAATTTTATTCGGTTTCATAACTTATTACTGTTAGGCTCAAAACCTGTTTTTTTTCATAATTTAGAAAAAATCTAATTTTATTCGGTTTCATAACTTATTACTAAGAGGCTCAAAACCTGCTTTTTTTCATAATTTAGATAAAATCTAATTTTATTCGGTTTCATAACTTATTACTAAGAGGCTCAAAACCTGTTTTTTTTCATAATTTAGATAACATCTAATTTTATTCGGTTTCATAACTTATTACTAAGAGGCTCAAAACCTGCTTTTTTTCATAATTTAGATAAAATCTAATTTTATTCGGTTTCATAACTTATTATTAAGAGGCTCAAAACCTGTTTTTTTTCATAATTTAGATAAAATCTAATTTTATTCGGTTTCATAACTTATTACTAAGAGGTTCAAAACCTGTTTTTTTTTCATAATTTAGATAAAATCTAATTTTATTCGGTTTCATAACTTATTACTAAGAGGCTTAAAACCTGTTTTTTTTTCATAATTTAGATAAAATCTAATTTTATTCGGTTTCATAACTTATTACTGTTAGGCTCAAAACCTGTTTTTTTTCATAATTTAGATAAAATCTAATTTTATTCGGTTTCATAACTTATTACTAAGAGGCATAAAACCTGTTTTTTTCTCATAATTTAGATAAAATCTAATTTTATTCGGTTTCATAACTTATTACTAAGAGGCTCAAAACCTGTTTTTTTTCATAATTTAGATAAAATCTAATTTTATTCGGTTTCATAACTTATTACTAAGAGGCTCAACACCTGTTTTTTTTTCATAATTTAGATAACATCTAATTTTATTCGGTTTCATAACTTATTACTAAGAGGCTTAAAACCTGTTTTTTTTTTTCATAATTTAGATAAAATCTAATTTTATTCGGTTTCATAACTTATTACTAAGAGGCTTAAAACCTGTTTTTTTTTTTAATAATTTAGATAAAATCTAATTTTATTCGGTTTCATAACTTATTACTAAGAGGCTCAAAACCTGTTTTTTTTCATAATTTAGATAAAATCTAATTTTATTCAGTTTCATAACTTATTACTAAGAGGCTCAAAACCTGTTTTTTTTCATAATTTAGATAAAATCTAATTTTATTCGGTTTCATAACTTATTACTAAGAGGCATAAAACCTGTTTTTTTCTCATAATTTAGATAAGATCTAATTTTATTCGGTTTCATAACTTATTACTAAGAGGCATAAAACCTGTTTTTTTTCATAATTTAGATAAGATCTAATTTTATTCGGTTTCATAACTTATTACTAAAAGGCTCAAAACCTGTTTTTTTTCTCCATAATTTACATAGAACGCTATCTTTATTCGGTTTTGTAACTTAGTACTAAAAGGCCTAAGACGCGTTTGTGTCATAATTTGGATAACATGCTACAGTTTTATTCGGTTTTATAACTTAATACTAAAAAGCGTAAGACATGTCTTTGTCATAATTTAGATTAAGCTACTTTGAAATAATATTAGCACCCCCAAATTTCACATCGCTTTTTAGCCACGTCAAAGTTTTGAAAAAAAACAAACTTTCTTTTATATGTCCATTGCGATAAGCGGAAACCATTAATAGTGCACCAAAAAATTATAAACATATCTACCTAGAAAATAAATAGCAAAACGCAGAAGAGAAAACAAGACAGCCAAAACGACATAACAAGGAATGAATGCGGCTGACACATGACGCAATCATTTTAACAACTAATATTCTTGTCATGTGACTAATATGATAAAAAAAATAAAAATTGTCATCCTTTATGAAATAGACTGTATTTAATGAGTGTCCTAAAATGAGGCCACCATTTGCCATCTGGCCTGGGCTCAATGTGAGCTTTGTATAAGCTTGCCATCATCATCATCATCATCATCATCATCATCATCATCATCATCATCATCATCATCATCATCATCATCATCATCATCAAAGGCAGTTGTCTCCTTCTTTTGAAATTATTTCTAGTCATCCTCATAAATCATCGGTCCAAATTCTTTCCAACTCTCAGCCACACCCTCTGGTTCTCCATATCCCGGGTTCCCCGCCCCCTGGTTCTCTATTCTTAATTTGCTTTCGTTTTTCTTCTTGGTTTCGCGAAAGTCTGCGGTTTTGGGGATCTGTGAATCTTTATTTATTTATACGTTTTTGTTTGTTTATTTCGTTCAATCTGTTAAACATTTTTGCAATGATTATTATGATACGCTGCGTGTATTATATATATATATATATATATATATATATATATATATATATATATATATATATTCGGCAGCAAGTCATTTCTTATACAAGCGTCGTTAAAGACCACGGAGTTTTCTCTCTTCACTATCTTTCTTGTCAATTTCTCGACTGTACTCAAACTGTACTCAAACTGTATACATCACAATTCTTCTAAGTTCACAACTATAATTTCACTTCAAAATTGACCCTCTTTTAATACTTGATTCAATTTATTTCAATTTATATACAGGGAAATAGTGTTTCACAAAGTAAATCGTCTGCCTTCATTTAAAAAAATATTTTAATAACTAATTCCTGAGTATTATTTCTTTCTTATTCTTTGATTTTATTTTCAATTATACATTCAACATAATTTTAATTTACATTCAAAATAATTTTTATTACTATTCAAAATTATTTTAATTTATATTACAAATAATTTTAATTTACATTCAAAATAATTTTAATTAATATTCAAAATAATTTTAATTTATATTCAAAATTATTTTAATTTACATTCAAAATAATTTTAATTTATATTCAAAATTATTTTAATTTATATTCAAAATAATCGATAGAAAAACAATACCAAGTAGAGATATAACTGTCATTTTATTATTTACTCATTTAGTTAAATTAAATCACTAAGCAATTAAACGTGAGTCTTTCATTACATTTCATGAATTTTTAAAAGTCATAATTTTCTTCAGATAAAATTTAATACACTCCTTCTTTACTTTAGTATATCGTTCTTACCAAATTTAACTTTGGAACTAAAATTCTCACTGTCATTGAATAGGTCGTTTTTAAGTGTAAACATTGAGGCTTACTTTGGACTACTTATGCGTAAGAGATATAGCTTTATGTGTACAACTACACACGAAATAATGTTTTTCTTTTTTTTTACAGTATTTGATTTTTTATACATAATTTAATTAACGCTGTAATTTAAGAAGGAAACACTTTAAGTGAAAAAATAAACGCAACAAATAGATTTGACTCCATCATTGTTGTCGATACATACGGTAGTGATTTAAATTGTTAATTTATCTAACCTTTAAATTACCGATAAATATTATTAAGTGAATTATAAGTAATCAATAATTAATTTTAAACTAATTGTTTAATGCGTAAAAAGAATTATTTTAATTGGTTTTATTAGATTTATTAAGTAGAAACTTACTTTTTACAGTTGAGTAGAAGCGCAGAGAAAACCATCTAGTTATCTATCGAGCTGCCTCTCTCTCTCCATATATATATATATATATATATATATATATATATATATATATATATATATATATATATATATATATATATATATTCCCGAAACAGTTTTTCATGGTAAACAACTGATGATCCCTTAAATAATGTTAGAAGCAAACTAATATAATAACTGTAAAAATTAAATTGATTTCCATGAGTGATTTTCCACTGAACGACTTGGGACTTAAGGTTTTTTATTTTTATTTTAAAAATTTTTTTATATATAGTTTTCATGGTTGAGAAACTTCCGAGACTATATATATATATATATATATATATATATATATATATATATATATTGTAACGGCTGAATTCTTGTTGTCTTGATGACACGTAGCAGTACATTGATTTGACCTGTCTCTCTCTTTCTCTTTGCTACAGCTATGTCGTAATAGTTGGTAGGGGTGACAAAATAAGAACTGTACACAACTCTACGTTTTAATATTTTTCTCTCTTTTAGTTTATTTATTTTTTAATATGCTCTTAGCTTACAGTAATATTACATATTTTTATCAGTTCCGGATGGTTGGCGTCTCAAAAACACGTCCATTCTTTCTTACAGATAGAAGCCAATGGAAATATCAGGCTAAAATTTTGCCACATCGACTTTCTGATATGACGCAACTTCCGGTACAAGTCAACTTCACCTCTAACTTAACCTCTAATGGAATTAAAAAAAAATTTTTTTAAACTTTACGTGGAAAATTTTGTTTCTAATATTATTTTTACACACTCACGATTAAACATTCCTACATTTTATGCCCGTGAAATACTTTTCATCTATAAGATGTACGAGTTTTGAATTTTGTTAGAATGATCACCCACCTATTGCAGACTGACTGAATGAGAAAGAGGGATTGAGAAAGAGAGAGACAGCGTAGTAGTAGTAGTAGTAGTAATCGTAGTAGTATTTATCTTTTATTTTTCTTGAAAGAGGGCCCACGGGGCACTTCAATGTTCTTTACTAATGATTAACACTTTTTACCATATTAATACTTTTACTAGTTGGACCCCAAGAAAATTCCATGGTCATTTCTACATAAATTACTATTAATAATAATATTCGTTTTGAAATAATATATGTCTATTAGAGTCGACACTAAAAGAAAAAATGATTCTTTCTTCTTCCGTAATAATAATAATAATAATAATAATAATAATAATAATAATAATAATAATAATAATAATAATAATAATAATAATAATTACAACCGCACGATAGAGGCGCAAGCATAGGCTGACACCACGAAAATTATGGACAGAGGGTCGAGGAGGGAAAGCGCAAACCAGACCTCCACTGGAAGAGCGCGGACAGCTCTGGGACCTTGGGGAGGCTTTTTGCCACTCGGGCCCCAGAGGGGACCAATGGCCCGTATCAGCGGGAAATCGGTGGTAGGTGGCTGTTGCGATACCGCAAGGTCATCAGCGATTATGAACGAAAAGAGGTGGAGCATACCGGAAGTCTGAGGAGACTTGTTGTCACTCAGACTCCAGGGAATACCACAGGTTGTTGGCAGTGGGCGATCACTGACGATGACCAGTGTGATAACTCCTAGTGAGTAAATAATGATTATAATACTATTACTACTACTACTACTACTACTACTACTAATAATAATAATAATAAATACTACTACTACTACTACTACTAATAATAATAATAATAATAAGAAGAAAAAGAACTTTAACAACGGGTCGTAGGTAAGCCTGTCAAAGTTAACCGTTACAGCGACAGAAATTAGCAACATCGACAAAACAAACTGTTTGGTAACAACCAGAAACTCCTTTTTGAACAACTAGAAGGAATTGAAAGAGGGAATGACGTTATACCTGATGCTTACCAATTTGGGGAAAGGAAGTAAACCATTAAGATGATGCAGAATTGATCGAATATATTGAAAGGAAGGTGTCCTCTAGAGTAGAACGACAAACAAATATAACGGTCACTGTTGAGATGCTAAAGGGGAGGGTTAAAAAGCTTTCAAATTGGAAAGCACCTGGACCTGACGGAGTCCAGGGATAATGGTTTAACAACCTACCGGCTCGTCACCCATGTCTTGCAGAATAGATAAATGGCTGTTTGATAAGAGGTAGCTTTCCTAAATGGTAGACAAGGAGCACCACAGTCTTGATCATAAAAGATAAAACAAAAGGGGGTGAAGTGACAAAATTTAAACCGATCACTTGCCTCTCTGTTATGTGGAAACTTTTCACTGAAAGTATTTATGGTCATTTGGAGCAAAACAAGTTGCTGTCTGAGGAACAGAAAGGCTACCGAAAAGAATCACATGGCACCAAAGATCAGCTTCTGATCGATAAAATGATTCTGAGAAACTGCAAACGAAGAACTACTTACCTTGCCATGGAGTGGGTGGATTATAAGAAAGCATTTTATATGGTCCCTCATTCATGGATACACAAATGTCTGGAGATTTTTTAATAGCCCCCAACATTCAAACAGATTTAAAGAATAATATGAAGAATTGGGAAACCAATTTAGCTTCAGGAGGGGTTGCATTAGGTAAAGTGAAAATCAGGAGGGTGGTTTTTCCAGGGCGATAGTCTTTTCCTTTGCTTTTTGTCATTAGTTTGATCCCAATGACACTTCTCTTACGTAATGTGAAAGCAGGATATGGACTTGGGGAAGGACTTCCTACAGTCAACCACTTACTATTCATGGATGACCTTAAAGATTTTGGAAAGAATGAAACCCAACTTGATACCCTAATGAACACGGTTAAATTATTTAGTGATGACGTACGAATGGAATTTGGCATCACTAAATGTGCCATTCTTGTTATAAAAAGGGGTAAACTTGTCAATTCAGATGGCCTTGAACTTCCAACAACAGATCTGATAAAGGGGGCTACAAATACTTGGGAATTCTGGAGGCGGAACAGATTAAAAACAAGGCAATGAAAAACCAGGTCACAACAGACGAGTAAGGATTATTATTAAATCACATCTCCACAGTCGAAATAAAATATATGCTATCAATGCCAGAGCAGTAGCTATCATTTGAAATACTGTCGGTATACTTGACTAGAATGTGGATGTACTAAAATGTTTGGATACCAAAAACACGGAAAATGCTTACAATTTATTGAGCTTTTGCAAAAAAAAAAAAGATACAGATCGATTGTTGAAGATGTTGTGAATATAGAAGAAGGTTGTCTATATTAATATATTTCTAGGTCAATCAAACATTTCATTGACAAAACTGCAGAATCACCGATATGCCGATTGTGTAATGAAAGGGAAGAAACCTTAGCGCATATTGTATTTGAATGCCAAATGCTAGCACAACATCAGTATAAAAATGGAGACACAACAAAGTCGTTCAGGTACTACATTGGAATATATGCACATTTTATGAATTGTACCACAATGAGAAGTGGTATTAGCATAAGCCGGAAGCGGTACAGGAGAACGACAATGTCAAACTTTTTTGGGACATGCACATACAGACTGATAAGTTTCTTAAACATTCAAAACCAGACTTAACCTTTCTAAACAAAAAATAAGAGAACTTGCTTAATTATTGGTATCGAAGAGGCACTTCGATACCAGAGTGCAGGAGAAAGAACACGAAAAAAATATCAAGACCTAAAATGAGAATGAGTTAGACTATGGAAATGTAAAAAAGTAAAGGTGAATCCTGATGTAATTGGAACGCTTGGAACCATAACGAAAAGCCACCATGAATGGCTTAAGCAGATTGACGAGACAATTTCTTTTCAAATTCTACAGAAGGCTTGCCTCTTAGGAACAGCGAAAGTGTTAATGTATAGATTGAATGTCTAAGGTCAAGGGAATTGACTTGATGTTCAAAAAAAGAAAACTCCAACTAAAAACATCAAAAAGTTGAGACTACGATGAAATAATAATAATAATAATAATAATAATGATAATGATAATGATAATGATAATAATAATAATAATAATAATAATGATAATAATAATAATAATAATAATAATAATAATAATTGTCATTGGCAGGTAAATATTCTTTAAATAAAACTAATATGTTTCTTCTATATCTATCAATTTAAAATTGTAGCAATTTAATTTATTTTTAAAACAATAAATAGTCTCTGTCTTTTTACCGTAAAAAATAATTGTCAGCTAAATATTCTTCAAATCAATAAAACGATTGAAATACATCTATTTAAAATTGTACTATTTTAGTCAATGGGACGACATAATCTGATATTGGAACAATTCATTTTAAAATGGGTA
>OY744529.1:4790000-4832500 GCA_963556195.1 Sepiola atlantica
ATAGAGATCCTAAAAAGACGTCTGAATCATATCTGCTCGCTAGCAAAAGAGCAATATCTTATTATCTTCTTCACTATATGTCACTCCAGACTTCCTGTACATATCGCCATATCCTGACACGTTAGTTCTAATTTGTAGTGCTCTAGTGGGATTTTCCATTTTTTTTTTGGCTTAATCTAACCTTTCTGTGGAAAATCCCGTTTCAAACATTATTTTAACACAACCACGTCAACATATTAGATAAGTTTTACCGATTTCATCCGGCGACGATAAAGTACGTTCAGTGTCTAAAAACTTCTACTTGGTTTGGTGCAGTCCGTCTGTTTAACGGCATATCAACCCGTTTAATATCGAAATACAATACTTATCTTAAGTGATTCATTTTATACGATTAATTGGGCATACGTTGTTATTTTACCCATAGCCTGGTGGAATTGTGGGTTCATACCTTACCCAACGTAATTAGCCCCTCAATGTAACACTATAGATCCGATAGGGTTTGAATTAAGCATAGCCAATTTGGTTGTCTATGGCGGTATCCATTATGCCCAACCCCAAATCGCACACTCCAACTTCAATTATTTGGAAAAAAACGCTGCAATTATTGACGGAATCGGTTCACTCGTACAGTTAAATTACTATACAATATTTTGTACATAAGTCAGTGACGTCTTCTTTATATTCAGAACGATTAATGTTTTAAACATGACATTTTCAGGATTCGTAATTTCGATTGAAAATATCGGCTTCTAGCATAAGTGGGGCTGGGTAAAAGGTTAATGCGTACTGAACATAAAAAAATAGTTATCATTAAACGTTGCTATGTACGATGGTTCGCACGTGAAAGCGATTGTCTAACCCTAACCCTTAGTAGCAAAATGCTTACACTAAAGTTGAGGAAAAGTAGCCAGAGAACGCCTATGTTATCACCGACACAGTTAGAAAAAGAGAAGGCAATATATATGTATAACGGGAAGTCGTTTAACTGCCTGTATGTGTATTAATAATTAAAACATTTATAAGTCTGATACAGCGAATTAATATTTTTGTGGATAAATATGTAAATATTCACCCCGACACCTTAGTGGAGTTAAGCAGTGTGGTAAGTGAAATCGCTAACTACCATTAGCGATAATGCAAAACTCTCTGTAAAAACGAATGGGGCACTTGTCGACTGATGATAGTGTTTACATAAATATTAAGATTTAAATTTTCGTGTAGATATACTCATATTATAATATTAGCTGGATAAGTGTCCAGGCGTTGTCCGGGAAATTATATTAACTCAAGAAATTCATGTCCCCAAAAAGTGAACTATTGAATCATTTGCGGTTTATGGTTGTTCTCTGCGCGAACGCAGACCTCACCAAGCTAATGTAAGACATTAAGATTGGTATCGGGCCTAACAAAGGGCATGGATCCATTAAAAGACAATTTTCGCCAAACTAATAAAAAAAAGAAAAACGAAAAAAATAAATCGATAAGAAAATTATTTTCCTGGTTGTCCGGCGAAAATGCAGATCCCATGATGTAAATGCAAAATCGTTTTTTTATCTTCGAGTTGAGAGGCAAAAAAAAAATTTTTATTGGCGGGAGTTATTCTATAAAAAGAAAAAAAATGGCGGGAGTTATTCTATAAAAAGAAAAAAAATGGCGGGAGTTATTCTATAAAAAGACAAAATAAGAGAAAAAAATGACCTCATAGAAAGCAATAGGCATTCATACGATTGTTTAATTTTTAGAGCAAAAGAAAGGCAGAAAAATATGTATGTGAACGAATAGAAAAACGTGTATGTAGATACGAATGATAGACGCGGTGTGTCGTAAAAAAGAATATGCATTTCGATAAATCTGCCAATGATTTTCATTGTAGGTTGAGTATATTTCCAAACAGAAGCTATGAAATAGATCTGTTAAAGAAAAAGGAGACCACCCCGATAAATATGTAAATTTGAAAGACGCGTTATGTTTAGAGAAGTCTTGGTATGGGTATATATAGGAGCTGATAAGTAGATATAAAAAGAGTGCGATCAACACTAATGATATAGTTTCGACTTCAGACAGACAGACAAACAGATACATACTCTCGATTATTAATAGATATTCGTATGATATCGTATGATCCTTTATTCTTGAATGTTTGTAAATAGGCGAACATCGAGAAGTAAAGATGAACAACAAATTTAAAAAATGCAATTGCTGTTGTGATATGAATTAGATCAGGTTAAGCATAATTCTTCAGAACATTTACAGACAGGAATGTATGTGTTCTAAGGATTATCATTTCCTAATGAAAATGCAACCACGTTTGCATGCCCTTGTAGTGAGTAGACAGGCATTCATCTTTTAGCGGGAAAGAAAAGGGCACACACGGAATAATAACAATGAAATAACACAGCTGTAAGTATAGTATTCGTTGAACCAGAAGTCAGTGCAGTGATGATAATTAACAGTCAGATAACTTCCGGTCACTGCAGACATGAAACTAATATCATAGTCAGAAGCATTAGTGACAAAACCAGGAACAGTTTAAGTATCCTTCGCCACAGAATGCTCCCAGGCATTACCTTGTCAGAAACGGGGAGCGATTGCTTAATTGCCTGTGGTTTGAGGCGATATCGTGTGTCGACTAAATACCGAGGAACCATACAAACTGTTTTTTATTAGACGCTGCACTTGTTCCCATGTAAATCGAACTATTGACATCACCTGCTCTAGACGTGACGTATCTATTTGAACGCATACAGCGTAACAAGACATGAGAACACGATATATTTCTTAGCTTACAATGAAATGCACAAACATAGATAACTAGTTAGAGCCATCTATACACTAAAACGTTCTTCGACAACTGAAGACATTATTTATTACACGCGGCTTCGTGTACTCAATCCTCCATCTTGGGGGATTGCTATTTAATTTTCAGATTTTTATCCCGGTTTGATAATATATTTAGACTGAGGTTGTTTTTGGTTCAGCAATCTTTTTCGGGATCGGTAGACTAGCAAGACTAGCGAACTATAATGAGCGCATGACGACTTCCTGTGAATGGGGCTTGGCATCATTATGGGCAGACTTGGTCAGAGCATTCGACCATAACCGTGAGTGAGCAGTCAAAACATGTGGCTTTTATTTTGAATAGATTCAGTCACACATGAAGACAGTTTTTCTTCCCTTTTCTCTTAATTTTTCTATTTTTCTTTATCGAGTTTGAAAATAAAAATCGTTTACTGGTAAAACATAAATTACAAAAGAATATATAGCCATCATCATCATCATCATCATCATCATCATCATCATCATCATCATCATCATCATCATCATCATCATCATCATCCATATGGCAATACATTATTTATAATCCTTACCCAGTGTCACGTCTACATGTTCACTTCTCTTTCATTATCGATATCTATCGATAGGTTATCTATCAATTATATATATATATATATATATATATATATATATATATATATATATATATATATATATGAGAAGAATGTTGTAGTTCGCTTGGAGCATTGTGTATAGTGTAAGAATAATATTATTTTTTTGAAGGCGATAACAATGCGTTGTTAAAGTGACACATACGACACGTGGAATCGTAAAAACAAAACAAAGTGACAATATTGAAAAGTCAATAATTTTCAAAACATTTTTTATTTTATTTACCAGTGTATCGTGACCGTGGTGTTGGGTTGGAGTGTGTCCTTTTCATTATTTTGTTTTAATTTTCGAGGGTATCCCTCATCCTCAGAATAAAATAAATACTACCACTCGTTGGAGTGTGTTTTTTTTTTTTTGCCAAAAGCCGGGGCCGGAAATGTTGGTTTGTTTTAGTAGTAGGTCCGCAGAAGTTAGTTTATTTATTTTTTATAAATTATTATTTGCTATTTTAACCGTTGCTGTTTATTTTGTTAGTAAATATACTGAGTAATTTATTTTTTATTTATTTATTTTTTTTTTTTTTTATATAACGTTGTTTGTTTTGTTAATAATATACTGAATAATCGTTATCTCGGTGGAAGGGGCTGATAACTCGTGTGAGTCAAGCTTTGTTTGTGGGAGTTATGTCCCTTAGAGTTGTAATAATTTCGTTCTATAAATTTTTTTTTGTTTACCGTGTGTGTGTAGTAGCAGATGTGATTAGGTGGGTGAGGAATTCTGGGTATGGAGGTGGGGCGTCGTTAATAGAGCCTTTGGTATATATATGTGTGTGTGTGTGTGCGTGTGTGTGTTGGTGTATGTATATATGTGTATATATATACGTATATGTAAAATACATACATGCATACATATTTATTTTATTTATTTATTAATTTCTTTATTTTATTTCTTTATTTCTTTATTTCTTTATTTTTTATTTATTTATTTTTTTTGATTTTTTGATTTTTTTATTTTTTTTTTTGATTTATTTATTTTTTTTTTTATTATTTTTTAAAAAAATTTTTAAATTTTTATTTGATCGATTCTATATTATTATTTATCTATATTATTAGATTTTATACATATATATATATGTATATTATCTATATATAATTATTATAATATATACATATTTATATATATATATATATATATATATATATATATATATATATATATATATATATATATATCGGGTAACAGTCATAGGTTACTTCAGTCCGGCGTTCGGATCCCGTAACCGGTTGCACAGTTATACCTACCCACACGGAAGAACACCCTGTAAAGGAAATATAGAAAGCTTCTAATTAGATCAATATTGCAATGTTCCTTTCCCCGTGGTTGAACATTCTACGGAGGCTGACTGTATTCATTTACTGAATATAGGAATATTTCTATTTTCGATGTATAGTTGTCTCAGTGGCAAAGATGTCGGTAGAAGTTCCATGCGGCTCCACTCTAACCTTCGGATCCTGCGACCGGTGGTAGAGTTATACCTAGCCACACTGATGATTCTTGGTTAAGATAAAACATATATATATATATATATATATATGTATATATATATATATATATACATATATATATATATATATATGTATATATATATATATATATATACATATATATATATATATATATATATATATATATATATGTATATATATATATATATACTGAGTCTCTTTATATATATATATATATATATACGCTGCAAAATAAGAAAATAATAAACAAATGTTGAAAAATACTTTTTACAAATGTTGGTAGCCTTACTCTTTTACACACACACATATATATATATATATATATATATATATATATATATATATATATATGTATATATATATATGTAAAAGAGTAAGGCTACCAACATTTGTAAAAAGTATTTTTCAACATTTGTTTATTATTTTCTTATTTTATCATTTTATACTTTTATATAACGCGTTTCAAGCGGTGGTCCGCTCTCATCAGATATGTAAATCCATTTGAAAAAGTGTCTTTCGATTTGAAAGAGTGTTGTTTCATTTGAGGAAATGTGTTATAGTTTGGCGTTTCTGCGCATGTGTGGGTTTGCGGGTGTGTGTGTGTGTGTGTGTGTGTGTGTGTTTTGATATTTTTAAATTTGTTATTTTTTGTTTTTTTCTGCTTCTCTTGGGAAAAATCGTGTGTGTTTATTAAGTACGTGTGATTTTGACTTTTATTTCATCAGTCATCTCCTAAATGAAGTTTTTGGGGTTTTCTTTTGAAATTTATCATTTTTTATGGCCGAATTGGCTGTTGTGCTTGCGCGCGCGCGCGCGTGTGTGTGTGTGTGTGTGTGTGTGTGTGCGCGTGCGTACGGTTAGTTCTCACACATGCGCAGAAATGCCAAACAATAACACATTTCCTCAAATGAAACAATACTCTTTAAAATCGAAAGACATTTTTTCAAATAGATTTACATATCTGATGAGAGCGGACCACCGCTTGAAACGCGTTATATAAAATGATAAAATGATAAAATAAAAAAAAAAATTAATAAATGTTGAAAAAAACTTTTTACAAATGTTGTAATCCTTTACATATGTTGTAATCAATTACATATCTACTTTTCTCTCGTTGGAACTGCACTAATACTGCACTACCCTCTTCTCTCTAATTTCCTCTCTCTCTTTCTCTCTCTCTCTTTATATATATATATATATATATATATATATATATATATACATATATATATATGTAGATATGTAGATATGGAAAAATATTTATTATAAATAATTATGGTTATATGTTTTAAAAGACAATTTTAATACTTATGATTATAGTGTTATTAAAAGGAGACAGCAAAACATCGATTCAATTATATAAATATTTTAAAAAATATGACCATATTTGGAATCGACGAGAAAAGGTGGGCACTAAATCCCTACAAAATATTTTAAATCAACAAAAATAGCAACTCTTGTGATAATGTCTGTGACAATATATAAACGCTATACGTAAAAAAAAAATAATTACAATGCAATTTTCTATGAAAAACCATCGTAAATTTATTCTAACTATATCCAGTAAAATCGATTATTGAATCAGCAACATCTATATATTTTCTCACTCCGTTTATAATAAAGAATATTTAATGCACAAATTATTAATAACATATCAACAAGATTACAAATTCAATACTTACCTTAAACCTGAAAGCATTATTTTATTGTTTTGTTTTGAAATTACGTAAACAGATTTTGCACTTTTGTTTATTTCTAAACAAATGAATATTAACAAAAATTTTTTAGTTTAAAACACAAATAATGCAGCATAATGTTAGAAAAATATATACTGAATATTATACGCTGCAAAATATGTAATAAATATTATACGCAGCAAAATATGTAATAAATATTACACGCTGCAAAATATGTAATAAATATTACACGCTGCAAAATATTGAATAAATATTACACGCTGCAAAATATATACTAAATATTATACGCTGCAAAATATTAAATAAATATTATACGCTGCAAGATATATAATAAATATTATACGCTGCAAAATATTGAATAAATATTATACGCTGCAAAATATTGAATAAATATTATACGCTGCAAAATATTGAATAAATATTATACGCTGCAAAATATATAATAAATATTATACGCTGCAAAATATTGAATAAATATTATACGCTGCAAAATATTTAATAAATATTATACGCTGCAAAATATTGAATAAATATTATACGCTTCAAAATATTCAATAAATATTATACGCTGCAAAATGTTGAATAAATATTATACGCTGCAAAATATATAATAAACATTATACGGTGCAAAATATATAATAAATATTATACGCTGCAAAATATTGAATAAATATTATACGCTGCAAAATATATAATAAATATTATACGCTGCAAAATATATGATAAATATTATACGCTGCAAAATATTGAATAAATATTATACGCTGCAAAATATTGAATAAATATTATACGCTGCAAAATATTGAATAAATATTATACGCTGCAAAATATTGAATAAATATTATACGCTGCAAAATATATAATAAATTTTATACGCTGCAAAATATATACTAAATATTATACGCTGCAAAATATTGAATAAATATTATACGCTGCAAAATATATAATAAATATTATACGCTGCAAAATATTAAATAAATATTATACGCTGCAAGATATATAATAAATATTATACGCTGCAAAATATTGAATAAATATTATACGCTGCAAAATATTGAATAAATATTATACGCTGCAAAATATTGAATAAATATTATACGCTGCAAAATATATAATAAATATTATACGCTGCAAAATATTGAATAAATATTATACGCTGCAAGATATATAATAAATATTATACGCTGCAAAATATTGAATAAATATTATACGCTTCAAAATATTCAATAAATATTATACGCTGCAAAATGTTGAATAAATATTATACGCTGCAAAATATATAATAAATATTATACGCTGCAAAATATATAATAAATATTATACGCTGCAAAATATATGATAAATATTATACGCTGCAAAATATTGAATAAATATTATACGCTGCAAAATATTGAATAAATATTATACGCTGCAAAATATTGAATAAATATTATACGCTGCAAAATATTGAATAAATATTATACGCTGCAAAATATATAATTAGAAGATTAGAAACCAAAATTCTTTAAAAAATGTGAATTATGTCAATGAATAAATGGAAGCATGCGTTTGTGGACTTAAAAAAAATCAAATTGTAAATATAATGAAACTTTTTCTCCATATATTTTAACTCAGATATGTGTATATATTTCTATATTTTCATGTACAGAATAATCTCCTAAACTAGTGAACGGGTCATTATGAATTTTGGAAATTATATTCTAGGCAACAAGGTAATTAACATTGGCCAATAATTTTTGTTGTTAATTTTTAACATTTAGGAGGTGCATAACGTTAGGTATATATATATATATATATATATATATATATATATATATATATATATATATATATATATATATATATATATAGATATATATATATATTCTTTGTAGTACAAAACTTTATAATGGCATGAAAGAGACAATATTTATTAATCATGATGAATTAAGAATTAAAAAGATGAAAGGGCAGCTGACCGGTTTCGTACCTCGCTCAACAGAGCCAAATATCGAGGTATCGTATACAAAAAATATAATAAAGATGCTATGAGAATTATAGCGAGGGAAATGGGTAAAAAAAAAGAAAGAAAAAAAAGAAAAAGTTCAATCAAATAGAAACAACATTAAGCCCTAGGAGATGTTCTCTTTGCTTGCAAAGAGAAGGTCCCAAGGACCTAATATAGATTGTTTCTAGGATCTTGAGATGGTAAGGAGAGTGCAACTTACTAAGAATGGAGATTAAGTCGACACTGAAATTAGAGGCACAGGTGCGGTGATTTATAAGATGTTCGGCTATCGACGAACCATAAGTATTATGTAAAACGTCCGTTGGTGAATAATTTGCATTGCGAATTTTTGTGGGCCGTCATCCCAACGTAGTGCATACTGCAACTACATTTAAATAAATAAATAATAAAATTATTGTGATGTGGAGGAAGGACATATTTTCGAATAGAAGTCAAGATCGGTCGGGAGGAAAAAACAACTCGTGTATTCGCAGCAAAATAACATTGTTGTACAGACAAAGAGATTTGTTTGGCGAATCTATCGCTAATGTTACCAAGCCAAGGTAGGCGAAGGTAAATAGGGCATCTACAGAAGCTGGTTTGCTTTTGTAAAAATTTGATATTTTGGTTTTAATCGTAGATTGTACACTGTCTAAAGGATAGCCATTGTTGCAGAGGGTCTTAGTGATGGATTTAATTTCTTCATCCAGCTTGGTCTTCGAACAAATCTTTAAGGCCCTATGGGTAAGGGTCTTAATAAGATTAAACCTTTGTTTTGTGGGACAAAATGAGTCCCAACGAGTGTAAAGACCAGTAAAGGTAGGTTTCCGATATACTGACGTCAAGAAACCAGAGGAAGCTTTATTAACCAATACATCAAGAAATGGGAGTGAGGAATTGGCTTCCTTATCAATTGTGAATTTAAGAGCTGGATGAATATTGTTAAGGGACGTAAAAAACGTCCGCTTTCGTCTCATTGTTGAACAGACAAAAGGTTTCGTCAACATAACGAAAGTAAATATCTGGTCTATTTCGACCAGATAGGAGACCTTCTTCATGGGAACCAACAAAAATATTAGCCAATGCTGGCCCTAAGGGAGAGCCCATAGAGACACCATCAATCTGTATGTACATAATGTCATAAAAACTGAATTCTACCGACATCGTGGCAAATTTCATTAACTCCACGAAAACATTTTCAGGAACAGGAGGAATGTTTTGACGACATTATGTACAGAAATTCGCATCCTCCCTCATAATTGTTTTAAAAAATTAGAGACAAAAATAGCTCTACATCAAATTTTGAATGATATTAAATAATACATTTCAAAAATGGTCGGTGAACGCGCATGACCGTCAATAATATGTATATGCTTGGTAAAATCTTAAACTATTGAACTTATTATTATGACTTATGAAATATATATTCTAGGCAAAAGGGTGAGTAACGTGGAAACAGTATATTTTTTTTGTAAACTTTACCATTTAGGGAGTTCTACCGAAATTTTAATGTTTCGCCTTCTTTTGGGATATATGTATTCCAAAGGAAGAATAAATATTAAAATTAAAAAATTAATGCCATATTTATTGCTTATGCCCGCCCTGGGACGGGTGTTCTACCAGTTAATATAAAAAATCTGAGCTGGCAAATCATTTTTAAAGTAAATAACTTTAGGTTGTCTTATTTAGATTATTCGAACTACCGTTCTTATTACTTTGTTATTTTAACAAGATTTCGGCCGATATACCCTTCGACCTTCTTTATGTGCATCTTACGAAACGTGAATCTTTATGTCGAACTCAAGAACCTTTACGGAATTTCGAGCTGCGCCAGGAGTGGATTGTTCTCGTTCCGTCAGCCATGATCGGGTAGAAGTAGTATTATGAAATAGATTATAGGTAAACTTTATTAGAAGATCGTTTGTTTAAATTTAACAACAGTTGGTGTACGATCGTTTCTGAAACGATATGTTATTATGAATACCAATTCTCGTCGTCAGCACAGGGTATTTACACCAACACTTAGAAGCCATCAGTCAGCATCAAAGCTGTAGATTATAACATTCACAATTATACAGTAAATCAGATAGCATGCTGGGAGTAGGGGTATAGGTAAATGAAAACAGTGCAGACAAAGAACAACATTTAAATGGAGACTCAAAGGGAAAAACCGGATGTTTTAATACAGATAGGAAAACACACTCTTCAATAAAAAAACAACATTTTTCACACACGCAAACACACACACACACACACACATATATATATATATTTTTTGTGTCTTAAATAACTAATATAAGTTAGCAAAACATTTATATGAAACAAAACGTAGATTTAGTATAAGGAACGTTTATGTTTTTGTCTTTTAAGGGAAGTGGGGTCTGATAAACTCTGCTGGGAAGCCATGAAATTAAATACTGTCTTGTTTTTAAATTCCCAGAACAGTTTTTCATGGTAAACAACTAATGATCCCTTAAAATAGTGTTAGAAACTAACTAATATAATAACTGTAAAAAATAAATTGACTTACATGAGTGATTTTCCACTGGAAGATTTGAGACTATAAGTTTTTTTTTTTTTTTTTATATAGTTTTAATGGTTGAGAAACTTCCGAGACTATATATATATATGTATATATATGTATATATATATGTATATATATATTTATGTATATATATATGTATATATATATTTATGTATATATATATGTATATATATATGTATATATATATTTATGTATATATATATATGTATATATATGTATATATATATATGTATATATTTATGTATATATATTTATGTACATATATATGTATATATATATGTATATATATTTATGTATATATATATATGTATATATATGTATATATATATTTATGTATATATATATGTATATATATATGTATATATATATTTATATGTATATATATACATATATTTATATGTATATATATATGTATATATATATATGTATATATATATATATATATATATATATATATATATATATATATATATATATATATATATAGGTAGAAGGATGAAAAGGAATTAGAAAAGCGACGGAGGCAGATCTTTTTTCAATTCAGCTGTTCAATGCAAGGTATATTCCGGAAAAAAGCAATTTATTCAATTAATTTTTTTCTTAAGCCAGGCTTTTCAAAGATCAACATCTTATCATCAAAGGAAATTGCTGGGATAGATAAGTTGGCAAAGGTCAAGATTTAAAATTTGAAAAAGTAAAATAAAAATTGTGGGGGAAAAAAACAAGGCAAAAAGCTGCCCGAATGCAAGCAAGTGTCCGATTGCAAAAAAATCCGGTGTCAAAAAGTCCAGCGGAGAAAGTGATTTGTAGGTAGGTCGTTAGAAGGCACGAGAAATAAATTGAATTGAAAAAATATCTGCCTCCGTCGCTTTGCTAATTCCTTTTCATCCTTCTACCTATCTATCTGCTCTATCCGGTATATTGAGCTGTATATTTTTCACAATTAGAAGGAAGATTCACTCTCTTTAGACAATTATGCATATATATAATTATATACTGTAAAAAGGGTAGTTTATAGTTAAAATTGCTATTGATCAATGGTGGAGAGATTCATTAAATATAGCATTAGTAAGAAACACTATCAAAAACTTGTCATAATAGAAATTAAAATTTCAAGAAATAGAAAATTGTTAAGAAAATTTATTTCTTAAAAAAATATGAATATTATATATATATATATATATATATATATATATATATATATATATATATATATATATGAAGTTAATCCAACAAAAGATATCAGAGGCAACTAATATCTTTTAATTAGTGAAACATCCGGATAAAGACTGAAGCTCAATATACTGGATAGAGCATTAATAGCATAATATTAAATGCAATAATAAAATAAGGTGCGAATAAAATTTTATTAGAATTCAAAATTCAGGCAAGGTATCTCAACGTCTTTAACTCATGAGTTTTCAAAGATAATTCTTCTCCTCAGAGGACCATTACCGCAGTGACATCACTGCAGGTGATAAAATTACACTTTGAAAATATATAAAAATATATACAAAAATACATAAGCGTACATAACACATAAAATATATCAAGCCAAAACATACTTATTTGTTAAAGTTATAAAATCCATCCAATTCATACAAATTAAAACATATTCAGGAAAGATATCCAAGAGGTTGATTGAAGATTGATCCAGGTATTGAATAACAGTCCAAAAGCGAAAAAATTGAAAGAACTAAAAAACCGAACAAGTTATCCAGTCGGGAAATGCGTCCGCAATCGATGCAGTAAATTACAGAGAAAAATGCATCCAATGTTTATGTTAATTAATACAATTATAAATGAATCAAATCAAATAAAAGTTCAATTTGTGTTGAAATCATGAAGTTCAAAATTCTAATGAAATTTGATTCTTACCTTATTTTATCATTTCATTTTATATTATGCTATATATATATATGCATACATATAAATAAATATACTCCCACAGATACCAGGACGTATATAGAAACAATAAGAATAAACCGATAACTCTAAGATGGGTTATGATGAATTGGAAAAACTATTATTTGTATTATTATTTATTTTTTTTTAAATAGGGAGCAATTTAAGTTGAGAGGAAAGGCAGAAGTTCGAGTAGAGGGGCCAAATTATTATATCAAATAATTATTACGAGCAATTACTAACAGGATAGTCTTTCTTAGCGCAGTACACGAGGAGGGAGTTTAGACGTTACTGCTCTTAGAGGAGGAACAGTTCTCAGAGAAGGAAAGACATCACCTCAAAACGTTCATTGAGTTTCCGAGTAGGTGGAAATGATCCAGAGATGATAGCCTGCCAGGCCATCAGTGTTTATTTCTGCCATTAGACATAGTTGCAGAAACCGGTGCAGGGAAAGGTAACAATCGTAATTCAGCTTCACACGGCTGTTGAATGGTACAAGGGAGACACTTAATGCACGTTTGTAAGCCGCCCTGATTTTAAGTAAAACTGAGAGGTACTTGATTTGGCAAAGTGAATTATAGGGGACATAAACATCTACGGTCAAATAATCAGAAATGAAAGGCCAATATATTTAGGTATGGGCCTAACAACCTATTTATAGGGAAAATGGCTAGTAAATTTCCGAAGTTCTAGGATGAAAGTTCGGAATAAGGATCTTCTCTAATATATGTGAGCACCAGACATTAGGCAACCGGTTTCTATATTAGCTCCAGCAATTGACATCAAAGAATCATATGATAGTTCCAGCATTTAATATGCCATTTAAGGAATCATATGTTAGTTAAGTGAATTAATTAACTACCAATTAATCAATCCGTCCGTCTAAGGCTGCTTTACATACTAGACGTTAGAGCTTACAATTGATCTTTATTACGTGTGGGGGTAACTCCCAATTGCAATTAAATAGCGGTCAACGGACGTTCAAAATAACACATACGGGTCTTTTATTACAGACGATTTACTTAAAAACCCGCCGTGCGCTAGGAATTTTAGCGTAGACTCCTTCACAATTCTCAGTCATGCTCACTCATTATAGCATCTAAAAATCTTGGAGACGATCCACGTTCGTCTTAAATGTCCCTCCTTTTGTAAACAAAGGGAATGTCTGTTGGGACTTAATGTGACCAGTCTCTAAGATTCATCCTCCATTGTACATATACCATAACGCTGTTTTAATTATTTTTCTCTACTCTCTCTTTTCACTCGCTTTTGGTTCTTTTACAGTCTCACTAGATAATGTAAGAGTGCCTATAGTGAAGTAAGAATTGCGCAATCTCAACCTCATCAGGAAACTAGAAAGTGAACCTTGATTTTATATTCGGAAGCCTCGTAACTCTCGCTTCCCTTATCTGGTTCTTTAGTCTTTACATTCCATTAGCGATGTTTCTGAGAAAGAGGGAGAAATTGCTGTTTCTGGGTCGGAATCTTATCGTTAGCTAGTTTTTGTACCTTGAAGTAGTTTATTTTGCTCCTTAAATCAAATGGCTTCATGTGTTCTCTGGATCGATTTCCATAAAAAAAAAGCATCTCTTTAGTCCAGTGGAAAAAACACGAAGACCACTGAAAACGATTTAGCGATAACCAAAGAAAGATTGGTTATATTTCGGAGTTTTCCTTCTTCGAGACTTGATCAAAGCTTGAGTGTCTAATCCACCCTACTATTTAATTTATAGCTAGATAGATTTCTATTTTTCTCAAGTGTATTAGCGAAAATTGTGAAGTAGCTCCCAACAGAACTCGAACCTTAAGCTCACAGTCCGCGTCTGGAGCTACTACATCACGCCACATCCACCCACACACACACACGCACACACACACACACACACACACACACACATACATACATATATATATATATATATATATATATATATATATATATATATATATATCAATTCAGATTGTAAAACCAGATTATAAGATGCAGGATTCTTTTTCAAATAAATCAAACATTTATTTTTTTTATAATAAGAAATATTGTCCTTATTTTAGAAAGCATTGTTTATATGGTAATATTAATTATTAAAAATAATAATGAAAAAAAAAGTTAATAAAACTAAAATCCATTATATTTTGTTCTAATTGCTCATTATTATTTTTAATAATTAATATTATTTATTTTATTATTTTAATCAAATATATTTCGGCATACATGCCATCTTCAGTGAATAGACATTCTTTTTTCTTTTTCACGGTTGACATCTATCTTTCGCTGACGCCTACGAAACGAAGAATCCCGATGAGTCCACTTGTTGGTAATAGAGGGATATTTTTTATATCCGGATTTCTGTAGCAACATACTAGCACGTATTAAAATCTGTTTTTAAAATTGTAGCCCCACTAACTTCATGTATATATATATATATATATATATATATATATGTATATATATATATATATATATATATATATATATATATATATATATATATATATATATATACATACATATATATATATATATATATATATATATATATATATATAAAACATCCATTTTTAATGTCATGTGTATAAAAATAATTTCTTATGTACCCATGAACAGGCATATGTTTACGTATACACACACACACACACACACACACACACACACATATATATATATATATATATATATAAATTTTATGTTTTTGTTGTTATTGTTTTAGCGACAAATTCTATATATGCCTATTCATGGCTACATAAAAAAAGCTTTTTTCACACATGACATTAAAAATGAATGTTATATGTTCAATTAGGCAGCAACTCTGATAATACGAGACGGTTGATATGGGAGTCGTAACAACTGCCTCATTTTGCCATTTGCTTGTGTACAAGCTGGCGTCTTAATTTAAAATATGACCTCACATAAATTTCCCTTAAATTAATGTTTTTAGTCATTTGTCACGTCCTTATTTTTTAGTCGATCTAGTTTCTCAGGAATGGATTTCTAATACCAATCTGAAACTATTTATTTTGCATAACGGTTAGAGTGATTGCTAGTGGGTCAGAAGGCTGAGGTTCAATCCTCGGTCGGATCATACTAAAGACTTAAAATATGGTACTTGATGCTTCCTCGTTAGACGCTCAGCATTACTAGATAAGGATCAAAGATAAGTGAGGCACTCTAGGGAAAAGAGTGGAACCCGCGCATATGGATCGCCCTCGACTATGGTCGATGTAGTTATTGATATGTAAAGCTATTTCTTTCATATCCATTTTTTATATTAGAGTTCGTATGGTATGGTATGAGTGTATCCACATATTAACACCAGAAAACCGACGAATCGCTCGCCACGTCGAGAAATTGACAAGAAAGATAGTGAAGAGAGAAAACTCCGTGGTATTTAACGACGCTTGCATAAGAAATGACTTGCTGCCAATATATATATATATATATATATATATATATATGTATATATATATATATATATGTATATATATATACATACATATGTATATATATATATATATATATATATATATATATATATATATATATACATATGTAGGTATATATATATATATATATATATATATATATATATATATATATATATATATATATATATATATATATATATAAAGTTAATACAACAAAAGATATAGGAGGCAATTAATATCTTTAATTAGTGAACATCCGGATATAAATGAAGCTCAATATACTGGATAGAGCATTAATAGCAATAGATAACGTGAAAGAATAAAATAAGGTGCGAATCAAATTTTATTAGAATTCAATGTTCAAAGAAAGGACTTTAGAGTCTTTAATTCATGAGTTTTCAAAGAAAATTCTTCTCCTCCGAGGACCATTACCGCAATGACATTTTATATATATATATATATATATATATTGAAGATGTTTGTTAGTGCAGATAGTTAGGTACTTATTTCATTTATGAGTGCTAATTCATGTTTTTTGTTGATATAAAAATAGAAATGTTTAAAATAAACTTTCAAATATTTTTTGTTATTTATTTTTTTACTTAAGTCCTTTTATTTTAAATATTACTTTTTGTTTTTCTATGTAAATTTATAACTCAAAGTAGAAGTTTTTCGCGACTAAGGTAGTGTTTTTTTTTTCCCCGATAGAGCACAGCGTGTGTGGCTACGCCAATTTTGTGAGAAATAATGCGGCTGTTACAGCACAATAACAGGAGTGTGGTCGCCAGTTGAACATTCATCGAAATCAAGCGGTTCTCACACGTAAAACGATCTTATTTTGAATTCATGCTTTTCGTATACAATGCACACTATCAGACGATATTCCAAATAGATTGCTGTTGAAATAAGAACAATGTTAATAGTAGGAAAAATGTTAATAATGAAACATAAATTTAAGTTAAACCTCGATAAACGCGTGTATAATAGATCGACAGACTCACATTTAAATTATATATTGAGATGACACGCATATTTACGTGGCGCGACTATTGACATGCTATGCATTTTTATCATATACGTTTTTGGGAGGAACCCCAATAGATTATATTCGACGAGCTCACCACCGGCTCCGGACCAGCGGGAAGACCTGTCCTATGCTAGATGGATGCAAGCGAGGCATGAGGGCAGGTGGCATCGAACCAGCAGGCTTGGAGTCCGCGGCTGAAGACGGCATCTGCTGGAGAAGTGCTGTAAAGGCATGCCCCAAGATGGGAGATTATGTTTGTTGGTCGGTCTGTCACGCTTATGTTTCAGATAGTATTTTCGGTGGTCTGTCACGCTTATGTTTCAGATAGTATTTTCGGTGGTCTGTCACGCTTATGTTTCAGATAGTATTTTCGGTGGTCTGTCACGCTTATGTTTCAGATAGTATTTTCGGTGGTCTGTCACGCTTATGTTTCAGATAGTATTTTCGGTGGTCTGTCACGCTTATGTTTCAGATAGTATTTTCGGTGGTCTGTCACGCTTAAGTCTTAAATATCATTTTGTGTCGGCCAGTCATGCTGGAATTAGAAATTGTACTTTTGTTCATCTGTTACGCTAAATTCATATATAGCATTTTCGTTTGTCAGCCATGCTTAAGTTTGAAATAGTATTTTCGTTGGTCTGTCACGCTTAATACTTAAATAGCATTATCGTCGGTCACTCATGCTTAAGTTGGGGATAGTATTTATTGCATTTATGTTGAAAACGTTTGAAATAACATTTTGTCGGTCTGTCATGCTTAAGTTTGAAAAAATATTTTCGTTGGTTTGTCATGCTTAATTAAGTCTAAAATTGCATTTTCGTCGTTCAGCCATACTGTAGTTTGAAATAGTATTTTCTATTGATCTGTCACGCTTAAGTCTTAAATAGCATTTTGGTCGTTCAGCCATACTGTAGTTTGAAATAGTATTTTCTGTTGGTCTGTCACGATTAAGTCTTAAATAGTATTTTCGTCGTTCAGCCATACTGTAGTTTGAAATAGTATTTTCTATTGATCTGTCACGCTTAAGTCTTAAATAGCATTTTGGTCGTTCAGCCATACTGTAGTTTGAAATAGTATTTTCTGTTGGTCTGTCACGATTAAGTCTTAAATAGTATTTTCGTCGTTCAGCCATACTGTAGTTTGAAATAGTATTTTCTATTGGTCTGTCACGATTAAGTCTTAAATAGTATTTTCGTCGTTCAGCCATACTGTAGTTTGAAATAGTATTTTCTGTTGGTCTGTCACGATTAAGTCTTAAATAGCATTTTCGTCGTTCAGCCATACTGTAGTTTGAAATAGTATTTTCTGTTGGTCTGTCACGATTAAGTCTTAAATAGTATTTTCGTCGTTCAGCCATACTGTAGTTTGAAATAGTATTTTCTGTTGGTCTGTCACGATTAAGTCTTAAATAGTATTTTCGTCGTTCAGCCATACTGTAGTTTGAAATAGTATTTCTCTTGGTCTGTCACGATTAAGTCTTAAATAGTATTTTCGTCGTTCAGCCATACTGTAGTTTGAAATAGTATTTTCTGTTGGTCTGTCACGATTAAGTCTTAAATAGCATTTTCGTCGTTCAGCCATACTGTAGTTTGAAATAGTATTTTCTATTGGTCTGTCACGATTAAGTCTTAAATAGTATTTTCGTCGTTCAGCCATACTGTAGTTTGAAATAGTATTTTCTGTTGGTCTGTCACGATTAAGTCTTAAATAGTATTTTCGTCGTTCAGCCATACTGTAGTTTGAAATAGTATTTTCTGTTGGTCTATCACGATTAAGTCTTAAATAGTATTTTCGTCGTTCAGCCATACTGTAGTTTGAAATAGTATTTTCTCTTGGTCTGTCACGATTAAGTCTTAAATAGTATTTTCGTCGTTCAGCCATACTGTAGTTTGAAATAGTATTTTCTGTTGGTCTGTCACGATTAAGTCTTAAATAGCATTTTCGTCGTTCAGCCATACTGTAGTTTGAAATAGTATTTTCTGTTGGTCTGTCACGATTAAGTCTTAAATAGCATTTTCGTCGTTCAGCCATACTGTAGTTTGAAATAGTATTTTCTGTTGGTCTGTCATGATTAAGTCTTAAATAGCATTTTGGTCGTTCAGCTATACTGTAGTTTGAAATAGTATTTTCTGTTGGTCTGTCACGATTAAGTCTTAAATAGCATTTTCGTCGTTCAGCCATACTGTAGTTTGAAATAGTATTTTCTGTTGGTCTGTCACGATTAAGTCTTAAATAGCATTTTCGTCGTTCAGCCATACTGTAGTTTGAAATAGTATTTTCTGTTAGTCTGTCACGATTAAGTCTTAAATAGCATTTTCGTCGTTCAGCCATACTGTAGTTTGAAATAGTATTTTCTGTTGGTCTGTCACGATTAAGTCTTAAATAGCATTTTCGTCGTTCAGCCATACTGTAGTTTGAAATAGTATTTTCTGTTGGTCTGTCACGATTAAGTCTTATATAGCATTTTCGTCGTTCAGCCATACTGTAGTTTGAAATAGTATTTTCTGTTGGTCTGTCACGATTAAGTCTTAAATAGCATTTTCGTCGTTCAGCCATACTGTAGTTTGAAATAGTATTTTCTGTTGGTCTGTCACGATTAAGTCTTAAATAGCATTTTCGTCGTTCAGCCATACTGTAGTTTGAAATAGTATTTTCTGTTGGTCTGTCACGATTAAGTCTTAAATAGCATTTTCGTCGTTCAGCCATTCTGTAGTTTGAAATAGTATTTTCTGTTGGTCTGTCACGATTAAGTCTTATATAGCATTTTCGTCGTTCAGCCATACTGTAGTTTGAAATAGTATTTTCTGTTGGTCTGTCACGATTAAGTCTTAAAAAGCATTTTCGTCGTTCAGCCATACTGTAGTTTGAAATAGTATTTTCTGTTGGTCTGTCACGATTAAGTCTTAAATAGCATTTTCGTCGTTCAGCCATACTGTAGTTTGAAATAGTATTTTCTGTTGGTCTGTCACGATTAAGTCTTAAATAGCATTTTCGTCGTTCAGCCATACTGTAGTTTGAAATAGTATTTTCTGTTGGTCTGTCACGATTAAGTCTTAAATAGCATTTTCGTCGTTCAGCCATACTGTAGTTTGAAATAGTATTTTCTGTTGGTCTGTCACGATTAAGTCTTAAATAGCATTTTCCTCGTTCAGCCATACTGTAGTTTGAAATAGTATTTTCTGTTTGTCTGTCACGATTAAGTCTTAAATAGCATTTTCGTCGTTCAGCCATACTGTAGCTTGAAATAGTATTTTCTGTTGGTCTGTCACGATTAAGTCTTAAATAGCATTTTCGTCGTTCAGCCATACTGTAGTTTGAAATAGTATTTTCTGTTGGTCTGTCACGATTAAGTCTTAAATAGCATTTTCGTCGGTCAGTAATGCTTAAGTTTGAAATGGTATTTTTGTTGGTCTTGAATAGCATTATCATTTGTGAGTCATGCTGACGTTGGAAATAGTATTTTCATTTTTCTTTCACGATTCAGTTTTAAAATCATTTTCGTCGACCCGATATTTTCAAATATCAATGAAATGAGATCTTTTGCGTTTATGTTGGAAATGTTTATTATTATATTTATTATTTTCGTTTTTTTTGTCGTCTTGTCTCTTCCTGTGGTTATACGTTTCGTGAATGACTGCCAACTTCTCCTGTCTGTTGCCATTTCGCTTTTGCTGCCCGCCAGGATCAGTTCATAATCAACTTCCTTCCTCCATTTCTTAAGCGATCTACCGCGTGGCTTTGGGCAATCGACATCAATGTAGGACATACATTAGAGCGTTTCGGATGACTGACGGCGGGTGACGTGGCCGTACCAGTTGAGATCTCGTTGTACGACGTATTTTCTCATGGAGGCCCGTACAGCAAGAGCGGCAATTTTCTCCGTTCGATGCACTGTAGTCAAGATCGTGTTGTATTGACGGTTCGTCGTCGACCACGTCTTGCAGCCATACAAGAGTGCAGGTCAGTCATGTGTGTTGTACGCTGTTTCAAATAACATTTTCGTCGGTCTGTCACGCTCAAGTTTTCGTGGACGCATCTAAAGAATATCTGTTGTTGTTTATATAATTTCCAATGTATCCCTCTTAAGGGTTCATTCTGTTACATTATTCCTCATCAAAGACATTCCGACAAAGTTACTTGCAGAAGTCTGCAAAATTAATCAGTGGAGATTCGGTGTTAAAAAACCCCACAAAAATCCTTGACAAATGGCTGATATATTTGTCAAATCGAGAACACATTTCATTGCTCTTATTTTTTTAAGTTCATATTTCTGTAAGTAACCTACAAATAAATTTCGTATTTTTCTTAGTTAATTAATTACACCAATAATAACAAAATAGTTATATGACACTAAAGTTAGGGTGAGAAATGTTCAGTCTCAGATTCATGGGCTTCTATAGTTTGGGCCAATAGAAGAATTAAGCAAGGAAAATATTGCTTACACAAGAACACAGGGGATTAGTCTCAGTGAAGAGGATATGGTGAATATGAAAGAAAGGAAAGAAAGGTGGGAGTTTTCTTGGATTTACAGTCAACAGCTGCTAATTAATATGTTTAGTTCTTCGTTGTTTAGTTCTTCGTTGTGACTTGAATCATAAGCGAAATAGAAAGAGCACGTAGAGAAGAAGAAGAAGAAGAAGAAGAAGAAGAAGAAGAAGAAGAAGAAGAAAGAATGGAAGAAGAAATTGAATAAATAGAAGAAATGGAAAAAATAGAACAGATGAAAGAGATAGAATGGAAAAAATAGAAGAAGATATACAAGAGATAGAAAAAGAACAGAAGAAGAGAAATGAGATATAGAATAGGAAATAGAAGAGATAGAAGAAGAATAAATCAAAATCAAAATTGAAAATGAAATAGAAGAAACAATGGAAAAAGTGATAGAAAGAGACATACAAGAAGAAGAAGAAGAAGAAGAAGAAGAAGAAGAAATAGAAGAAAAAATTGAAGAAATGATAGTAGAAGATTAAAAGGAAGAAGAAATAGAAGAAAAAGAAAAAGAAAAAGAAAAAATAGAAGAAGAAAAGATAATAACAACAATGAAGTAAGATAAAAATATTGAAAAAGAAAACCGGTTTTCTTGTGTTTTTTATCTCTGTCAAAAATTGAGATATAGTGGATGCATCTGATCTCTTATAGGTAACTGGGGTAGAGATGATGTCATACTGCTGACGCTGGTCTTGGCAGGGTTCTCGTTTCAAACCACGGATGGTTTAGTTCTGGTAGATATTTTAGGTTACTGTGTATGAAGTGCGTAAACCCAAAATAAAATTGTGTTACGAAATCTAATTTCGATGAATACTGAACCGGCGATGAAACTCGCGCTGAACTGCTGTTGCGTCACTCACCTTTTGCGTCACAAATTTGTAACAGAAGCCATGGTACTGATGCGATAAACGAATGTATAGTGTAATGTATCATGTATCACATGAGCATGTCAAAAGAAAAGGAATAAATGTGACAATAACAAAAAAGACAAGGTGTGCCTAAGATTCAAAGTGAGTATTATCTTTATTCTATAGAATAAAAATAACTTGTTGATCGTAGCTCATAACTTAACAGAGAAAAGGTAATCGTCTTGTGCAACCATGCCTGCGCCGTCGACTGACACTCTTACCCCAAACTATATGCGATTATTTCCTTCTTTTTCTTCTTCATCTTCTTATGGGCTGTGTCGAAATTTTAGTGTAGTCGATCACCGGAGCATGAAGCTACACTCCTCAGCGGATTTTACACATATATTAAAGACAACAACACAGACACCAGTATGGTATACAAACGACTGGTTGGACACGGGAGTGTGTGCGTGTTGTTAGGGTCTTGTCGCTTGCGTCTATACACTAGAGCTAACTCTCCATCTATCGCTTTCTAAGTTCCAGCTAAGATTAATTCGATCCTATCTCACTGTGATACTTCCCAGTATAACGGTGCCAATTCCCGATGCTTCAGTCCAACTGCCTCTTTTCTCTTTTCGTCGTTTTCCTCTTCTACTTTCTTTTCTGGTTTCTACCTTTCTTTATGTTCATTAAGTCTCTTATCTCTAGCCCCACCGAACTGAAACACTTCCGCTTTTTCAACATCTTTCCGAATTACATATTGTTGTAGACCCGTGCTAGGGGTCACAAGGAAATACACCACAAATAGTGACAGGGTTAAAATATAACAATGTATTTATCATAAAGCAATACAGAACGCCACTACTGTGGTAGGAGATGAACGGGTTCATAACATGCGGTAAAACATGGTATGAAAGTCTCTTCCTGAGTCTCTGCAACCAGTGGTATTTATTATACCTGGTTGATACCATCAGTTCTCCAATAGGGGTGATTTGTACCCCACAATACATATCTTGACCAGCCAGGTTGTTAACAGCTAATTGTAATAGGTAGCTTGTCTGTAGAGTTTAAAGGGCCCATCCTTTTTAATGTCGTTTTATTATTCTTGGATAATACATCCTGGTTGCCCTAGTTGTGAGGGTAAGGGATATTCCGTAACATCACAGTGTTCACGAGTATAAATAGCATCAGGGCATTAGGTATTTAGTATACTAAGGATATTAGGTATTTAGTATACTAAGGATATTAGGTATTTAGTATACTAAGGATTTTAGGTATTTAGTATACTAAGGATATTAGGTATTTACTATACTAAGGATATTAGGTATTTACTATACTAAGGATATTAGGTATTTACTATACTAAGGATATTAGGTATTTACTATACTAAGGATATTAGGTATTTACTATACTAAGGATATTAGGTATTTACTATACTAAGGATATTAGGTATTTACTATACTAAGGATATTAGGTATTTACTATACTAAGGATATTAACTATTTACTATACTAAGGATATTAGGTATTTACTATACTAAGGATATTAGGTATTTACTATACTAAGGATATTAGGTATTTACTATACTAAGGATATTAGGTATTTACTATACTAAGGATATTAGGTATTTAGTATACTAAGGATATTAGGTATTTAGTATACTAAGGATATTAGGTATTACGTAGTTAATAAGTTTTTGTCAAGAAAATGACTGAGAAAATGATTAAATTGTAACTCCAAACAAAATAATGATGGTTGTCATGGAAACTCTTCTTCTAGTGGCAGCTAACTGTCACTAGAAGATGATAGAAATTCTGGATAGATCATGATAGAGAAGTAGGGTATTAGCTCCTGCTGGTAAAATGTACCGGGTATCGCAGGACCTAAAGAATGTTGGCAGCTGCTTGCTAAGTATGATGATCATGGTGAATCCAAGCCATGACACCAGCGGAAAGGATGTTAAAGCCTCAAAATTGTAGTTTACGTCTGAAATATGTCCGCATTTATAGTTGTTCGACGTTGAAAATCTTTTCTTGTTCTGATAGACTGAATTTGCTTAGTTTGGTCGTGAACAAAGTATGAATGTGCAGAGCAATACGAAATGAAGTTCATTTTTGTCACATGTGCTTGATCTGTAGAGGAGACAGTTCCGATCAAGTTTCAGTGTCACGTGGTCCTATACTACAGTGACCACATGCGTTCTGATTGGTTGTTCTGATTGGTTGTTCTGATTGGTTGTTCTGATTGGTTGTTCTGATTGGTTGTTCTGATTGGTTGTTCTGTTAATAGTTCTGCACCTACTTTAGAGTTCAAGTAACTCAGTCGTAGACTTGGCTTATTGGTTGTGTCGGCAACCCCAAAACAAGAAAAACTCGCCGTTAATAACAAAACATATTTATTGAAACACAGTCGTGTAAAAATAATATATACAAAAAAGCTGCTCCTGTTTGGACAGAAAAAACAAGTTAAGAATTCTGGGTTCAAGAACTTTAACATTTTTTATGCTCTTAGAGTAGATTGATTTGAGGAGACTTTCTTCTTGGTCTTTTTTTACTTCCATGCCTTCGATAGGTCGTCTATTTGTCTCTGCTTAAACACCTACAGAGTTAGTTCTTTTATAAAAAAAGATTTTCATTTGGAGTGGTTATTTTGATTGGCTAATTAAGCATAAATAGTTTCGTACTTTTCTACTATTTTAAATTTGGTCAGTCAATCAAAGCCTTCGTTTTACGTATGTACGATAAGCACCCAGTCAAGCTACGATATAAGTGGTTGCCGTTTAAGCGTCGATCACGTCTTTTAACCCTAACCATTACTTGTCATTATTGCAAAGCAAAGGGAGCCAACTAAACCCTAATCATTACTTGTCATTATTGCAAAGCAAAGGGAGCCAACGCAACCCTAACCATTACTTGTCATTATTGCAAAGCAAAGGGAGCCAACTCAACCCTAACCATTACTTGTCATTATTGCAAAGCAAAGGGAGCTAACTCAACCCTAACCATTACTTGTCATTATTGCAAAGCAAAGGGAGCCAACTCAACCTTGGCTACAATTACTTGTCATTATTGCAAAGCAAAGGGAGCCAACTCAAGCCTAA
This sequence comes from Sepiola atlantica, assembly GCA_963556195.1. Taxonomy (NCBI): domain Eukaryota; kingdom Metazoa; phylum Mollusca; class Cephalopoda; order Sepiida; family Sepiolidae; genus Sepiola; species Sepiola atlantica. Next base: position 4,815,934 of record OY744529.1, read on the forward strand.
CCATTACTTGTCATTATTGCAAAACAAAGGGAGCCAACTCAACCTTGGCTACCATAACTTGTCATTATTGCAAAGCAAAGGGAGCCAACTCAACCCTAACCATTACTTGTCATTATTGCAATACAAAGGGAGCCAACTCAACCCTAACCATTACTTGTCATTATTGCAAATTCAAAGGGAGCCAACTCAACCCTAACCATTACTTGTCATTATTGCAAATTCAAAGGGAGCCAACTCAACCCTAACCATTACTTGTCATTATTGCAAATTCAAAGGGAGCCAACTCAACCCTAACCATTACTTGTCATTATTGCAAATTCAAAGGGAGCCAACTAAACCCTAACCATTACTTGTCATTATTGCAAATTCAAAGGGAGCCAACTCAACCCTAACCATTACTTGTCATTATTGCAAATTCAAAGGGAGCCAACTCAACCCTAACCATTACTTGTCATTATTGCAAATTCAAAGGGAGCCAACTCAACCCTAACCATTACTTGTCATTATTGCAAAGCAAAGGGAGCCAACTCAACCCTAACCATTACTTGTCATTATTGCAAAGCAAAGGGAGCCAACTCAACACTAACCATTACTTGTCATTATTGCAAAGCAAAGGGAGCCAACTCAACCTTGGCTACCATTACTTGTCATTATTGCAAAGCAAAGGGAGCCAACTCAACCTTGGCTACCATAACTTGTCATTATTGCAAAGCAAAGGTAGCCAACTCAACCCTAACCATTACTTGTCATTATTGCAATACAAAAGAAAGCCAACTCAACCCTAACAATTACTTGTCATTATTGCAAATTCAAAGGGAGCCAACTCAACCCTAACCATTACTTGTCATTATTGCAAATTCAAAGGGAGCCGACTCAACCCTAACCATTACTTGTCATTATTGCAAATTCAAAGGGAGCCAACTCAACCCTAACCATTACTTGCCATTATTGCAAATTCAAAGGGAGTCAACTCAACCCTAACAATTACTTGTCATTATTGCAAATTCAAAGGGAGCCAACTCAACCCTAACCATTACTTGTCATTATTGCAAATTCAAAGGGAGCCAACTCAACCCTAACCATTACTTGTCATTATTGCAAATTCAAAGGGAGCCAACTCAACCCTACCCATTACTTGTCATTATTGCAAATTCAAAGGGAGCCAACTCAACCCTAACCATTACTTGTCATTATTGCAAATACAAAGGGAGCCAACTCAACCTTAACCATTACTTGTCATTATTGCAAATTCAAAGGGAGTCAACTCAACCCTAACCATTACTTGTCATTATTGCAAATTCAAAGGAGGCCAACTCAACCCTAACCATTACTTGTCATTATTGCAAATTCAAAGGGAGCCAACTCAACCCTAACCATTACTTGCCATTATTGCAAATTCAAAGGGAGTCAACTCAACCCTAACAATTACTTGTCATTATTGCAAATTCAAAGGGAGCCAACTCAACCCTAACCATTACTTGTCATTATTGCAAATTCAAAGGGAGCCAACTCAACCCTAACCATTACTTGTCATTATTGCAAATTCAAAGGGAGCCAACTCAACCCTACCCATTACTTGTCATTATTGCAAATTCAAAGGGAGCCAACTCAACCGTAACCATTACTTGTCATTATTGCAAATACAAAGGGAGCCAACTCAACCTTAACCATTACTTGTCATTATTGCAAATTCAAAGGGAGCCAACTCAACCCTAACCATTACTTGTCATTATTGCAAATTCAAAGGGAGCCAACTCAACCCTAACCATTACTTGTCATTATTGCAAATTCAAAGGGAGCCAACTCAACCCTAACCATTACTTGCCATTATTGCAAATTCAAAGGGAGCCAACTCAACCCTAACCATTACTTGTCATTATTGCAAATTCAAAGGGAGCCAACTCAACCTTAACCATTACTTGCCATTATTGCAAAATCAAAGGGAGCCAACTCAACCCTAACCATTACTTGTCATTATTGCAAATTCAAAGGGAGCCAACTCAACCCTAACCATTACTTGTCATAATTGCAAATTCAAAGGGAGCCAACTCAACCCTAACCATTACTTGTCATTATTGCAAAATCAAAGGGAGCCAACTCATCCCTAACCATTACTTGTCATGATTGCAAATTCAAAGGGAGCCAACTCAACCCTAACCATTACTTGTCATTATTGCAAAATCAAAGGGAGCCAACTCAACCCTAACCATTACTTGTCATTATTGCAAATTCAAAGGGAGCCAACTCAACCCTAACCATTACTTGTCATTATTGCAAATTCAAAGGGAGCCAACTCAACCCTAACCATTACTTGTCATTATTGCAAATTCAAAGGGAGCCAACTCAACCCTAACCATTACTTGTCATTATTGCAAATTCAAAGGGAGCCAACTCAACCCTAACCATTACTTGTCATTATTGCAAATTCAAAGGGAGCCAACTCAACCCTAACAATTACATGCCATTATTGCAAATTCAAAGGGAGCCAACTCAACCCTAACCATTACTTGTCATTATTGCAAATTCAAAGGGAGCCAACTCAACCCTAACCATTACTTGCCATTATTGCAAAATCAAAGGGAGCCAACTCAACCCTAACCATTACTTGTCATTATTGCAAATTCAAAGGGAGCCAACTCAACCCTAACCATTACTTGTCACTATTGCAAAATCAAAGGGAGCCAACTCAACCCTAACCATTACTTGTCATTATTGCAAATTCAAAGGGAGCCAACTCAACCCTAACCATTACTTGTCATTATTGCAAATTAAAAGGGAGCCAACTCAACCCTAACCATTACTTGTCATTATTGCAAATTCAAAGGGAGCCAACTCAACCCTAACCATTACTTGTCATTATTGCAAATTCAAAGGGAGCCAACTCAACCCTAACCATTACTTGTCATTATTGCAAATTCAAAGGGAGCCAACTCAACCCTAACCATTACTTGTCATTATTGCAAATTCAAAGGGAGCCAACTCAACCCTAACCATTACTTGTCATTATTGCAAATTCAAAGGGAGCAAACTCAACCCTAACCATTACTTGTCATTATTGCAAATTCAAAGGGAGCCAACTCAACCCTAACCATTACTTGTCATTATTGCAAATTCAAAGGGAGCCAACTCAACCCTAACCATTACTTGTCATTATTGCAAATTCAAAGGGAGCCAACTCAACCCTAACCATTACTTGTCATTATTGCAAATTCAAAGGGAGCCAACTCAACCCTAACCATTACTTGTCATTATTGCAAATTCAAAGGGAGCCAACTCAACCCTAACCATTACTTGCCATTATTGCAAAATCAAAGGGAGCCAACTCAACCCTAACCATTACTTGTCATTATTGCAAATTCAAAGGGAGCCAACTCAACCCTAACCATTACTTGTCATTATTGCAAAATCAAAGGGAGCCAACTCAACCCTAACCATTACTTGTCATTATTGCAAATTCAAAGGGAGCCAACTCAACCCTAACCATTACTTGTCATTATTGCAAATTCAAAGGGAGCCAACTCAACCCTAACCATTACTTGTCATTATTGCAAATTCAAAGGGAGCCAACTCAACCCTAACCATTACTTGTCATTATTGCAAATTCAAAGGGAGCCAACTCAACCATAACCATTACTTGTCATTATTGCAAATTCAAAGGGAGCCAACTCAACCCTAACCATTACTTGTCATTATTGCAAATTCAAAGGGAGCCAACTCAACCCTAACCATTACTTGTCATTATTGCAAATTCAAAGGGAGCCAACTCAACCCTAACCATTACTTGCCATTATTGCAAATTCAAAGGGAGCCAACTCAACCCTAACCATTACTTGTCATTATTGCAAAATCAAAGGGAGCCAACTCAACCCTAACCATTACTTGTCATTATTGCAAATTCAAAGGGAGCCAACTCAACCCTAACCATTACTTGTCATTATTGCAAATTCAAAGGGAGCCAACTCAACCCTAACCATTACTTGTCATTATTGCAAATTCAAAGGGAGCCAACTCAACCCTAACCATTACTTGTCATTATTGCAAAATCAAAGGGAGCCAACTCAACCCTAACCATTACTTGTCATTATTGCAAAATCAAAGGGAGCCAACTCAACCCTAACCATTACTTGTCATTATTGCAAATTCAAAGGGAGCCAACTCAACCCTAACCATTACTTGTCATTATTGCAAATTCAAAGGGAGCCAACTCAACCCTAACCATTACTTGTCATTATTGCAAATTCAAAGGGAGCCAACTCAACCCTAACCATTACTTGTCATTATTGCAAATTCAAAGGGAGCCAACTCAACCCTAACCATTACTTGTCATTATTGCAAATTCAAAGGGAGCCAACTCAACCCTAACCATTACTTGTCATTATTGCAAATTCAAAGGGAGCCAACTCAACCCTAACCATTACTTGTCATTATTGCAAATTCAAAGGGAGCCAACTCAACCCTAACCATTACTTGTCATTATTGCAAATTCAAAGGGAGCCAACTCAACCCTAACCATTACTTGTCATTATTGCAAATTCAAAGGGAGCCAACTCAACCCTAACCATTACTTGTCATTATTGCAAAATCAAAGGGAGCCAACTCAACCCTAACCATTACTTGTCATTATTGCAAATTCAAAGGGAGCCAACTCAACCCTAACCATTACTTGTCATTATTGCAAAATCAAAGGGAGCCAACTCAACCCTAACCATTACTTGTCCACTATCTCCCACGTTTACAGTCTCATATATTCTAGTTTCTGATGCCGTTTATGCAGTTTTCCTAGCAAAATGTAACCGACGTTGAATCGCTGAAGATATCGTGAAATTCGTGATTTACGATATTCGAATCTTGGGTCTTGGACATTTACACTAGCAAACAACAGTACGATTATCAGTAAACTATAGTTTCTCCACAAACAAAGGCTACTGATGACTTTTCCTATTGACCATCTGCCCATTTACTTATGCATAGTGACGTCCTGTGAGATGCCAACGATATCTCAGAGGAGGGTTTAATTTACGGACCCTATACAACACCATGTGAAGAAAAATAGGGCCTTCCCTGAAACTGAAAAAAAGATAGTTTTAAATTTATGCAGACATCATTTTTTGTTATAATTATTGGCGGAGACATGTTGAAAGCTTTGCTCACTTTTCCAATCATGTCCCATATCAGGCTATTTCAAGATCTAGTTCTCACTACTATACATTCAGCCTCTTGAAACATTTTCGGCTTCATCACATACTTGTTTATTATTTGTTCTTTATTATTGGAATTCGCAGAAGCGGGTTTCAACTAATACCCCAACTCACGTGACAAATCTATTTTCCTATGTCGAAATATGACACGTTTTCTTCTCTTATCATCTTCAGAAAATGGAGCTTGTCTCTTTTGGGGCTGGAATATGTTTTTACTTCGGATGAGGCTAAGCAAGAGTAGTAAGGGATAAATAAGAAGGAACCCTTAAAAGGGGCGCGTGTTAAGAGAATGTGGATACAGGGTATAGCAGAAGGTTAATTAATGGGGTTTAAAACGAGATAACGAAGAAGCATCTGTTCCCCTTTTCCAGTCCAAATTTACCTAGAAAAGCAGCAACGGCTTTAAATATTTTACACAGGTTCTTTCTCTTATCGCATCTGCGAAAGATCGAACCCCCTCGTTTATTTCAGAAGATGTTGGTGCGTTTATAACCGACAAGGATTTGAGGGCGGGGAATGCTGCTTATGTAGGTATGGAAGGTCCTTTAAATTTTGCGTCTCCCAGTCACTGTTTTTTTTGTCTCCCTGGCAATAGTTTAGACCAGCTTTTTTAGTACACAAGTGAGCAAGGTAACTACTCTCGCAACAGCTGTACCGCGACGATAACACTAGTTCTTTGGAATTCTGGGATAGTTAAAAAGTATTTTTATCAGAAAATCACTTTGGACGACCATTGTCCCTTCATCTTATCCTATGTGTCACCACAATGGCGTCATGCTGAAACAGATATGATGGCAACAATGTATCGGATAAAAGTTCAATACCTTATTATCATCGCCGCCTTTCGTTCCATATATTCTACAAGATAAATATCATAATTCGTGAGAAATTCTTTTTTATCTCTTATATCCTTATATACTTCACCAGAAGGACTTCCCACATGACATAGTTCTTTTTTGCCACATGTAGGGATTTTCACCTGAATCTACGAGCGAATATACATTTCTTGCCTTTGAAGATGCTCATGATCTTGCGATCCATGGTAAACAAAGAAACCGTTCTTTTTGTGATAAATAAATGCAATCCTGTCTGAGATGTGTGTATTTGCTGATAATACTACGCTCTATTCCCGGCAGGACGAGGGAATCAAAAGCCCACGCATGCAATGCAATGGCTGAATCCTTGGAAAATGCTAGTATCTTATATCTCTATAAAACGACCATTCGCCCATGCATGGAGTACTGTTGCCACATCTAGGCTGGTGCACCAACCACTATCCTCTCCCTCTTGGACAGGGTGCAGAAGAGAATTTCTAACCTAATACGTCCCGCGCTGTCTGTCAAGCTCCATCCTCTGTTGCATCACCACAGTATTGCACCCTCGTGCTTATTTTGCAAGTACTTTTACGGAATGTGCTCCGATGAACCCAAAATCTCTACCTAAAAGAGGAGGTGATGGGAGAAATTCCATTGCCGTCTCAAAAGGGGGAAGTCATGCTTAGGAGGATGATCTCCCGAGAGCGAACAGACAAAATTCATTCTCAATCATTTACTCCACTATCTCAGTCAGAAAGAGTGTTGTTTACATGGTCTTAGACCGACCATCTGATGTGGAGGGGGCTTCAACTACTCTACAACAAAAGTATAAAACGTACGTTATAAACATTAACGTACATAAATACAATCCTAGCGACTGTTTTGATATCATCCAAGTTTCACCTCGACAATCATTTACAAAACCTAACGACGAACTTAATAGCATGAGGCTCTTCTTTGTTGAGATAAGTTAGAATTATGATACACATCAGTCCAACAATAACTTCGTTGCTGTTTGGCTGCTGTTCTGTTCAGTTCGAGGAGGTCCACCCTCCCAGGCTTTACTTTCTCCCTGGGAAGGGGTTACTTCATTTCTAATCGCCTGTGACGCCCTTACCGAGGAATGCCGACGGGGTTGCTTAGGCATTTTTTTGTAGGCCAAAGTGCACTTTCCCTAGTGCGCTGGTTTATCAAAACCGCATCTGACCTTGTGTCTAACCTCCCCTAGAGAGGAGGTAATATAGTTCGGCTTAGTCCTAGGATGCTTTACCATCTTCGGGAGTATAGGGTTGGTTTATTATCAATCGAGTGAGTCATCTCTACCGGGAATTACCGACTGGTTCATTCATAGCTATTTTTGTATCAACAAATGCCCTCTTGGGTGGGAGTGGGATGACTTTCCCCACCAACCGACCTTGTACAGTGGAAAGCAAGTAAATATCACATTTAAATACGAGAAACATCACCGTGAATAAATGAGCTTTATATCTGAAGAAGGTCGGATGACACATCAACGGAAACTTATAAATATGAATATCACCAATAATGAAGACACTAGTCCGAAAGAATAATAATGTAAATAATACAAAGAAAAAAAAATGCAATGTCAACTTTTAAATTCATTGCAGTAAAAATTTGGGTAATAGGTTTGCAGATGAGGAATACCTTTCCGAGTTGGCCTCAAGTGTTTGGCTCGACTTGTCTCTTTGCGTCCCAGCACTGTATGATGCGTAAAATATAGGCTCTCTATGGAGAATGACAATCAGTGTGTGATGAGGAGCCACATCCGTATCGAGGTTACCATGTTAATATGCATCGGCATTGACAGAACACGGCGGATCTAGAGGAGTAAACCGTGACCGCAAATCCTGCTATTTGACGGGTAGCAGTAGTTATCGTTGCGCTCATCGATAAATAGATGATCTGGTTCTAGAAACAGCATAGCTTTGCAGATGATCAGATATACATGACAATGGAATGGCAAAACTGCTCCAGTTAGTGGAGTACCATGAGCTATATGTAGGTTTCGCGTGCCGTATATACAATCACCATTAGAAAAAAATATTGTTTCACCATCAATAGATGGATAACTCAAGACTAGACACAATATGACAATTAAAAAATAACTATTATATTACTTTATATTCCCAGATTACTTTCTTATTTTACTATTTTAAGTCAACCATACATAAAATCCATTTTTGTTTAATACTCATTGACAATTTTTCTTTAAATAAATAGCGAATTCATTCATTAACGTGCCCAAGTTGAGGAAAAGATCGCCATCATAGACTGGTTAATGAGTTGCTATTATCAAAATACCCAAGATAGCTCTTAATATTTCCCATTGCCAAGATATTGGTTTATCGGTTTTAATTATCTGATATGATAAAAAAGATGGCGGAAAGAAAATTGGATCAAAAGAATCGGGAAACTGTAAAGGTTATCGAAAATGTTTGATTGAATGAAAAAGAAATAAAAAAAATTCAGAATGGAAAAATATATGGTAAGCTATAAAACGATATTAGGAACGCTTTGAAAGTGAATTAAGAAGTCACATCTAAGAAACGAGACGGAGGAGGAAGTTATGAGATAGTGCTAAATATCAAGCCAAGTCCGCCATTTATTCTGAAAAGTAGTTCGAGTTATCCCCCCTTCTTCATGAGACTCTTGGGAATATTAAAACTTCTTAGTGTTTTAAGATTGCGGACAAATTATCAAGCCGCTGCACATTCAAAAAATTTCCGTGGGGAAATTAATTTCGCTCATGAGATTTTCTTTCTTTTCTTTCTTGTTGAATAAAAAGAAAGCTGTGGATGGTTTGATTTTGAGACTATTAGGTTTCTCCGGCTCGTTGTAAATTGCTTAGACTCGTCGTGAATGGCTGCATATGGCATCTAATCTGGGGGAGAAAACACAGAGAGGATATTTTTCAAGGAAGAAAAGAAGAACGACCTTAACGTGTTAAGAATTTTATTGAAAGAAAGGAAGACTATAAATGAAAAAGCAGATGGGAAGAAATTATGGAAGTGCGTTACAATCGGTTTAGGGTATTTAATATGATGCAAACAACACTATCACATAACATGGATGTTAGATAAGTACAAGCGAAACTACCTCCGTACCTACACCATAATTCTGCGTTTGTTTCTTACAGCTTCATTCGGATGATCTCATTTATACGTTTTTAATGATCAATACATAATATCTTATATTAATTACACCGTTTATCGATCTACTATACGTTAAATGTTTCAATCGATATTTAAAGAATATAATTCGTTCACAAATTAGGCAGAAGGCCATAAAAGTGTGAGGGATCGGTGGTCATTAACTGTCTATTTTACTCTTAACTAGACGCATTTTGACCCATTCGTACATGCATTTTTTCTATATGCTTGCATCCCCACGAGGGCAAAGTTAGACATAAGGTCAGTTTTAAATGTGTGAAAAATCCAGCTCCCCCAAAAGGGACACTCTGGATTGGAACAAAAATAAAAAAATTGCCTCAGTCTAGAAATAGTTCTCCTTCACAGACCGAGGACAGAAAAGATGAAGTGTAGTATCAGAACAGATACTACACTTTGCTCCAGGCAAAAACGTCAATAAGCATTGCTACTTTCGTCCTTCCACCATTTGGCGCTGTCACCCCAACAGTCGCAACGGTACCACATTTACTTCATAGATGACCTTACTTATAAATATCCAGAATAGTTTAATTTAATTTAGTTTACAATATATGCGAGGATCTTGTGGTTTGAAGAGATTTCTCTGTGCTTATCATGGGTTTCTGTGCCTTCATTAAATAACACTTTGTAACCGATAACTTCCAAAATATACACCAACTACATAATTTACAGCTAAATACCGCCTTTTTAAACAGAAATCGGACTTCATCTATTTGGAACACTAACAGAAAAGCTCACCGGTTATTTATATCGTAAACTGGAATATATATATATACATAAATTATGTTTTTTGTTTTTGTTTTTATTGGCAGCGTTCGTATTTTTGTCCCACTTCTTAAGTGGTGAGGAGTTTTCTGCATTACGTCGCCATTAACAAGACACACACACACACACACACACACACACACACACACATATATATATATATATATATATATATATATATATATATATATATGTAATCATCCAAATACGGACTGTTTCGCTGTATCACAGTTCTTAAGAAACTCAACCGTCAATTGTCAAATGCCGGTAGCTGGAATTATTTTTACCCAATCAGCTACGCCTTTTTCAGCTAGTGATAAAAAGCGATTCGCTAACGATGAGCCTTACCATATATATATATATATATATATATATATATATATATATATATATATATATATATATATATATATATATATATGAGAATACCTTCTATCGAGCGTTTTAGTGGAATTTTGACATATTTTAAGCAAAAAAAAAGTATATAATATTTTTACAAAATCCAATTGGTAAACATTTGTATTTACATTTGTATTGACATTAATAACTAAATATGTTCAATAAGCATTGCTACTTTCATCCTTTCACCATTTGGCGCTGTCACTTCATCAGTCGCAACGGTACCACATTTACTTCAGAGATGACCGTACCTATAAATATCCAGATTAAAAAGCTTAACAGCCAAATTTAAATTTAGAAGTATTTTAATGTGCATTATTTTTATTTTTTTTCCGATTAACTTTAATTTGTTGAATACATGTGCAGCCTAAATTTAGTTACAAACTTAACAATTGGATTATTGGATTATTATTTTTTTTTTAAATATTGGATTTAATAAAGTTCGTGTGCATAATTTACTTATCTAGCGTAATAAGCTTTATTCGCAAACTCCAGGCGAGTCTCGACATTCTTATCCCATAGTTTCTTTTCGACCTGACAAGATGTGACATTCAAATTTTTTAGGGAGATGACTACGTTTTTACGAATCTTATCGACACTCCTTATTGAATCAACTCTTTATTCATGTGCATACATCTATAGCACTTGCTAACAATTAGGGTCGTTTATGAAGCAAGTATATATAAATATATATATATATATATATATATATATATATATATATATATATATATAGAGAGAGAGAGAGAGAGAGAGAGATAGAAGAAAAAAGAGTGATAAATATGCGACGATTGTCCAAATTTATTTCAAATTTCAATTGTTTAATGCAAGGTGTATTCAGTAATAAACTAGTGTTTATTATTCTTTCCTTAAGCCAAGGCTTTTCAAAGATCGAAATCTTATCATCAGAGGAGAAATACAGATGGATAAGTTGGCTTTCGAAAAAACCAAAGTACAAATATTTGAAAAATATGAAAATTATTATTAAAAGAATTTTTGTTAAAAAAACGCAGTGAATGAAAAGAAAAGTTACGTGAAAAAGATATGCAAATTGTCCGGGTGGTAAATTTCCGTTGAAAAGAAGTTCGATGAATTGTAGAATGTGAAGATAAACTCTTTGCGTGGGAGCAGTGTGGAGAAAGTGCTAAAAATATAGGTAAGTCCAGACGCACTTAAAGGGGATTGAAAAGAGAGAAACTGGCCATTTTTGTTTATATACTTCCAGGACCAAATAAGGCAGATGATATCTCATTCAAGGTTTAAATCCAAATGAAACAAAAGCCTTGGCTTAAGGAAAGAATAATACACACTAGTTTATTACTGAATACACCTTGCATTGAACAATTGAAATTTGAAATAAATTTGGACAATCGTCGCATATTTATCACTCTTTTTTCTTCTATCTCTACAATTGCTCTATCTCGTATTTTGAGCTAATCCTGTTCACAATAGGTTCCATCTACTAAAAGTTTTCACTTTGGTTTATATTTGATCCTATATATTTATATATATATATATATATATATATATATATATATATATATATATATATATATTAGTAGTAAGTTTTTGAAAGGCTGTGGGCAATGCAAGTTCCGGGTAAGATGCAAGTTGTAAGGAACAAAAACAATAACAATAAATCGAATACGAAATATGACTTACTATTTATTTTTCCTTTTTTTCTAAAATCTTACATAACAGCAAGAGTGTTTTTAGCTGTTCGTGTGATGTCCGGGTGATTAAAAATCACTATTTGATATTTCGGGAAAAGACATCCCTTTGTCAAAAATAATTAAACCAGAAGAATTTTTTTTTCTTCTTCTCCGATTGTGTAGAGAATACTACAAAACAAAATGGCTGCCAGATGTAGACCGCAGCGAACACTATAGAAGTCTCGCAGGGAATGTAAATTAAATTAAATTTTAATTTTTTTTATATATATTTAGGAATTTAGGCTAATAATACATAAATAAATAAACAAACAAATGAATAAGTAAAAAACTAAACTAAACTAAAACCTAACAACTTAAAAACTAAAACATAAAATAGCCATACAAGGAACCACGTATTAAAATTCACACATGCGGATGAAGGTCTTTCTTCACTGTGTAGAATGGTGCCGCCCTATCGTCTCTATTTCGCACGGAAAAAAATAATGGCCGGCTACTTTTTAGACAGGCCTTGTATATATATATATATATATATATATATCATGTATCCACATAAGTTTTATAAGGAGATATATTTGTTATGTATCAGTTTTCAGTATTTACTTCAACAGTGCTCGATTCGTAAATAGAGCTAGGTAGTAAGTTATGAAAATATATTTATGGCAATAAAGCTACACAGAGGCTCCCGCGTTTCATCCCCGGGGAGAATCTTCAGGCTAAAATGCATGGAGTTAGTTTTGCTGGGTGTTTTTATATACACGGCTAGCTACTTAACCAATCAGATTCTTTGCTGTTCTCTTTGTGGACTTCTCACGAACAAAGGTCTGGTTAGTGTTACTTCCTATATCCTGTGCTATTGTTCTGTTTTCTATAGACTGGCCTATATCCTGTTTCTTTGTTGTGTAAATATAATGGGTGAATTTATTTTAACACGTGGTTCCTTGTATTTCTATTTTAAGTCTTAATTTTTAAATTGTTAGTTTTTTGTTTTGTTTAGTGTTTTTATTTAGTTTAGTTTTTTTACTTATTTGTTTATTTATTTATTTATTTATTTACTTATGTATCGTTAGCCTAAGGTAAATTCATTTCTGTGTAGGCAGCCGTTTGTTATCTCACTTCTACAGTTTAATAGATTTCGGGAGTCTTTAAAGTTTAGGATTTCAAATTTTTCATTCAGACATAATCTACACGGGTCGTCTAAATTTCTACACGTACTGACCTGTCGTATTATTTTCCATTCAATTATTGGTGAGCGTCATTTTTCTTTGAGCTCCCAATAGTGGTTTGCTAGTGCTGTTTTAATTCGACGTTCTCTGTTTTTAAATGTGCTTTTGTGGTCATATATATATGCTGCTATCCACTCATCTGACTTCCGACTTGACCCCGGAGTAAAGCGGTGGATTCATGATACATACAGTGTCATATATTGATACAAATATTTATTTTTGTTACGTTGAAACGTTTGTTACGTGTTATTGTTTTTGATCGACTGTGAGCAAACGCGACACCCACTTTGAACACAGCTTTACCATTGAAAAAATGGTGAATACACGTATATGAAGTCAGTTAAACGTCAAAATAACAAACCCGTACAGTTCCAGAAAAAAACGTTCTCGACTCCTTTTCTCCAACTTTTGGGCATTTGTTTTACTCACCTGACAATGATCCAGATGGAACATTTACTATTATGTTATTTAATACAAAAAAGATTATTGGAAAAAGTGTAAAAATAAATAAGATATAATCAAGCAGAAGAAGTCAGTTATGTTTAACAATGTTTACTTAAATGAAAGAATGCTGCCTAAATACACACACACTATATATATATATATATATATATATATATATATATATATATATATATATATATATATATATATAAAGTAATACAACAAAAGATATAAGAGGCAACTAATATCTTTAATTAGTGAACATCCGGATAAAAATAAAGCTCAATATACTGGATAGAGCATTAATAGCAATAGATAAAGTGAAAGAATAAAATAAGGTACGAATCAAATTTTATTACAGTTCAAAGTTCAGGCAAAGTTCTTTAAAGTCCTTAACTCATGAGTTTTCAAAGAAAATCTTCTCCTCAGAGGCCCATTACCGCAATGACATTACTGCAGATAATAAAAATTAAGCTTTGAATAAAAACAAAAAACTATATATAAAAATACATAAAGGTATATAAAACATCAAATATATCGGCCCAAAACATACTTTTTACTAAAACTATACAGTTCATCCAAGTCAACAGGTCCAAAATAGCTCCATATATATATATATATATAAAGAGAGAGAGGGAGCGAGAGAGCAAGAAAGTGTGTGTGTATGTGTGTGTATGTTTGTGTGTGTGTGTGAGACAGGGCCGACGGGACAGTTATAAAAGTGGGGGGGGGGCTCCTAAAAGTGGAGGCGCGGTTAAATACATGCATATCAACTTAATTATTGATGACCGTAAAGTGGGGGGGCCCAAGTCAAAAAGTTAGGGGGCTTGAGCCCATCCCCCCTCCCGCGCCCCTGGTGCTGCCGTCCATGTGAGAGATAGTTACACAGTTCAGTTTGGTTATCAGTGTTCCCGGGCAATGCCGGCTTTCACTGCAAATTAAATATAAACTGTATAATTAAAAAAAAATTGGAGTTATAATCTCCTCTCAAGGGCAAATGAATACTTCAGCTTGTTTCTTCATATAACAGACTGTAACTGTGAATGGTTGGCGGCTATAATTAATCATAAATTATAATTACAGCAACGAAACCGTCTTTTTCCTCGCCCGAAATCAATGGCAACAAGTATTAGCAGTTACGTGAGGAAGCACATTCGTTTTCAACATGGCGTTCGTCTCGTTTTTAAACTGAGACACGCCCACACTATCCCCTTCCTTGAAAATGATTGGTTCTTTTAAGAATTACGTCACTATCGTCATTTTGAATGTTCTCTTTTCCAAATTATTCATCATTGTTGGCAAGGGTGTTCTGTTCTTATGCATATATAATCATTCACATATTCAATCTCCTCATCATTTCTGAATCTGGCCGTTTCTCTCATGCACTCACTTTCTCCCCCTGTCTTTCTCGCTTTCTCACCCTTTATATATATATAAATACACACACACACACACATACACACACACACATACATATATATATATATATATATATATATATATATATATATATATAGGTGTGTGTGTGTATATATATATATATATATATATATAGGATCAAATATAAACCAAAGTAAAAACTTTTAGTAGATGGAACCTATTGTGAAGAGGATTAGCTCAATATACGAGATAGAGCAATTGTAGAGATAGAAGAAAAAAGAGTGATAAATATGCGACGATTGTCAAAATTTATTTCAAATTTCAATTGTTCAATGCAAGGTGTATTCAGTAATAAACTAGTGTTAATTATTCTTTCCTTAAGCCAAGGCTTTTCAAATATCGAAATCTTATCATCAGAGGAGAAATACAGATGGATAAGTTGGCTTTCGAAAAATTAAATTTTTCTTTTAATTCACTGCGTTTTTTTAACAAAAATTCCTTTAATAATAATTTTCATATCTTTCAAATATTTGAACTTTGTTTTTTTCGAAAGCCAACTTATCCATCTGTATTTCTACTCTGATGATAAGATTTCGATCTTTGAAAAGCCTTGGCTTAAGGAAAGAATAATAAACACTAGTTTATTACTGAAAACACCTTGCATTGAACAATTGAAATTTGAAATAAATTTGGACAATCGTCGCATATTTATCACTCTTTTTTCTTCTATCTCTCTCTCTCTCTATATATATATATATATATATATATGATTATTTTTATTTACACAGACATGTACAAAATCTGCGACACTGGCATGTCGATGTTATCGATCAACAGTTATTATAAACTGAGATCTCATCAGGCAGAGTTAGAATCCGATCTTAACCTCAGATCATATTTGGAGAGAATGAAGTGGAGAGAAAAAAAGAAGAAGAAAATAAATTTAAAATGTCAGAATTTAGGGAGTCACGTGGTTTAGGACCGTTAAAAATCAAAAAAAGTTAAAATCTAAAATTTAAAACCTAAAATCTAAAATCTAAAACAAAACAAAACAAAACAAAACAAAACAAAACAAAACAAAACAAAACAAAACAAATAAAATAAAATAAAATAAAATAAAATAAAATAAAATTAAGATATGTTAAAAGAGAGACATATAATAACAAGGCTAGGATAAAGATAGATAGATAAATAGAAAGATAAATAGGAAGATAGATAGAAAAAATTAGATGCTTACAAAAAAATATGAACATTAAATTTTATATCTATCTCGTGTGCATTCACGTTCTCATATTTGAAAGTGGAAAACAACAACATCCCCTAAGCCCGTTTACACCAACAGAAGCCGGGAAAATCCAAATCCAATAAGATCAGGATATATAGACACACTGAAGAGGCCAAGTTTTCAATTGGCGAAATTATTTGTATCACTATAAACTAAAAAAAATAATTAAAGTTTATAAAAAGAAAACAAAAATCGGT
>OY744529.1:4837500-4867500 GCA_963556195.1 Sepiola atlantica
GAGAAAGATTGCGATTTGTTTTGATAAGCTCATAGGACTGGCTTTCACTCCAGATCTACAATGGATAACAATGTGTTGCTAACGCTGCTGGGCAAAGGTTGGATCATTTTGCTGCCCTTGACTTGTGATGTAATCATCAGCTTATATAAAAGTCGGATAGTCTTAAGATGGAGATGCTGCTGCTACACCTGGGAAGATGCTGCTCAGGGTGCTTTTTCTTCGCAATCTAGTACGAGATGATACCTTGTGTTCTTTACAGCAAATTTGTATCAGAATCAATGTTGTTAGTCTTTTTCTACTCTATCGTTATTTCCACGGAAGGTGCTCGACTGAGCTTCAATCTCTGGTCTCTCTTTAAAAAACTTTCACAGCAAGAACTCGTCTTTTTACCACAACTGCAAGAACTCGTCTTTTTACCACAACTGCAAGAACTCGTCTTTTTACCACAACTGCAAGAACTTGTCTTTTTACCACAACTGCAAGAACTCGTCTTTTTACCACAACTGCAAGAACTCGTCTTTTTACCACAACTGCAAGAACTCGTCTTTTTACCACAACTGCAAGAACTCGTCTTTTTACCACAACTGCAAGAACTCGTCTTTTTACCAAAACTGCAAGAACTCGTCTTTTTACCACAACTGCAAGAACTCGTCTTTTTACCACAACTGCAAGAACTCGTCTTTTTACCACAACTGCAAGAACTTGTCTTTTTACCACAACTGCAAGAACTCGTCTTTTTACCACAACTGCAAGAACTCGTCTTTTTACCACAACTGCAAGAACTCGTCTTTTTTACCACAACTGCAAGAACTCGTCTTTTTACCACAACTGCAAGAACTCGTCTTTTTACCACAACTGCAAGAACTCGTCTTTTTACCACAACTGCAAAGAATTTTCCCTTTATCCTCCGTGTGCCTAGCATCAAACGGAATTTCCATGAACAGCGTTTCTTTCCAAGGCCTTCTATATCAATGGAACACGTTTCCACAAGATTGCTTCCATAAGGGCTAAGATAGTCATGTTACAATCCAATATCAAGAAACTCTTTTTTTATCAAACGTTATTCATTTTATTCATTATTTTCAATCCTCTCATAATGTTCATAATTTTTCAAGTCGCAAAAAGAAGGAGAAAAAGACAAACAACTCTACAGTCACTACTATTACTGCTGCTGCTACTACTACTACTACTGATGATGATGATGATGATGATGATGATAATGAAAATGACGACGACGACGACGACGACATAATAATAATAATAATAATAATAATAATAATAATAATAATAATAATAATAATAATAATAATAATAATAATAATAATACTACGGAGAAAGGCAGAGACAATGGACGCCACGACACACGCTATTTGTTACGATCCGAAAATACACCACTCTGTTACAGCACGTGGTTGCTGCAAATACACTCCGGCAGAGACTATGGATTCGACGATGCTGAGTTCAAATCCTAGCGGATCTATGATGTTGTTCAGTCTATGATATCCAGTTACACACTGATATAAATGAGAAAAATATGGACCCTAAATTTACCTGAAGCTATGGGTAAAAAAAGCAACTTGTCTTCACTACATGGTATACAATGACTCATTTGAAAATGTAACGAGATCACTGCTCGTGAGTTAGAAAAAGTAATAATAATACTAATAATATCAATTATAATAATAATGATAGTTGGTAATTACGATGACGTAAGAGCTTTTGCTACAAAAGTGCGCTAATACAATGTAGGTTAAGATTGGAATGTAATTATTAATGTGCTTTTTGGATTCAGTTGTTACTTTGGCATAATGTGAGTTGAATTGAAAAATTAACAGTTTTCACTTGTTGTAAACGGAAAAATGCGTAACAGCAAAAACCTTTTTGAAATATTATTAACGGGTGAAAAAACAAAAGAGAAAAAACTATCCTGTACTCGCGAGGACGTCCTTCGCTCGCTTCAATGATGGTACCCGGCGGGACACCCACGGTACATGAAGAAATGAGTGTGGAAATTGGGTTACGTCGACATACACCAGTAATAAATCCATGCAACGCGAAATCCGTTGTTTCGTGTCTTCAGTTGTAATCAAATCTGATGCAAGAAAATACGGTACTATTCCAGGCTATGCACTTAATTTCCGTGACTGCTCGGCCGCAGCGATCGGGCGGGTCGCGGAAGCGCCCGAGAGCTGCCGAGTCGAAAACGAGGCTGACGAGACGAAAACGAGGCTGTATAAACAAAACCGAAAATCGTGCAAAAATGGAAGATTGGCAGACGACAATATAAGACGATGAATACGGAAAGAAAAAATGCATATATTAAAAAAAAAAAAGAAATGAAAGAAATGAACTTTTTTTTTTATTTTTGAACCATTTTTTTTCTTTTTTTTTTTTCAATTAGGCAAGTCTTTTTTGTATAGATTTTTTAAGGGGAGGGGTGATTCTGTACCTTTTCCCGGAGAAGTTCAGGGTATTCTGCTGTTGTTGCTGGCGCTTTTTTGGGGGGGGGAGGCTTAGCGAAAGACAGGCAGAAGAGGAGATGGAGGGGTTCGTCGAGGATGTGGAAGGAGCAGAAGGATGGTCGACGACGGGATAGAGTTCTGCTATCTGCGACAATATGGCGTCGAAGGGGTCGTTTCTAAATCTCTGACGCTACATAAATTCCCGCAGATAGCCCTCTACGAGTGCCCTGCTCGCCCCGCACTCCTTTTTGTTTCTCTGCTTCGCTTCCTTCCACACCCTCACTACGTGGTTGGTGCAGGCACCCGTTCTCGGGTCCACGAAGTGTTCGCTGTGGTTCACCGTAATTTTTTTTCCTCAGTTTTGTTTATACAGTTTCGTTATCGACTCGGCAGCTCTCGGGCGCTTCCGCGAACTGCCCGATCGCTGCGGCCGAGCAGTCACGGAAATTAGGCGCGTATCCTGGAGTAGTACCGAAAATACTTCTGAAAATGCTAGACGAACTCGCCGACCGAAGTAAAACAAGTGTTTCGTTTAGTTTTATTCAACTTGGCATCCTCAGCACATACTTATAAGAAGCGTAACCATTTGAAGCGTAACCATTTGAAGAACTTTACTTATTTACGTATTTGACCATTTGAAGAACTTTACTTATTTACGTATTTGACTCCCGTAAATAACTTTGCAGTCAATACGTTAAACAAATAGGTATTGTATTTCGGTAGCAAATCACCCCAAAATTGATATACAAAAATATGACTAAGCAATGAAAGACAACTGTCCTTCCATTTAGTCGCGAGGATTGGAATTTATTTTGGTCCGGCGAAATCTGACCTCTGACCATTCTGCTAGAATGATTTTTTATTGATAATAGCCGTTATTTGTTGTCGAGGTGATTTAGCTGGTTATACGGAGAAGGGTTTCTTTTAACAAAAAATGTTTTAATAAAAATGTCTTTGTCATCTATAAAAAAAGCAACACATTTGTTTTTTTCATTTCTATAAATAAAAATAGAACAAAAGAATAAAACAGAAAGAATGTAATATATTAATAGAAAAAACTTAATTAAAAAACAAAGAGAAACAAACACAGTTGCATCTCTTAGAAATAAATGAAATAAAATAGAGCACACGTGTATGTATGTGTGTGAGAGAGAGAGAGAGTGAGACCGAGAGAGAGAGAGAGAGAGGGGGGGGGGGGAGAAAAATTACGAGATATAAAAAGAGGTCGAGTATTGATTTACTCCTCTCCAGTTTTTATCTTACTCCCACAAGTAAGATGTGACCCAAGGTCGGGTCGAGAAAGTAGAGTTTAAAAATTGCCTGGGTAGCCCCGTCGGCATTCCCCGGTAAGGGCGCCTCATGCAGTAAGCAATAAACTTACTCCTTCCCAAAGAGGGGAGGCAAAGCCTGGGAAGATGGACCTCCCAGAACTGCACAGGACAGACCCATTGACCGGCGTAAATCAAGCCCCGAAGACCAAGACAATACCAGTATGGGGGGGGGGGCAGTATCCATCGGAACAAATACTACACTTTGATCTTAGCCAAGAGGTCGAGTAGAAAGAATAGAAATCTTCAATACAGACTAGAAATAACATCCACACATTGAGAAAGAGAGAGAGAGAGACACACACACACAAACACACATACAAACACACACCGTATGCATCTACACACACAAACATATATATATATATATGAAAATGAAATATTAAAAAAATAATAAATATCTCATAGGTTTCACCAACGTTTTCGATTCTTCGTCGAATCATCCTCACGTGTCAAAAGCAAATGAACAAACAGCTGGAGAAAAACGAGAATTTTTAAAAAGACGGCGGAGAAATTCGCAGAGAACGTTTTCACATTGTTCCAGGAAAGACGTTGACGATTTAAATTTAGCGACGCCGGAGTGGCATCACAGAATAAAATCGCATTACGTTTAGCATTTTAAAATGTTGCCATACGTGATGTTATTAATTGTAGGTTGCTGTGTTTTTATGCAAATAGCTTTCAGTATTTGTAATGTTTTGAAATTGGTTTCGGAATGTATTATTTCGGTGTTATTCTCGAGAATTTGTCTTAAATCAGAATGAGGTCAGTTATGTTTATGTAAATGTTGGTAAATTAAGTTCGTTTACAAGATGCAATGTGAAGCGGCAAGATAGAGTAGTGGCCTATATATTTATGTATATATATATGTATGTATATATACAATTATATATATATATATATATATATATATATATATATATATATATATATATATATATATATATATAAGTCAGGTTCATTTTATATTCTAGTAACCATGGTTTTTACTTGTTACATTTTCATTTTTTTATATTTTCAAAAAAAACATAAGATTCCTGTGAGATGTATATTTACGACTCGTTTCTCTTAGGGTGGGCCAACTATATATTATTATATAAATGTCGGCTCTGCAACACACCAAGATCATAAGAAAAAATCCACAAAGAAGAAAAGTTCTCAAATTGAAAAGTCTTAAAGAAACCTACAGCACACAGTGGGTCATTGTAGGCAAAAATAAAGAAAATACCAAAGAAAAAACACTTACACGTGGAAAAATAGGCCATAAAGACGCAAAAAGTAGTGATAGTATTTGCTTATACATATATTGTGTGGATAACTAAAATTAAGAAAGGGAATAATATTATTTTTTATATGTCCTGATGTGCTCGGGTGATTGACTTGAAACAAAAAGTTTTAAGAATATTAAAAAGTGTGGTTTTATCCATTATTTAAAATCAATCCTAACTTAATTTTAGTTTTCAACACATTGGGTGATTTTACGTGCGTGATTTGTGTGTATATACGTGCATATTTATATATGTGCTTAACTGTGTATATGTTTATGTGCTTATATATACATGTAGGTGTCAAATGTGGGCACCTTCCCCATGCCTGATCTTGTCTCTCGCTCTCTCCCCTCCATCGCTCCCCTCTCTCCTAACACGACACTAGTTGCTTTAACCCTCCCGTTCTCTCCACCATCCCCCACAATCTCTACTGGAAACTCAACCTCCCACTGCCACCATCTATTTGTATCTCATAATTTATTTTTTTCACAAGCGGTCTCAATTTTAATCTCACACCTCGTGTTTAAAATATTTGGTACTTGTATTTAGTTTTTTCTTTAGCCAATCATCCTGAGGAAGTCTTATAATAAAGACGAAACGTTGATGAATACATAATAATATGTTTTGGTTTTCCTTTTTCAATTTCCATTTCGTCGGAATACATTTTCCATTCTTTATCATATATATATATATATATATATATATATATATATATATATATATATATATATATATATATATATATATTAATTATTATCCACATACATATATGTTTCATCCTTTTAGAGAATCGTCAGTGTGGGCATAACTATTCTGCCGGTCGCACGACTCGACCCGCAGACACGAGTCACCTTTTAACTTAAATCTGAACCCCTTAGTCCATGAGGTAACCCCACTAGCTATGCGAAAGAAGTGACAGAAAGTCTATTTATGTTTTTTCAAGCAAGCCGTCATATGGTGTTCACACAAATCCAATGGACAGGAACTTGCAGTTTAGTTTTAATTTTGGCGGCATATTTGCATTTCTCTTAACGAGTCAAGCCATAAAAAGTGTTGTTTAATAATTATTATAATGTATATTTTAATTATTATCCACTTACATATGTTTCACCCTTTTAGGGAATCTTCGGTGTGGAGATAACTGTTCTGCCAGTCGTACGGTTGGAACCCCAGAGACGAACCACCTTTTAACTGAAGTCTGATGTCTTATTGCATGCGACCAACCCTACGGAAAGAAGAGAAATAAAGTCTATTTACGTTTTTGCAAGCGAACATAAGCTGAACCTACTTGTAGTAAAAGAACGATTCACTGATTTTTTTACGAAAAAGTGTGAAATAATTTTAGTGACTTTAAAAAGCAAATTATTTTCTAAATTCGAACTTTTTAAAAGTTTATCTTAGTACTTGACTTTAATCGATTATTAGTAAATAACCAATAATAACAATCCGCGCGTGCATGGTCCCCCTCTGTATGTGACTCGATGTGGCGAGTGTAAAATGCAATAAATTTGGGCAATTTGGGGCATTTTTGACCCCCCTTTGATCCCCTAGGGGCGCGAACCAGATTTTTCTGAGGTCAAGGATGCTCATTTTATATCCAGAACAATTGCCTCTACATATTGGCCAAGTTTCAGAAAAATTGAATGGATGGATCAAACGTTATGGAAGAAAAGGGACATTTTTTGCTATTTTGGGGGCTTTTGACCCCCTGGGGGCGCGAACCAGATTTTTTCTTAGGTCAGCGATATTTATTTTCTATTATGGACAATTGAAGTTATGGGGCAAAAAATGTCATTTTTTGCCATTTCGGGGCCTTTTGCCCCCCTGGGGGGCTAACCAGTTTTTTTTTCAAAAATCGGAGAATGTCACTTTCTAACCTGACCAAAGTTACAACTTCATGCAAAATTTCAGAGAAATTCAATGGATGGTTGCGGAGAAAAATCCGGACGGACGGACATGCCTCAAAACATAAGTATTTATGAAATCGGGGGACCAATATGTAATTGATATGTAAGCTTTCTTGTAATGTTTAAAAATATAAAGTGTTTTTAGATATTTATTTTTGAAGAAGTCAAGGGAAATAACTAATGACATTATTACTTCTCTTTAATGTTTAAGGATATTTCATAAGTAAACGAAAAGTCTTCACCGTAAAAGTTTCCTTAGTCAGAATAAGTATTTTTAAAAAGACATAATATTGCGAAATAAATTATATTCGTGTCAATAGCATAGTGGAAAGAATAAATGAAAAGATAGGTTAGTTCGAACCAGGTATCGATATGTCAGACGGATTGCTAATATATATGATATATATATATATATATAACAGAAAGAGAGAAAGAGAGATAAAGATGAGGCATATACCTCCATCCTCGACTATCGGGTCACAATTTTGCTAAGAAGGAATGATTTCGACCGTACGTTTTGCCCACTTAACTTGTTGACATATAGAGTCGATTTTAGTATATTTAATCCAGATCCCCCTACGGGAGGGGAGCTTAACCTGAATCAGAACCGACAGCATTCCCCAACTGGTAATTAACAAACCAATCACCACTCCCAAAAGAAATTTTGTTCATCATTTACTATCTTCTCATAATATTCTTCATCATTCAACTGACAATCCATACAAATATCCTCGAGTGTTTTTTTTGTCTTGATAAATGGTGACTCATGAGCATTACTTTTTTAAGTAACGATTGGAATAATGGACCCCTGAGGCCCAGAAATACATGTCCCTCTGTTTTTAACCCGAACGAAAAATTTCAAGCTTCCCATATCATAGATTTGGAAGACACTATATAGAAAGGTGCAGAAGAATAACAGAGAGATAGAGAAGGATGGAATAAGAGAGAGAGAGAGAGAGAGAGAGAGAGAGAGAGAGGGGGGGGGAGAGAGTGCACACGAGAGAGAGAGAGAGAGAGAGAGAGAGAGAGGGGGGAGAGATAGGGAAGAGAGAGACAGAGATAGGTGGATTGATAGAGAAAATGAGGGTTGGGAAGATGAAAGATGAAGAAAAAAGTGAATAAAGAGAACATTGGGGAAAGAATGTTTTAAAAGTGGTAGGATTCGATGAAAGATGATTGGCAATAAATAATGATGTTTGGCAAAAGAATGTGAGATTGGTGTGAGAGAAAGAGGGGGGAGGGAAAGAAGGGGAGGTTGAGTTGATGAGTTACAAAAGAGAAAGAGGCGGGAGGGGGAGGGGGGGTTAGTCAAATCGCAAGAGTACAGCTGCCCTGTGTTGTATTGAGCCTGTCGACCATTAAAGAGGCTTTGGAGCGGCAAACATCAAACGTAAAAAAAAAGTCACCATGGAATCACGATGGTATTAAATGGATGATTCCGTTCGCTTCAAGATTTTTCATTGGCCAGACACGCGCACGCGCACGGACCTGTGAAGAGAATCGACCCCCCCTTCTACATCCGTGCCAATTGACACACGCATGCGTATTCACATATTGAAAGAGTCAGAACTAAGGAAGGTAGTGTTTCTACGTAAATATCAATATGCGAAATATGATTCCACATAGTTATGCATGCGCGAATGTATATGTACACACACACACACACACACACACACACACACACACACACAGAGAAGCACATAAATAGTCACATTTCGCAATATTTACACGCATATAAATATATACCATAAATTATATATATATATATATATATATATATATATATTATTGAACAAAATTTAATTATAGTTATAAAAATACCATATTTATATTAAAGCATTATAAATTAAGAAATAAAAAAGAATGAAAGGGCTCGCTTACCGGTTTCGAACCTCACCCAACAAGAGCTAAATCTAGATTAGGATTAAGAAAAAAATAATGCGATGGAGATTATAGCGAGGGAGAGGAAGAAAAAAAATGAATCAAATAGAAACTACATTAAGTCCGAGAAGATTTTCTCTTTGCTTACGAAGAGAAGGTCGGAAGGATGTAATATAAATGGTGTCGTTTTATGGTCATACTTTATCTATCTATCTATCTATCTATCTATCTATCTATCTATCTATCTATCTATCTATCTATCTCTCTCTCTCTCTCTCTCTCTCTCTCTCTCTCTATATATATATATATATATATATATATATATATATATGGATAATGAAGTAATGAAATAGATAACATTGGCATAGTTTTACAAGTTTAGTAACTCATCAAGTTTTCAAAACAAGGAATGCAAATACAAAATGACATTTAAGCCATGGCTTTTCAAAGATAACACTCTTACCGATAACAATTGAATATTAGTATTATTAGAGGTAAATATCTTGAAATGCAAAAGTGAAAAAAAATGTAAAAAGACATTATAGGGAAAACTTTCTCAATATAAGTCCTGAAACAGATTAAACACGATTCAAACTATGGGCAGAGGGTTGATCCAAACTATTTAAACAGTCAAAACAAAGAAGCCGAACAATGTTTTATGTTATTTCGAAACATTCAGTGCTCCAAGAAATGACATTTTATAGTCACAGATAATCCCGGACATTCAAGACCGAATGATACTTGAAAATTACTCAGAAAATAATAAAATTATGTATAAATCAATGTCTCAAAAACATACTCGGCTACTTGCATGTAACTTCAAATAGTTCAGACGAAAATAGACATTGGAAGTCGAAACTTTTAATGAATGTGTCAATTAATCCTAAATTTCCAATTTAGAATGAAAGTAGCAGTAGGAGGAATTAATCTCGAAGGCCGCTTATGCAAATATAAATAATGAGTTCGAATAAATGGTGGCAATGGGAGTGATTAATTGTGGATGGTGGGGGAATTTGGTGGCGGTCGGAGTTATTAAAACAGATGGGGGGAGGGGGCATGCGCCATAGTTATTGGGGTAAGAGATGCGGTCGTCGAGGAAGGAGTATTAATTGACACGTCCATTAATAGTTTCGACTTCCAACGCTTATTTCCTCTGAACTATACATAAATGCTTTATCTATTAAGCTTCACCGTATCTCGATAGGATCTAATATAATTTTGGATTTTTATATTATCGATTTATATATATATATATATATATATATATATATATATATATATATATATATATATATATATATATATATATATATATAGTCTCGGAAGTTTCTCAACCATTAAAACTATATTAAAAAAAAAAACAAAAAAAAACTTATAGTCCCAAGTCTTCCACTCATGTAAGTCAATTTATTTTTTACAGTTATTATATTAGTTTATTTCTAACACTATTTTAAGGGATCATCAGTTGTTTACCATGAAAAACTGTTTCGGGAATTTAAATATATATATATTAATATATATATATATATATATATATAAATATATAATTATTTTAATAATATTATCTACATATGTATACGTTTCATCCTCGCGTAATAAACAGTTTAGAGTTAATCATTTAAGCCAGTCGCACGATTCGAAACCGCAAAAGTGTCACAATTAACTCCAATTCCAATTTATATATAAACTAAAAAGTAACCATGCGTACATACACATATCTTCAAAAAATATCAAAGTCGCCAGATACGATTAACAATGATGCAAAGCAGTTGATAGTGTTTATATGATTGTTTAGAGTTTACTTACTCGTAGCTTATGCTGATGAGCTTTCGGTTAAAATCTCGACCGTCGATGAAAACCAGTTATGGTTTGTTTTCAGCTTGAATCACTTGAAGTCTTTCTACACGGAATAGCCGTTAAAACAGCGAAACAGTTTGTTTGTGGATATATATATATATATATATATATATATATATATATATATATATATAATTTTTATTCTTTTAAGTCACACAAAATAAGTCGGAAGCTCAATAAATATTTCCTTTTCTGGCATCTTTTTTGTTTCACAGGAAGTAGTCCACGGCGTTTCAGGGAATGGTAAATTTGCTTTCTCAGTTGTGCCGTTAGGATTTTTCATTGTTGATAAACAGGTTATTCGTCTGTAATTGCTTGGGGCCGTTCCCTTCTTGGCGTCTTTTTGTATGAGCGTTGTCCTTCCTTTGGTCATCCACTCTGGTACGTCTGTTTTATGGATACATCCTCTCAGTTTCTGCGCTAGCCTTTCATGTAGGGTAGTGCATTTTTTGAACCAGTACGCATATATTCCATCGTTACCTGGTGCTTTCCAGTTTGCCATTTTCTTTAGTGTTGTCTTAATAGTTTCTTCATTAATTTCTGTTTCTGTTCCTTCTTCAATTTCTAGTAGTTTATTTCTCATGTCTTTCAGCCATTTAGCATTTTTTTGTGATCTTCAGTATTTTCCCATATCTTGCTCCAGAAATGTTTTGTTTCTGTCGGGTCCCGTTGTTCTGTTGTTGTTCTTTCTCCGTTTACTGGCTTTCATTGTTTTCAAAGGTCCTGTTCTGTTTGTACTGACCCGATTTGTATCTGTATCGTCTCAATCTTCCTTCTTTTGCTGTTATCTTTTGTTTTAGTTCTTCATGTTTCTTATTTAGTCTTTCCTTGCTATTTAGATTTCTGCTCTTCCATCGTTTACTGTTCTCCGACATCCTGTTTACGGTTTTAGCTTCCTTTTGAAGTTTGGTGATCTGGGTTTCCAGTCTGATCTCCTATCCAGATTTCTTCTGTCCATTCTTTTGGTCAGTCTTCTTTTCCCTTTTTAGTTTCATACTTATTAATTTTCCCCCCGCATATATCAAGTTGTTTAGGTCTGTGATAGTGTCTGTTGGAATATACGTGGTACTCTGTTTACTTTCTCTGTTTCAACTTTTAACTTCTTCCAATCTTCGATTTTTAGGGATGAGAGTTTTGTTTTGTTTTCGGGCATTCATCGTTTGATGTTTTACAGGGTCCTGTTCTGTTTGTGCTCTTCCGATTTGTATCTATATCGTCTCAGTCTTCCTTCTATTGCTGCTATCTTTTGTTTTAGTTCTTTATCTTTCTTATTTAGTCTTACCTCGCTATTCAGATTTTGTTCATTATTATTATTAATAATGATACTACTACTACTACTACTACTACTACTACTACTACTACTACTACTACTAATAATAATAATAATAATGAAAAATAATAATAATATACATAGCTAACATTGTCTCGATAGAGATGACAAACCGATAGTCAGAGATCACAAAAATGATATTTGGTAAAAAATCGACTACAGAGGAAAAACGAAAAAATAAATTAAGAAGAAAGTTTTTGAACGTTGAGATAATGATAATATACTGGCTCATCCTCCACACAATAATATAATATATATATATATATATATATATATATATATATATATATATATATATATATATATATATATATATATACGTGTGGGTGTGTGTGTGTATGCAAACATTGTTAAAAATAACAGAATTCGTCTGTTTAATTATACCTTTTTATGTTTTCAATTTTTTTATGGTCTTTTTTGTATTAACATCAAAAAATTAATAAATGTTCCATAAGTTTCACAGGTTTTACGAACGTTTTAGATTCTTCGTCGAATCATCCCCAGGTGTCAAAAGCAAATGAACAAAAAGGTTGGAGAAAGAAGAGAATTTAAAAAAGACGGTGGAGGAACGCGCATAGAACGTTTTTCGCATTGTTCCATGAAGTCGTTGACGATTTAAATTCAGCAGCGCTGGATGGCATCACAACAAAATCGCATTACGTTAAGCATTTTAAAATGTTGCTGACTTGAAACTTTGTAGGCAACCGCTTTTGGCGAAGTGTTATATATTTCATGACTCCCCCTAACTGTTCGATGCTACCAAATTTTTGAAAGCACTCGGTACATGTTTAAATTGATAGCATGTTTAACTTCTAGTCGAACAAAAACGCTAATATAAATAACATATTTCTTTATTCATTGGGGAGGGGGGGTTAAATATTTGCTTAATTTATGCGAATGCGATAGTAAAAAAGATAAAATCTTTTTTTATTATTATTCTAACTAATGTTCGAAAAATTGACAACTCAAAATGTATTATTTTCGGGAGATGGGTCGAGCAGTGAACTTTTGTAACTTCCGAAAAAATAGCCAATGTTAATGGTTAATTAGATTAGGAGTGACTCTGCCCACAAACCGAAAAACACAGCGTCTGTTTGTGCACGCTGACCCATACCGCACTATGGAGTCGCACACACGGAGAAAAAAACAGAGGATATATCTTTATACTAACTGCAATCTTTAAGTGTATCAATTTTTTTTAATGTTATTCCAGATATACTCGAACCGGCTATGGATATCAAACTGCACAAGTACCTTTAAATTTGAATTATGTCAAAAAGATTTGTTACGTCATCAAATTGAATTTGAATTATGTCAGAGAATTTGTTACGGAATCAGAATAAATTTGAATTATATCAAAAATTTCAAACATAAGTTAAAAAATTGCCAGAAATATTAGTTGATGGTCTGGTTGGATACAGACGCGTAAATGTGTCATTCACATTGAAGGAAAATGTGACTTTATATTTAGAAAAAAAAAAGATAAAATTGCATCCAGAGTTTACAATATTGAGAACTCGACTGTGTAGAAGAAATGGGCGTTTTAAATAAAACTGGCTATAGTCATTGTGCAAGTCAAACAGTCTACGTAAAAAAATCTATGAAATAAAATTAGAGTTTGTGCAGATTATCGATAGGTCCAACAGATTGTCTAGGGCACTATACTTCCAAGGCTTGAATATATATTTAAGAAACAAAAAAATCGTATAGTTTGTTTTCAAAACACGATTTATTAGAGGTTTATTTACAGTGTTCGAAAAGGTTTAAATTAAGTATAGACAAATGTTATGTTTTTCTAACAAAATTTAAGTATCTGTGGAAAATAATAGATGTTGAAGGAAGTAGCCAGATCCGTATACAAACGTGTTATACAAAACATGCTGTCATTTTCAGAGTCTATCGCCCCAACGTAAGCGACGTATGATCGACTGTGATGTGCATAATGTCAAGTATTATTGTTCAGTATGTGTGCTACTAAAAAAAAGAAAAACCGTGCCACTATATTAGCAATTGAGCCAAAGATTTTGAAAAATATAATTAAATGAAAATTGTCAGTTCTTTGGCCGGTCGATTGGGGGACGGTGAGGGGGATTTCCTCGTTTTTTTTGTATGTTTGCTTGTTTTATAGAATGTAGAATAATTAAAAGGAGAAAGAAAACATTTTCTGTTCATAAAAGAAAAACATATTTTAAAAATTGATCTGGATGTTTAAATTTTTTACCGTTCTCCCCTACGCTATTTTAAAATCACACAAAAAAATAGAATTTCATTTTTGCTTCCGATTAACTCCAAAGAATAAAAGAATAGAAATGTGTCGAATTTTTTTTATATTAATGTCTCTGCCACTATTAGGTATTTCGCTCTTGATAAAGCCCACGCAACAGCTGGGCGAAACGTTGAGTTTTAAGTTTTTAATCCATTACTGTCTCTGTAATTATACCCCTTACAGTATTGGATCCCTACTCTAAAAATTGAAAATGATAAAATACTAAAAGAATAAAAACGTAAATATGATGTTATCAGCTTGGTTCAAGGGGTACATAGGGCTGGCCATGTAATTGTGGAAATAGGCACCATTAAATTATCAAGTAAAAGAGAATACTCGAGGGGAACAAGAACTCTCCTTGAAACTAACTTATATAATTTAAACCTAATAAAAGGAAGAAATACTTCAGCAGGATCTCTAGTAAAATACTCTGGACTTTTGAAAAACTTTTTCAATTCATTTTTATCCATTAAAGAAAAATTTTGACCATGGTTGAAATGATTTCCCATCTCAGCGATATATAAACAGTCGATAAACAGTCGATTTGTTCTTTAAAAAAAATAAAATTCGATGGCTTAAACTAAATAATAAAAAACATCGTATAAATTAATTTCAAAGAAAAAGATTTTCGAGTTATTATTGATAACATTTTGTCGGATATTTCACCAACTCTCCCTCTTCTCTTTCTCTCTCTCTCTCCCTCTCTTTCTGACAACGCTGGATAGGTACTGCGAGTGTGTTATAAATACATTGTTTTTACAAACATAAGTAAACACTGCGTTTTTATTTCTGAAAAAAATACAAAATTATACTAATACTAGTAGAATACCCGTCCCAGGACAAGTATAAGCAATAAATATAGCAGTAGTTTTAAATTTTAGTGTTCTTATTTTCATGTATGGTACGGACTCGGTTACATCCCTCTAAATTGTATATTTAAAAACAAAATGCCTTCATCACATACCCAGTTGCCTAAAATACATATTCCATAATGTTAAACACAATAGTTTAAGATTTTACTAAGCACATACATATTATTGAGAGAGAGTTTGAATTACCTACTTGGAGAATTTGAATTACCTACTAAACACGATCCTCGAGTGTCTTCGGTCTCTCTGTACAAGGGTTTGTCAGGATAACCTGACATGAGGATACTAACCCCTACAAGTAAACCCTGACCAAATATTCAAAATAACATAGTATTCCAAGGTCAAATAAGATCCACTCAACACGGCTATACACTGGCTCATATAAGGAATGGTGCACTTTCCTCAAGTAATGTTACCTCAATTAACAGCACTTAGCTGGATACTCCACCAGACTAGATGAATTCTTGTTCTAGAATTCGGTAAGACCAAGAAAGATATACTATAACATAGTTAACTGGTCAATTACGGAGAGACGAAAAATTAATGTTATAAACTTCTTTACTAACTAAAGTTTGACATGTAAAGGAGAACTTAAATAGAAAATTCGAATATCTATGTATCTTATTTCGGAGAACCTCGACTGAAGTAAAATGATACGGAAAGATATATATATATATATATATATATATATATATAGAGAGAGAGAGAGAGAGAGAGAGTGTCAGGTTGTATATGAAAAGAAATCAAATAAAGTGCTCGATCATATAAGAGAGCTAATATAATTTATTTAGATACTATATATTACA
This sequence comes from Sepiola atlantica, assembly GCA_963556195.1. NCBI lineage: Eukaryota > Metazoa > Mollusca > Cephalopoda > Sepiida > Sepiolidae > Sepiola > Sepiola atlantica. The sequence goes on from OY744529.1 coordinate 4,853,475, forward strand.
TATTTCAGCAATGTAGCGCGGTTTCATCCAAAAGGGCAGATTTAAACATCTTTAGTAAATCTCCGTGCCCAGTGGAATCATCGGCAAGCTGAAATGATTATAGTCACGCCCGACAGGGAATGGCGTCAACAATGACAGAAAAACGGTGCATCTCTGAGGGCGTCCCCGAAAAACCCTGTCGAGCGTGACTACAATCATTTCAGCTTGCCGATGATTCCACTGGGCACGGAGATTTACTAAAGATGTCTAAATCTGCCCTTTTGGATGAAACCGCGATACATTGCTGAAATATGTAATATACGGTATCTAAATAAATTATATATATACATATATATATATACATATATTAATATATATATATATATATATATATATATATATATATACATACATACATACATATATTAATATATATATATACTAATAAATATATTTATATTAGTTTCTATATTTATAAAGGAGAATGTTCAAAATAGGTGATAAAGCTTATGTTTGGAGAAATGTAGGCAATCCTTAAAATACCCCAAAGAAACTGAAATTCAAGGAAAATTTATTAATTTATCTCTAATACTAATTGTTCAAATTTCACAAAAAACGGAAGTATCTGAATTTTTATGAAGGGCTTCCACCCTTTTAATAAGACTAAATTAAACGAAATATATCCCTCATTACGACCCCTCACCTCTAGCAAATATCTTCCAAAATTCATAATGATCGTTTAAATAGTTTAGAAGTGAATACGGTACATACAAATATATATATATATATATATATATATATATATATATATATATATGGGAAAATGAAAAAGGAAAACCAAAAAATGGATGTTTTTTATGTGTACATCAACGTTTCGTCTTTATTTATAAGACTTCATCAGGATGATAATATAGAGAAAAATGTCATGCAAGTACAAACACATGTAGGGTTGACATATTGGGAAAAAGGGAAGAAAATAATGGCCACTACTGGGTGGACGTCCGTACTTGGTGAGGAGTGAGAAATGAATGTTGATGAAAATGAGTGGGGAAGAAGTGGAAAGATGGGGGTGAACAACGACTACTGTGGCTGGTAGTAAGAGAAAGAGGTGGGGGGATGAGCTAGAATAATGTGGATGGCATCATTTTCCAAATATTTCAAATATTTCATACCCTATCACAACAAATCCCCCTTCTCCCCCTCACCCATTCCCCCTCTCAACTATTTCTTTCGTACCTTCACTCTTCCATACCCCCTTCTTAAATCCCCTCATTTTCTCAAAACGCTCTCTATGACCATAACTTTCGCCCATCCACCAAAATCACAGCCCCCTCCTTCTCTACCCACCCTCCTTTTCTCTGCATACACCCCACACACACGCAAACATTCCAACTTACTTTTTCCCCTTCAGTCTTGACCGCAGCCATCTGTTCAAACACCTCCTTCCTCCCTCTCCTCCACTCCCTCTCTGCCATCCACATTATTCCTGCTCATCCCCCACCTCTTTCTCTTACTACCAGCCACAGTAGTCCTTGTTCACCCCCATCTTTCCACTTCTTCTCCACTCATTTTCATAAACATTCATTTCTCACTCCTCACCAAGTACGGACGTCCACCCAGTAGTGGCCATTATTTTCTTCCCTTTTTCCCAATATGTCAACCCTACATGTGTTTGTACTTGCATGACATATTACATGACATATATTATCATCCTGATGAAGTCTTATAAATAAAGACGAAACGTTGATGTACACATAAAAAACATCCATTTTTTGGTTTTCCTTTGTCATTTTCCCATCACGTCGGATTACCTTCATCCTTCTCTTCCCATATATATATATATATACGCGCTGGTGATACCAGATCAGGCTGCCCTGTGGCTCCCTGAGACGAAATTCACCTACATTGACGTTTTTTTTTTGTTTTTTTTTTCTTTGTTTGTAAAACTTAATTATGTTCTACAAAACCAAAAACAAAAACAACAGCCCCTCTCCCTTTCTCCCTCCCCTTTTTTATTTTTATTTTTCCTACCCTACTCCCGGTCCTGGATATGACCTTAAACTACATCCGATGGTGAGATCCGGCTTACGGACTTTGGGGAATGTGGAGCCTCCTCTTAATTACCATTGCTCCCAGGTCCACCCTGACCCGGAGTGGTAGTACCTGTTAGGGTCCCAACTATGGGTTAAATAGAAACAGATATTAAAAGGGGAAAGAAACAAAAAAGAGAAGAAAACAAGACCAGATTCGGCATTAAATAACCCAAAAAGGGTTGATATGCCGTAAAACAAAACTACCATACCAAACCTATATATACGCGAATTGCACAACTGTAGATCAATGAAAGAGTCTACATAAGACACGTATAAGTGTATACTCATTTATAAACACAAGTTACTTACAGGTCATACGATTAACTACTGCTAGTTTATTGAACAGAACCATAAATATGTATACGTTATGGCTATCAGTAGTGTCATAAATGTAATGATTAAGCTTAAGAAGTCTTGCAATACTAATTTATTTAATAGAACTTAAATGTATATACTTGATGAATATCTGTAATCATATCAAAATCCTTATATAATACTGGTAAATACTGCTACTGTTCTTGGCCTTTTGGCTAAGATCAAAGTGTAGTATCTGTTCCGATGGATACTGCACTTCATAGATCGATATTGTCTTGGCCTTCGGGGCTTGATTTCCGCCGGTCTATGGGTCTGTCCTGTGCAGTTCTAGGAGGTCCACCCTCCCAGGCTTCGCCTCCCCTCTTTGAGGAGGAGTAAGTTTATTGCTTACTGCCTGGGGCGCCCCTACCGGAGAATGCCGACGGGGCTGCCCAGGCAATTTTTAAACCCCACTTTCCAGACCCGAACTTGGGTCACATTTTACTTGTGGGAGTAAAATAAAAACTGGCCTTGTGCCTAACTCCTGGAGAGGAGTAAATCAATACTCTATTGAAATAGCTTGAATAGTTAGGATTCATGAATATCAATGTCCATCTTCTATTTAGTATGTGATATCGGTAACTACTGTTTATTGTTATACAAAAGTATTAGATTAAAATATCTTTGAATCCTATATTGATTAACCAATAGCGTAAGCACAAACAAATAAGACACGCCCCAAAAGAGCACCCATCACAGTTTTATACTAAAAGAGGCTCCAACCAGATTAAAACGAAATTGTAAAATTTAAAAGTCATATGACCTGTCTACAATTACCTCCGCAGAATAAACTTCCTTTTAATGGCCAAACAAACATGCTTCCAGGATTTCCATATTTTCTATAAAAGGTTTCTACACACGAACTCAAAAACGGATGATGCTACACACTTTCAACCGAGACTCCTCCAGCTACTTGTTGGAGGAAGGGAAGAATGAAACTGCTTTCAACTCCCTTACACAGATGCCAAGAATACTACCACACTGACAAATAAGTCAAACATATATGCACACTTCTTAAATTGGCATTCTTTTTCTCCCTCTACAAACAAAGGGATAAATTGAACTTTCTGAAATTACGCACATAAATGAAGAATTCACATATACAATCTTTCATGCTTTCGTAACGTTCTAATATGTGTGTACACACGTGATATTGTCTAATATATGTGTACATACGTGATATTGTCTAATACGTGTGTACATACGTGATATTGTCTAATATATGTGTACATACGTGATATTGTCTAATATATGTGTACATACGTGATATTGTCTAATATATGTGTACATACGTGATATTGTCTAATATATGTGTACATACGTGATATTGTCTAATATATGTGTACATACGTGATATTGTCTAATATGTGTGTACATACGTGATATTGTCTAATATATGTGTACATACGTGATATTGTCTAATATATGTGTACATACGTGATATTGTCTAATATGTGTGTACATACGTGATATTGTCTAATATATGTGTACATACGTGATATTGTCTCTCTGCATATGAGTTTGTATGTACCGACCTAAAATTTCTCAAAATTATAAAATGTATAAAATACATAAATATATAAATACGTCTTTGATTGCTGTTTTAACTTTATTCATTTAACTATTCCTTCTATACGAAGTAGTATTTTTTACATTCTTTAACAAACAACATCATAAGAGAAAAGAATAGTCTGTGTTCTGATACAACAGTTCATTTTTTCAGTCATATGACTTGTCTACAATTACGTCCGCAGAACAAACATGCTTCCAGGATTTCCGTATTTTCTATAAATAAGGTTTCGACACAAAGACTGTGTGAATAAGAAATCGTGTTAGATTGAAGCAATTTTTATTTTTGTCTTAATCCAGAGTGCTCTTTTTTGGGGAGCTGGAGTTTCCCCACGTTAAAAACCGACCTTATGTTTAACCCTACCGTCGTGAGGTGGCAAGTAAATAAGGGTATGGGGTAAAATCTAGGTGTATTCCAACAATGATGACTTAATGTTTTACGCACTGAAGATTTTCAGGTGGAGTTTTTTCTCCCAACACAAAAATTATTCTCATTAGTATTTTTTGGGGATCAAACAAAAATTGATCTACAAAACTAACGTCGTCAAATCGAGAATTGCAGACAACAATTGTTTGATATATAAATGATCTACCACTATCAAAATCAACATTCTAACAAAAATAAAACCGATTCATTCCAGATATAAAACATTTAGTGAGCTTGATCTTAGAAAATGTGAACATGTCCTTTTAATATGGCTAACATATTTACTCCAACAGTGCTCAGTACACGAGTAAATATACTCATGGACAGTAAGCTTACGTGACATAATTATATGTTATATATATATATATATGATATATATATATATATATATATATATATATATATATATATATATATATAAAATAAAATATAATAACACGAAATCACATAATTGTCACATATGTTTATTTTATTATTATATTTTATGTTATTCTTGCTCTGTTTACTACATTGAGCTCTCATACCCAGATTTCCTCCTGGAATTATCCCATTATAACACAAATATATATATATATATATATATATATATATATATATATATATATATATATATATATATATATAATATATATATATATAAATATGAGTTGGGTTACATCGAAAAGTCGATGATGAGTGTATCCAATATATGTGTACATGCGTTATATTGTCTCTGTGCGTATGAGTTTGTATGTACCGACCAACCCAAAATTTCTCAAAATTGCGAAATGTATAAAAATGACGTGAAATAGTCATAACATTTTTTTTAAATACTACTTTGATGAGAACTTCAATCGTTTCATTTATTTTGGCCACTTCGCTGTCCGATTCCTACTCTTTTTACCCTTTCACCAACCTCATCATGTAGTTTTGCATCTTGGGTGAAAACAACAAACGAATCTATTTCATTCTTCTGTGTTTCACAAAAAAACTCAGACACTATCACTAATCATTTATCGATCAACGAGGTTTGCTAGTACAGCCAATTGGCGTCGTTTTGTGGCATTAAAAAAAAATGAACATTATATTGAATTCATCCCCGTTTGAATCAACACATAAAATAATCTCTATAGCCAAACGAAACGCGTATCCAATATTGACAGACTTGCTGATTGGTCAATCCGTAAATGACGTCACCATCGAGTGATGTTATTTGTGCAACTTTCACTGAATCGCATCATGATCATGTATCAAGATGAGGGTAGTAACACATACTCTCATGCGCACGAACATTTATTCATAAAATGAAACACCAGAAATACGCGCTGTTGCCAACGAACGCAATTAGATTTGTGTAGCCTATAAAATGTTATCGACTCGATTCGTAAACTTTGATTTTCAAGACCAGCATATGTCAACTGATAATCTTATACTACCAGTCTATAAAATGTATGCTGTTCATCGTCGGGTATACTTACACGCATACCCACATTCATATATACACACATAGTATTACATTAATTGTTACATTCCTTTTTTAATAAAATGAAGTACTATATGAAAATCTCTCTCTCTCTCTCTCTCTCTCTCTCTCTCTCTCTCTATATATATATATATATATATATATATATATATATATATGAGGAAGAATGGAAAGGAATTAGAGAAGCAAAAGCCAAATCATAATTCAATTCAATTGCTCAGAGCAAGGTATATTCCGCAAAAAAGGCAATTTATTCAAGTTAAATTTTCCTTAAGCCAGGCTTTTCAAAGATCAAAATCTTATCATCAGAGGAAGTCGCTGGGATAGATAAGTTGGCAAAGGCCAAGATTTATATATATATATATATATATATATATATATATATATATATATATATATATATATATATATATATATATATATATAAGTATAAATTTTTATTTACACAAACATTATTGGTTACATATGTGCATATATGTTTCGGTTGCACTTTTCCCAGAAAGTCAACCTCATCAGACCAAGAATTTTCGAGAAATGTATATATATATATATATATATATATATATATATATATATATATATATATATATATATATATATAGTCTTGGAAGTTGTTCAACTTTTAAAACTATGTGAATAAAAATCTTTTAGTCACAAGTCATTCGTTGGTAAATTCCTTTGCTTTTAAGTCAACAAATCTCTTGTAATCACTGTATTAGTAAGTTCCCAAGAGTTTACGCTAATCTTAATATTTTTGTAGGGATCATGAATTGTTTTCCATGAAATACGGTTACGGAGATTATACACATAAAAACAAAACAGTATTTTTCTGTTGATCAGACAATATATATATATATATATATATATATATATATATATATATATATATATATATATATATATATATATTGGCTGTGAGCCAGAACCACGTGTCCATGGATTACTTTTATGTACGTATAAAATAATAAAACTATATATATTAACGAAAAATACGTCCTACGAAGTTTAGGGTGACTAATAATGCAATTTTCTGCATCTTAATCACTTAGGAAGTGAGACAATCGAAATAATAGTAAGCAAAATAACAACGAACGCTATAATCAACAATAAAAATAATTACATAAAAATACATTAAATATTTAAGTGATAAAAATCGTACATATTTCTAGACAGAGCGTGTTGGTCCAGTGGTAGAACGCTGGACTATAGACATCAATATCGAAGGTTCGATCTTTGTCTAAGTTAGCCATGCTGATGACGGCTGTGAGCCAGAAACACGTGTCTATGGATTACTTTTATGTACGTATAAAATAAATAAAAATATATATTAATGAAAAATACGTCCATGAAGTTAAGGGCGACTAATAATGCAATTTTCAGCATCTTAATCACTTAGGAAAGTGAGACAATCGAAATAATAGTAAGCAAAATAACAACGTACGCTACAATCACCAATAAAAATAATTACATAAAAATACATTATATATATATATATATATATATATATATATATATATATATATATATATATATATAATAGATTTTATTTAATATATATACACATATATATCTATCTATATATCTCTCTCTCTCTCTCTCTCTCTATATATATATATATATATAATATAAAATGAAGTAATAAAATAAGGTGTCAATCAAATTTTATTCGAATTCAAAGTTCAAGCAAAGTATCCTTAAGTCCTTAGCTCATGAGTTTTCAAAGATAATTCTTTTCTTCAGAGGACCATTACCGCAGTTATACTACTACAGGTAATAAAATTACGATTTGAAAATATATAAAATTATATACACAAATACATAAAAATACATAACATCAAACATATCAACCCAAAAACATACTTTTTGTTGAATCCATACAGTCCATCCAGGTCATATAAATTGAGAAGCATAATCAGGAAAGACATTACTCCAAGTTATAAACAGCAGTCCATATACGTGAAATTGAAGGGGCTGGCAAAGTTATCCAGTCGCGAAATGTGTCCATATTCAATGTTAATGATAAATAAATCAAATAATACAAAAAGTCCAATCAAAGTTCCAAAATCCCGACATGTGAACTTTGATTGGACTTTTTGTATTATTTGATTTATTTATTATTAACATTGAATGTGTGTTTTACTAATTATTTTAGTCATTTATGTTATTATATTTTATCATTTTTTTTATTATATGTTAATTTATTATTATATCTGCTGTTCTTTCTTATTTTGGTTGAATATATTCAAATTGCTAAAATTAATAGACATTCTATATCCTAGTGAAGTATGGATGTGGTTAAAACTGTTAAGAGTAATTAAAATATTCAGTAATATATAGTTCGATATTATTTAGTTATTTACATAGCTTACAGCGTATATTATTCTGATAAAACGTTATATCTAAAAAGGACGTTGTATCATTTCTTTCCGTTTTTATTTAAATTCTCTTGCTATGTTCTCACAAATCATAATCCCACAATATCTGTAAATGCTAATATTTTGGGAGGATTCTTTTTACTGATGTATACATATATATATATATATATATATATATATATATATATATATATATAGAGAGAGAGAGAGAGAGAGAGAGAGAGAGAGAGTGTCAGGTTGTATATGAAAAGAAATCAAATAAAGTGCTCGATCATATAAGAGAGCTAATATAATTTATTTAGATACTGTATATTACATATTTCAGCAATGTACCGCGGTTTCATCCAAAAGTGTATGTATGTGTGTATATATATAATTTAATAAACACTGGCAGAGTCAATGTTAATTAACCAATATTTCGATGATTTTACATCTCTTCAAAAAAAGATGTGAAAAACACGCATTGAAATTGCCACCAGTAAAAAGCAGGAGGTACTATATATATATATATATATATATATATATATATATATATATATATATATAAATAAAAAATAAATAAATAAAATAAAATAAATTAAATTTATAAATAATAAATAAACGAATAAATATATATATATATACATATGTAAATTAATAGATATATTACTAATAATAAACCTATAAATACGGTTCTTAGTAACAAAAAGACACAGCCTCCTGAATACGGTCGAGAGACCGAAAGCGCTCGAGGAATGGCCCACGATACAACGTTAGGTGACATACTCCACCAATTAACACCATAAAACCGATGAATCGCTCGCCGCGTCGAGAAATTAACAATATATATATATATATATATATATATATATATATATATATATATATATATATATATATATATAATTTTGAACTTCACTGACTATGGTGGATAACTCCAAAACCATAATTTTAATTATTTTTTTATTTTTCCGTATTTCGATGAGAGTTTAAACTTCTCTCATTTTACACTCAAAAGTATTTTTACAAATTATACATTCTTCCTTTACACCCGTTTCATGGTAAACATTGGATAATTGTATTTTTTTAGTCTAACCTCGTCGATCATCAGAGAGTGACATTATATATTGTTGAATTGTTAAAGAACATGTTACATCAAAAACATAAGGGAGAAAAAATACGGTGATGTCCCAGGTTGAATCCTGATAAAGTATGGCAAATTGAAATACAAAAATGGCAAACACTCACGTAGGGAAATGATTACAAAATCAGAAAAAAAAAACTCCCAAAGTAATTCAGAAAAAGACACCCCACAAAAGATAACTACACTCGAAAACATAAATACTATATATATATATATAAATATATATATATATATATATATATATATATATATATATGACAAATTCACTAAGACTCCCACCCTCCCCTTTTTCCCTCACAGCCAACCACATTCATTTCACTCTCTGCCATCGACTTCCAACAGGCCGGACCTTGGTTCTGCGCTCCCAGTAGTGACTACTACTTCTTCTATTCATCCCATCATGTCAACACAATATTTCTATGAACTTGCATGACATTTTTCTTTAAATTATCATCCTGAGGAAGTCTTACAAATAAAGACGAAACGTTGATGAACACATAAAAAACATCTTTTGGTGTTCCCTTTTTCATTTCCCATATATATATATATATATATATATATATATATATATATATATATATATATATATATATAGTCTCGGAAGTTTCTCAACCATTAAAACTATATTTTAAAAAAAAATTTAAAAAAAAAAAAAAATTATAGTCCCAATTCTTCCAGTGGAAAATCACTCATGTAAGTTAATTTATTTTTTACAGTTATTATATTAGTTTGTTTCTAACACTATTTTAAGGGATCATCAGTTGTTTGCCATGAAAAACTGTTTCGGGAATTTAAATATATATATATATATATATATATATATATATATATATATATATATATATATATATATATATATATAACCCTAGTTATTAAGAGAAACACTCTATATATAAAAAACTCTTATTGACATTCAACTGTTTCTACATATATATTTTTATCATATACAAAATATCACACATGTTCATGAATAGGCTTTATCAGTGTATAATATTCCACAGTCATGCTGAAAGATTAAAATGCATTCGACATTCATTTAATTTATACATATTTCTTTTTTCACCCAAATGCAAAGGGAAAACTTATTAACTTTTTTTTTGTATATAAAAGCTCATGGCGTATTATGTTCATTATATCTGTGTTTTTCTTTTTGCCTAAAGTGTTCCTATTCTATCAATAAAAGCCATATTTCAAAGTGAATATATTAATTATGATTATTTTCATATAGGTATTTAGTATAATTTCTCAAAAGAAATCATTATTCATTTTAAAAAACATGAACTTTCGACGCAAAACGTTCTATTTATAACTAATGGCAAATATATGCCCACTCGGGTCGCATATTTTTGCTAGGCAGCCGCGTCAGAAATGAATGCTCACCCGTAAACCGATGAAACCCCAGTCATATTTCTTGGGTGGTTAGACATTGATAATAGAAGCAGTTTTTAAATGAAAGCTTTACGGCGTAAACGGTCAAGCCGAAATCCTAAATACACTTAAGGTCGTTAAAAAATGATAATATTAGAAGTTTTTCAAATCGGAGAAAAGGTGTACCTAAAATAAAACAGTAAAAAAAAATCAAATATAGCGAACACAATTAGTTATGTAAATGCTCTCGAGGAAAAGTTTACCTAAATTAAATTCATTAGAATATGTGTTTTTTTAAATAGTATTTTTAAAATCAATTATCATTTTAATTAAACAATTTGATTGAATAAATTTGTTAAAATCAACGATTTAATAATCTAAATACAGCGAACAGTATTTTTCAAATCGGAAGAAAAGGTGTACCTAAAATAAAACATTAAAACATCTGTACTCTTTTACTATAGGACCCATGCTAACTTTGACCATGACCCTAACTCCCACTTTAACCCTGACCCTAACCCTAACGACGGGGTAAAAGTTAGCGCGGTTCTACAGTAAAAAAGCACCAAAAAATAAAATACAGTGAACGCGATTAGTTATTTAAATGCTCTCGGAAAGAAAGTTTACCTAAATTAAATTAATTATAATATGTGTGTGTGTGTGTGTGTGTGTTTTTGTTAAATTACCTTTTTTAATTAAACAATTTGATTCTAAAATAAGTTGCATAGTTTTCCAGTACAATGTGTTAATTTTTTTGTTGGCAGAAAAGAAAAAAAAATCACATCTTTTATTTTAATAAATAAAACACGAACAATAAAAACAGTTTGTAAATGAAAACTTTACAGTGTATAAGGTAAAATCGAAATCATAAACACAGTTAAGGTCGTGAAAAAATGATAATATTGGAAGTTTTTCAAATCGGAAAAGAAGGTGTACCTAAAATGAAAGTATTAAAAAATCAAATACAGTAAACTCGAATAGTTTTTTAAATGCTCTCGAAAAAAAAGTTTACCTAAACTAAATTCATTATAATGTGTGTGTGTTTTTTTAAATAGTAATTTTTAAATCAATTATTATTTTAATTAAACAAATTGATTCAATAAATCTGTGTTTTAAAACATAATGGCTAATAGGATTAAGAAAATAAATAAGCTCAGAACGTTTTAATAAAAAAAATCAGAGTAAAAGTAACACGGTCAATGCCAGCGTTTTGTTTACATTTTAAATAACGCGCCAGTCTTGCGTCCATACTGAATAATCAGAGGGAGGTAACCGATTCAATGGAGTAAAGCTGGCTGTTCAATCAGTTTCGTAGTAGGTAGATTAACTGCGTAACTCATTTCCTATATATATATATATATATATATATATATATATAAATAATAAAAGAAATAATTATAATTTATAAGTAAGATTATTAGCGAGCAAAATAGCGTAAATACATGTGGAAATCGTAAGAAAACAATCATAGTGTATATTTGCGAATACTAATTTATTAGAAGTTTAAAAGCAATTAATTATGTAAATTGAGAAATGCGCATAGTGTTTACGGCGGTATTTGTAGTAGTATATATAGAAGCTGGCAGACTAAGTAAATAGTAATATAACTCTGATGGAGTTTCGGCTTCAGACAGACAGATACATAATCTGCATTATTAATATATATATATATATATATATATATATATATATATATATATATATATATATATATATATATGAAGCTACGTTTGTCTTTAATATTATAAAAAAAATCACATTAAATAGAAAACTAAATTACATATTAACGCATGTTCACGTTAACTTATAAATTGTGATTGCGCGCAGCTGACGTCACGCCATACACTGTTGGCAAATTTGCAGCTCAGTTTGAATTTTCATTCAAAAGATCATAAATATTTACAGGATTATGTTACTAGATATTTTACGATTGAATATACCGTGAAACTGTAGTAAAATGTTAAGATTAGTCCATTTAAGTTTATTATCATTATAAAGTTCCATCTGAAAGAATATTGAGCCTTTAAAGTCAAAAAGAAAATTTCCACTCAGTCATGGCCGCCAAATATTGAATCTGAACTTTAGATGTGTGTTAATAAAAAAAATGCTCAATATATTATTGGCCGATTCGACAATCTTTTCGGCAATATTCTCTATTTAATACGCCATTACTATGATGTTTAAGTTTTTAGGCGATATAAAATGTGAATTTGTAATATATTTTAATTTTGTTAAGAAAAATTTCCAATTATAAAAATCAGTTTTAATTTATTATTTGTTAATACTTGTTTGTTACTGTGTGATATAATTATATTTGGTTGATGATTAAACCATTAAAATATTTTTTTAAATCCAATTATTTAAAACAGTTTGATTTTATTATGTGTTAATAATTAAACAAATTTTTGAAAACAAATTATTATTTGCAAAAAAAAAAAGCAAACGCAAAAATATAATGAAGGATTTTGTTTCATTAACACTAGTCGAAATTTCCGATTTCACATTTGGCGGCCATGACAGAGTTGCAATTTTCTATTTAACCGCCTTTTATATCCAGAAAGTCTAGTATTTGATTCGGCTCTATTCCAATTTTTAGAAGACGATTAAGACTCACACCACAGATCCAACATTACACCGGGTTTTCTGCCTTCGGACAGAAAATTAATTGTCAGTTGTTTCTTATTTGGATTGTTTGAACGTCATTATTTCAACATTTCAACAATTCGTGATGTTCAACATGTCAGCACGTCATGTAGAATTTCGATTTCAGACGCATAGAAAAATAATCCATTTTATTCTTAACTTTTAATATATATGCATCTATAAGATTATCTATCCCAGGACAGGAAATATTTAATTGATATATATTAATATATTCATTATTTTATTGTTAATTGATTATTTGATATTAATTAATTGATATATATATTAATATATTCATTATTTGATTGTTAATTGATTATTTGATATTAATTAATTGATTATTTGATGTTAATTACTTGATTATTTTATATTAATTAATTGATTATTTGATGTTAATTAATTGATATATATGCATTTATAAGAGTATCTATCCCAGGACAGGAAATATTTAATTGATATATATTAATATATTCATTATTTGATTGTTAATTGATTATTTGATATTAATTAATTGATTATTTGATGTTAATTACTTGATTATTTTATATTAATTAATTGATTATTTGATGTTAATTACTTGATTATTTTATATTAATTAATTGATTATTTGATGTTAATTAATTGATATATATG
>OY744529.1:4875000-4895000 GCA_963556195.1 Sepiola atlantica
CGCCCAAGAACGCACCTCACGGTACAATAGGTTCTTCGTTTTTTGTTTCAGGCTTCTTTCGTTTAATGTTATTGATTTCTATTCTAGTTGGAAGGGATGAAGTCGTTTGGAAATGAATACAGAAAGAGAAGAGATCAATAGAGAGAGAGAGGGTGGGGGGGAGAAATAAACACAGGGAGTAGGAGAAAGATGAAGGGGAAAAGAAGAAGGAGAAGAAGAAGAGCTAGAGAAAGGGGGAAAGCGATTGAGGAAGAGAAAGTAGATAAGGATAATGAGAGAGAGAGAGAGAGAGAGAGAGAGAGAGGAAGGAAGGAAGGAAGAAGAAAGAGACAGCAGGAGAGCAAGAGAAATGTGTAAAAAGAACGATAGAGAGACGGTGGGGGGATGAGAACTAGAGAGAGAGAGAGAGAGAGAGAGAGAGACAGACAGACAGACAGAGAGAGAGAGAGAGAGAGGGGGGAGGTGGAGAAGAATTATGATCGAAAGAAAGAAATTGAAATGAAGAACAAAGAAGAAAGAGCGAGGGGGGCGACAGAAGGAAGAAGAAAGATAGAGAGAGATAGCTTTAGAAATAGGGAGTTGATGAAGAAAATAGAGAGAGAAAGTGTAAATCAAGAGAGAGAGAGAGAGAGAGGAGGGGGGAAGAGATAGAGAGGAGAGATATGGATATAGAGAGACAGCATTTTGAATTGCTGCCAATATCGACAACCATGTTTTGGACCTTTTGATAATCGGCGGCATTTCTAATATTCTCAAGTTCGGTGGTAGAATCAATAGTTGGGCGTGAATTGGTTTTGGGAGGGACAGAACGTCAACTTTAAGCTGGAATGGCGGGTGTCGTGTGAGGGTAGAACGACGCGAGACATTGGGGAAAGAGAAGGAGGAGAGGATATTGAAAAGAGTGAGAGTACGGAGGAAAATGAGAAAATAACCAATATTTTTAAGTTAGCACTAGTATTACTAAAATTATATATATATATATATATATATATATATATATATATATATATAAATTTATTGAGATACTGTATATTACATATTTCAGCAATGTACCGCGGTTTCATCCAAAAGAGCAGATTTAGACATCTTTAGTGAATCTCTGTGCCCAGTGGAATCATCGGCAAGCTGAAACGATTGTAGTCACGTCCCGACAGGGAATGGCGTCAACAATGGCAGAAAACGGTGTATCTCTGAGGGGGTCCCCGAAAAAATCCGGTGTGGGATAGTGATTAACTAAGACTTAAGAGAGTTCGATGTTAGTTCGTGTTTGAAAGGCCTTCATGTTATTCCCTAGCAAGTGTTATATATATATATATATATATATATATATATATATATATATATATATATATATATATATATATATATATACTAGAATTATTACCCGGCGTTGCCAGGGTGTCTAGACAACGAAATAGTAAAGTTAAAAAGTGTATAACATCTTTCTTTTAAAACGTCTCTCTCTCTCTCGCCCTCTCTCTCTCCCTCTCTATTTCTCTCTCTTTCTATATCTCTCTTGCTACCCCTCTCTATCCTCTTTTCGATCCACCCCTCTGGCTTCTCATCTCTCTGTGGCTCCTACCCTTTCTTTCTATAGAGTTGTTTCTCTTATTTCTCCCCTCTTTATTATTTCCCCTAACCCTCCCTCACACCCTAATCTGTCTTTTATCCACTGGTCTGTCTTTTATGTTTCAGTATATACCAAATACTATATTTCATACTTTATTATTACACACTTCTTCACTAACTATAGTATTAGGCTCTTTTGGATTCAGCATATACCACGTACCAAATTTTATACTGTAGTATTACACACACCTATTCTATTTACGCTGTTGGGCACTTTTTTATTCAGCATATACCACTTGCCAAATTTAATAGTTTATTATTACACATAATCTATTACCCCCACTCTTTACCGTCCTCAATCTTTCATTTCTCCTCCTTCTTTAAAGAGAAATGATGGTGATAAGTACAATAGTCTGGAGAGAAATATTGTTGATGAGAACTATAGTCCGAAGAGAAATAACGTTGATGAGAACAATAGTATGAAGAGAATGTTATTATGTAGTAATTCGTTACTTTACAGAATGAGAAAATATGCCCATATTCTGTCCGAGGCAATGCTGAAAAAGAATATATTAGCTTTCTGATTTTGTTTGGATGTCAAATATTCTTTAAATGAAATCAATATATTTGTTCTTTATTCTTTATTATAAAATTGTTAAGATTAATATATTTTTCAAACAATAACTATTCTGTTTCTTACAGTAAAAAATAATTGTCAGGTAAAACATTTCTTTTAAATAAATAAAACGAAAGTTTGGACCCTTTAATTTAATTATTGTTGCAATTTGAATTGTCTTAAAATAAACAGTCTCTTCTTTCTTAACGTAAAAATAATTGCTAGCTAAATATTCTTTAAATAACTAAAAATGAATCTCATAAAAAAAAGGTTCTTTTTACATTGCATTTTCAGCGATCAGGCTGGAGGTGACGGTAGCTAAGTGGTTAACGACACGGACTGAAAACCTGGTGTGCCGAGTTCGAATCCACATTCACTTAGGATGTTACCAACCTTTACGTACCCGATATCTTTTTAGAAAGAATTCTAACTAGAAAGTTATCGAGGAAACCAATGCCAACAACAGAATCATTAGATTCATAGGAAATAAATGAATGATGAGCGATCAGGCGATCCTATCTTTTAAAGAGGGTCGATGGGTTGTAACGTGCGTATGAACATGAGATTGCCTTAGCGTTTTATTATATAAACCATTGTGTATGCAAAAGAGCATTTAGTGCACTGAACGTAACTAATTGACTTCGAAAAAAGGTGTTTCGCCTTCCGTTGAATAATTCCTTCTCTCGAATAAATCGATAAATTTCCCTTGAGCCCCTCAAACCACTATATCCTCTTCATGTTTCCTAAGATGGAAGCCGCATATCAATGTCTGACCTGAGAATAAGGTCATCGAACGGAAAGGAAACACATAACTGGAGAGCTTTCAAATCTATAAAAAGACTGAAATATATTCCAAATCCAAGCTACCCCGCCACACACTTTCCTTTTATTCTCTTCTCTTCTCATATAGATTTCAGTTTCCCTTTCCTATTCAACGCTTTATGAATTCAATCTCATAAACCGGGCTTATAAATATTCAGTATTATGCATACGATCTTTTTGTTTCTCTTTCCGTCCTCTCTCTAATGTTTTTTATTGTTCAGAACAGTTTTTTGCCCTATTTTTAAGGCTCTGCTACTATACGTCGATGGCTGGTTTCCATGTTCGATTCGGGGTTTGCAAGCCATTTACCACAAAATAACAACAAAAAAAGGAACAGAATACGTCCATACAATCTGCACGTTTAACGATACAAATACCATTAAAAATTAAACGTCACAGACTGACAAAAATGCTATTTCAAAATTATGCGTCACAGACTGACAAAATGTTATTTCAAAACTATGCGTCACAGACTGACAAAATGTTATTTCAAAATTATGCGTCACAGACTGACAAAATGTTATTTCAAAATTAAAAGCGACTGATCGACAAAAATGCTATTTCAAAATTATGCGTCACAGACTGACAAAAATGTTATTTCAAAATTAAAAGCGACTGATCGACGAAAATGCTATTTCAAAATTATGAGTCACAGACTTACAAAAATGCTATTTCAAAATTAATAGCGACTGATCGACGAAAATGCTTTTTCAAAATTATGCGTCACAGACTGACAAAAATGCTATTTCAAAATTAAAAGCGACTGATCGACAAAAATGCTATTTCAAAATTATGCGTCACAGACTGAAAAAATGCTATTTCCAAATTAAAAGCGACTGATCGACGAAAATGCTATTTTAAAATAATGCGTCACAGACTGACAAAAATACTATTTGAAAATTAAAAGCGACTGATCGACGAAAATGCTATTTAAAAAATTATGCGTCACAGACTGAAAAAATGCTATTTCCAAATTAAAAGCGACTGATCGACGAAAATGCTATTTTAAAATTATGGGTCACAGACTGACAAAAATGCTATTTGAAAATTAAAAGCGACTGATCGACGAAAATTCTATTTCGAAATTATGTATCACAGACTGAAAAAATGTTATTTTAAAATTAAACGTCACAGACTGACAAAAATGCTATTTCAAAATTAAAAGCGACTGATCGACGAAAATGCTATTTTAAAATTATGCGTCACAGACTGACAAAAATGCTATTTCAAAATTAAAAGTGACTGATCGACGAAAATGCTATTTTAAAATTATGCGTCACAGACTGACAAAAATGCTATTTATAAATTAAAAGCGACTGATCGACGAAAATGCTATTTTAAATTTAAGCGTGACAGATTGACATAAATACAATTTCCATTATAAACGTGACAGACCGACGGAGATCGTCCGACGAACATACCCACCCACTAAGATTCTTGAATGCAAGGCAAGTAAGCTGCGTCCAATCAATCTACATGTGTGAAGATGAAAATCATTTTTGAGACTGAAAGGTTAAACCGACGGACAAAGCCCCTATTAAAGAATGAAAGCTGCACATAAAAACCTTTTAAAAAAACTTGTCCTTTCAAACTTCCCTTTCTTTCTCCGTTTTCCATTCATCTTTTGTGAACTTTGCAAAAATGCACGCACTGCTTGGCACGGCTGGAAAATCGCATCTTCAGTTTATTCATTATTCAATGAAATGAAATGTTCTTCCTCTTGATGCTATTCGTACTGCGATTATATTTATTGATGGCGAGGTTATAATAATGAGAATCATCACTATGATCATGATGATTGTGTTAATCATGATCATGATGATGATAATCATGATGATGATAACGACGATGATGACTATTCTCATGCAAAAGAAAAGGCAACATAAAAGATTATTTTCATGAAATAATTAAGGTAATTGAGTATTGAATTACTCCTCTCCAGGAGTTAGGCACAAGGCCAGTTTTTATCTTACTCCCACAAGTAAGATGTGACCCAAGGTCGGGTCGGGAAAGTGGGGTTTAAAAATTGCCTGGGCAGCCCCGTCGGCATTCCCCGGTAGGGGCGCCTCAGACAGTAAGCAATAAACTTACTCCTCTCCAAAGAGGGGTGGCGAAGCCTGGGAGGGTGGACCTCCTAGAACTGCACAGGACAGACCCATAGATCGGCGTAAATCAAGCCCCGAATGCCAAGACAATACCAGTCTATGGGGTGCAGTATCCATCGGAACAGATACTACACTTTGATCTTGACCAAAAGGCCAAGAACGTCATTAAGGTAATTGAGTACACACAACGATATTTTTTGACTTATCAGGCATCTTGTAAAATAAAACACGCACTGCATACAGCCATCATAAGCGCACGCGTAAACACACACACACACACACACACACACACACACATATATATATATATATATATATATATATATATATATATATTAGTAGGTATACCCGGCGTTGCCTGGGATTGAAAGAGGAATCCTATATTCGTTTCTACACATAGCCTATAACATTATTTTAACATTTATCTTCTTATTTTGTACATTTAGTACCCAGCATTCGGTGGGAACTGGGCAATTACAGCAGTGACATCAAAACGCACTCCCAATATAAAAGACCTATGCAATCGAGATTCGATCCCTGCTCGCCATCATCTGTGAATGTGGGTCTGTGTGCGTTCACTGCCAGGCCGTGATCGTCCGTTAGTTATGCTGGTCCGAAGTCGGTTATCGATTCCCGCTCGCAATGTAAATTCCATGGTCTCAGCCAGTGCCGCAACAGAAGGATTCTGTCTCCAAACACAATTACAAGTGACGTTCAAAACAAGTAACAACGATTTATTTACTGAGGTTACACTGATAGTTGTTTTCTTATAGTGAACAACAGACTTGCAAATGAGAATTTTTAGCCTGGCCAAATCAAAACACAAGTCCAACCGGACCCAATCCATTAACTAAAAGTCCCGAGACCCATCTATCTCTGAGAGGCACACAAAACTCATCTGACCGCAAGACTGGTCCTTTGTGGTAGATCGCCCAGTTAACCACTTGAAAAATAATAACAAGCCGTACCTATTATCATCAAAATACCATTGCCTATAGCAGTGGTTCTAAAACTATTTTGAAAGTTTCGTTTGGCGGTCTCTTTATAATACTTAAGATGGCTCGCGGACCATTTAGTATTAATCACAGTTAACATATAGGCGACTAAACAAAATAATTTTGGCAAACAAATATTTATTTAAAAAATGACAAACAATTTGTAATCAAATAAAAACATTTTTTGTAAATCAAATATTTGTTTAAAAAATAGCAAGCATACACATTAACAGTACATCCAATGGGGTGGCTGCATTTGCTTTGCCTTGACCAGTTCTTCTAGATTTGACCTTGTAACTCTCATGTAATTTGCTGCTTCCGATCTATTTCTGGATTTTGTTTTGATTGAAAGTAACATAGAAAATTCTGATTCACACTCATAATTCGTTGCAAATGGGATTAACAATTTGAGAGCCAGCTTTGCAACATTGGGGTAAGACTGTGTCATTTCAATCCAACAATCGCTGCAGGAAACTTCACGGAAAATATGTTTGGCGCCTCCGTCATAATCAAATTAATAAACTGTTCCTGGATTAAGTTTTCCTCTGATGGCAAATTATTAATGGAGAGTACAAAAGAGTGGTTGATAAACCTATGATATTTTTCAAAATCTTTTAAATCTGGAAAATTATGAGATTTCTTCACGAAACATTGATACATGACTTTTCATCAACTCACGGATATCTTAATCGACATTAACCTCATTTTCATCAAGATATGTGCAAATGAGGCAAAGTTCTTCTCTAATTTGGACTGTCATAATTCTAGCTCCATTTTGAAAGCAGTCAATTTCTCAATGGATTATTGTGATTTTCCCTGCAATGCCAAATTGATGAAGTTCACAAATTCAAATATATCTACTAAAAATGATAGAGATACAAGAAAATGGACATCCGAGAATTTCGCGTGCATATCTGGTTTGAACTCTTTTAAAGATTACTACATTTCTTCACGTAGTATGAAAACTCTTTTACAAAACCTCTGGAAAGTCACTTAACTTCTGAGTGCAACAAGAGCGTTTCAAAATTAGAATCACTTACTTTGCATAACTCAGAAAATAAACGGAATTCAGTGCATTCGCTTTGATGACATTGACAGCTGTAATCACATCACCAAGAACATTTTTCAACTCATCAGGTAAAGTGTTTATTACTAAGGCTTGCTTACCTATAATATCTTGAGATTTTCGCTTGATTAAAGCTTGAAAAACAGAACGGCAACCAATCATTGTTAGGGCGTCGTCAGTAGACACTCAAATGGCGTGTTCCCATTTGATATCATACGCCTCAAAATAGCATCTAATTTTAAAAATATTTCCTTTGCAGTTGTTTTGGTGCTGAAAGTTTCACAAAACAAAAATTTGTCTTCTAGGTGTTTATCATATATATATATATATATATATATATATATATATATATATATATATATATATATATATATATATATATATATATATTCCCGAAACCGTTTTTCATGGTAAACAACTGATGATCCCTTAAAATAGTGTTAGAAATAAACTAATATAATAACTGTAAAAAATAAATTGACTTACATGAGTGATTTTCCACTGGAAGACTTGGGACTATAAAATGTTTTTTTTTTTTAATATAGTTTTAATGGTTGAGAAACTTCCGAGACTATATATATATATATATATATATATATATATATATATATATATATATATCGCACATTGTATCGTTTGAAATGGACGCATGCTTTAATTTTTCGAGTTCAGAACTTCCGAGCATATTTGATATGATGTCTTTGCAGCAAGGTAAATTTAACTCTTCACCAATTTTTTAGCAACAGCAATTCTCATTAAAACTTCATAAGACGCTTGTAGCCCAGACTTGATGTTTTGCGAAAAGTTTCCTGTGTGATAAAGCCTTGATTTATGCAATTAATCGGCTTTGTGTTTGAAAAATTCGATATCCTTGTTTACAAAACTTGGATGTATTGTTTCCAAGTGTCTCTTGAACTTGCTCGGCTTCAGAAAAGTGGATGCTAACACCGCAAAACACAAAACACATTGTGGCTTATCTTCCCCACATGAATTTACTACTGTGAATCTTAATTTTAAATATCAATCATTATATTTCATCTACTTTTGAACCATTTTTTCTATTACTGATTAATTTTTTATCAAGCCGTTTTTTTTCTGTAGAAAACAAAAATGACATTCGTTTTCTGCAAACTCTTAGTTTTGTGAAAATAATTCAATTTTTCTAATTTTTAATTGGCAAAAACATCAGTCAATATGAAATATAGATTTGAATGGGTCAAAGCGTTATTTAATTCTGTGGTGTGCGAGGTATTAAAGTGGATTGAAGGCATAATGATCCTTAGTGTTTTCATATAAAAAAATTCATTTCCACAATTTATTTATATTTGTAGAAATAAAATAATAATAATATTCAAATTATAATATTCATATTTTATACCATTTCTTTTACATTATAATGCTCCTGCGACGAAATGTACTTGCGACAAAATGTCCTACAGCAAATTGTCCGGTTCACTGTAGAATAAATTAAAGTAAAATATGCTATCAAAAATAAGTGTGCATGCATTTCATATTAAAATAGCAAAAAAATTGTTAGCATGAAATTATTCAATGTATTTGAGAAGATTGTAAGATGATTTATGACAAATACATTGGCACATCCCTAGGTTGGGTAACATGCTTCGCTGTATGATTACTGAAAAAAATACTTTTCTTGCCCCCTCCTGATTTTTTTTCTGCGGACGGTCATGTCCGATTTATCTATAGTTAAGTTTATTAAATCAATAAATTATAAGTAAATTTTAAAACTGAAAATTGAAAATAAAATTTGGTAGTAATTGATACATAAAATAAAAAATTGAGTGATAAGTTCAACCGTGTAGTTGTGATTGTGATATAGATGGAGTTGGAAAATTTCAAAATTGCCACCTTTTTTACATATCATTTTTATTTTCGACAAAAATTATTTAAATTGAATTAATAGCCAAATACTTAGACAAAAACTAGCTACCCAAAAAGTTAATTCAACATTTTTTTCGAAATTTTAAATTTATTGTTATTCAAGATTGAAAAACGTTTCATCTCAATACTTTTTGAATAACAGCATTTCCTATCGAAAAATCTTCGGGGTCCCTCTAAAACGCTTTCATAGTCCCCTAGGGGACCGCGGACCCCAGGTTGAGCACCAATTGCCTATAGGTTCCGTATCTGGACGGCAATTACATTGTGAAGACCCTGAGTGAGTCATAAGACCAGCAGGGAATCTCGTATCTATAGAACCATTACTTTTTTCAAGTGGAGAAAACACATTCCTGGAGAGAAGGTCGAAACTCCAGGCTAGACGTATTTCCAATTTCTTGTGTGGTTCCCCTTCTCTTGGTCAAATATCTCTTCCTCATAACAAGCCTGTTATTCGCATGAATTACAACTATGCTACCCACTAAAGATGCCACCGCCTAGTGCATGCTCATATCCCGACCTCTGTCTATGTTTAAAATGCTGCCCTTTGCAGCATCTCATCAAATTCTGCTGAAAAAGAGCAAACAAAATAATTCCAGGACAACTTCCGAGTAGAAGAGAAAAAAGGTAATTTTCAAATTCAATCAGTTCGTCTATAAAGGTCCAGAATGTAATGTTCGTTTACGCATGCATCATTTTTTCATAAAATTATTTCCTATTTATTTTGTCCACAATTGTTAATTTTTCTTTGCTAAATTGATTTTGTTTTTTTGTTTTGTTTTAAAGAATAGGTTCATTCTTTTTGATTCTGTACATTTTTGTTGTTTTATTTTTACTAGTCCCCTTTATAGCTACGAAACCATGATCATGCAAAACATAGCTGTTGTTTTCTTTTCAGTTGTATTGTAGTTTCATTTCTCATAAGGACAGTCAGCATTTTTCGACAACTGGGAAGGTCCAGTTCATGTTCAACAGCTCTCCACCATCTAAGCATGATGCATCGTCGGGATCTCAATTGGTTCTAGGCCCTTCTTCTTCCCTCAAGAATAAAATGAGCGTTGTAATAAGCTTTTTCCTGTATTATTTGGATTATTCGGACACTTGTTCTCATTTTTTATGTTATTCTCATAAGGTTTCGGCCGATGTAACCTCTGACCTACTTGAGGTGCGTCTCGTCGAACTCTGGAATCTTTACGTAATTTCGAACATAACGCTATATTTAATCCACGAGGGTAGCTTGCCTTCGTTCCGTCACCCAAGTCTTAAGTAATTCATGATTGCATTCTTAGTATCTCCCGTACTGAGGATTTAGTCAGCGACTTCCGGAATTGATTATACTTGACACTAATATGCGTTGCGCTATGTGTCCTTCCGCACTATACTAGTATAAATTTTATCTGTGCCCTTTTAAAGCATGCGTGCGTGTTTCTGACCTTTATTTCTTTGGGTCGTCTTCGGGTGTGTTGTTTGAGTTCATTTTAGGCAATTTCTCCAGCTTTGACCCAGAGAAGTAAATGATATGAACACACACATACGCATACACATACACGTACACGCATGTGCAGAAACACCAAGCTGTTGAAAACAAACTCATTTTTTTCAAACGAAAAGAATATCTGAAGAGAGCCAAGATGCTTGAAACGCGTTATAAAATAAAATGATAAAATATTACTTTAATTTATAAATGTTGGTAGCCTAACTTCTTTAAATATTTATACATATATATATATATATATATATATATATATATATATATATATATAATGGTGTTCTAATCTATTTATAATTAATGGTTCCCATATTGTATTCAATTCTTTACTAGGTCTACTTAGGAGATTATTGTCGACTAACATATGTGCTGTCCACCGTCTTTTTTCTGTCAATACTATTTACTTCATCTCGTAATGATAGATGATTTCCTTTTTCACTCCATATTTCGTCAGCCATACCCGACTTTTCAATATCTCCATGTATTATGGCTCTACAGTGTTATTATATTCTTACTTTTAATAGGCAGCATGTCTCACCTTTGTATATTTTTCACACTTACATGAAATTACATACATACAGTTCTTGGTCATGACTTTCTGTCGGAGGCTTGACTTGCGCAAGATAATTTTTTTTCAGACAAGCTTTTCATGTTTGGTAGACAGTCTGTGGTGAGTTTTCGGGTGGTGTTTTTTTCTGATGTTTGATCCAGATTTCTCGGAGTTTATGTCATGCTCCTTGGATAGTTGTTTCAGTCTAGTGATTCTCTTCTTAATATGCATTGGTGTTAGTACATATTGCATTTGCTCAATGTTGTAAGTAACGGACGTTTTTATCTTTTTACATTATATGGACGGCGAGAGTTGAAATTGAGATATTGTCTGTTGAAAGTTGGCTTCGGATATACGGATGACCTGAACTCCTGATCAGTGCGAGTTATCAACATATCTAGGAAGGACAATGTTTATCTTCTTTTTCCACGGTGAACTTTATAGATGGACAGATTATTAAGTTCATATTGTCCAGTAATGCTTGAACATCCTCCTGATGAGACTCGAGTAGGAACGTGCCATCCACGTGTCGCAGCCACATTAATGTGGATCCTAATGTCATTTCCTCGAAGTTTTCCTATGTATACATTGGTCAGTACTGGAAACAGTGGTGATCCCATAGCCAGACCTTCTTCCTGTTGACACATGTCAGTATGTAGTTTTTTCACAGAAAATCATCATATCAATATCATATTATCTGTTGACGTGCAGATGCGGTCCTCTAGCTAACTATTTGAAGTTAACTTATCGCAGGGTCAGAGTCTCGTTAGTTAATACTTCCATGAAGAGACTTACTATGTTTAGACTCACCATCTGGTTGAGATGAATGGGAGCATCATTGATTTTTTAACACGATTTGTAACAACTTCCTCTCTGTCTTCAAGGTCGGATTCTTTTTACTTTACAGTAGCCACCAGATCCTATTAGATTTGCCAATTTCTTGTAATATTCCATTCTATCCATTACAAATGGAGCATTGCGTTTGTCTGCTGGTAGTATTACGATATCATCATCACTACGTAGTGACTTGATAGCCAACACTTCTTCCTTTGAGACGTTAGGTTTTGGAGGCTTTTAATTCTAGAGTTCTTATCTCACCTTTCATCTTAGCTTATCTTCTTGAGCCTTGAGTTTATTCAAAGCTACTTTTTCTATTGGAGCTATCATGTTTAAGTATGGTTGGTGATTGTGGCGAAGTTAAGACCTTAGTTTAGCACGGATTCCTCATAGGCTAACCTTGTTGACAATGGATCTTATTGGTAAATGGTGACTTATGTCCTTAGCTTTCAGTTTTTTCAATTTCTTTATTTTACCTACTGAAATTTGATTACTTATATGACATCGTCAGATATTGTTGAATGCGGGTTCTGTTATCAGTCAGTAATGCATTTTGTTTGAGATTTCGGTCTGTAATCGATGTTTCTTCTACTGGCTGTTGTGGATTTAATCTCAGACGAACTCTTCTTCCGGTCTTTTGTGTCCTCCTGGAACTGACTGGTAGTTTCAATGTAAAGTCTGGTGATTTCCAGTTTTTTGGGTATTGTTCGTTTCCACTTCTGTATTAGTTCGGGTCCGTACCGATTTGATATATCGTTTAGGATTTTTTAGATGAGGATTGATAATTAGTATTATTTGGGTCATTTGGAATACTGTTCTCATCTTGGATCTTATTCTCACAACGTTTTAGCCGATGTAACCTCTTCTTCGGGCGCGTCTCGTCGAACTCGGGAATTTGTACGGAATTTCGAACGTAACCCTTTTATTAATCCACGGAGTAGCTTGCTTTCGTACTGTCAGCCATGACCAGGTAGAAGTCTCAAGTAATTCGTAATTGTATTATGTAACATAGTCCGTGCTGAGGATTGAACCTTCAACCTCGAGAATACTGTTACTTATATATCCATTATTACTTGCACTACGGGTCCTAGCAGACAATTCTAGTATGCACTTTAGGGGCCTAAAACCTATTCTTGTTTTAGATGTGTAACCTAACGAGCTATTACTATATATTATTACTTATTAATATATATATATATATATATATATATATATATATATATATAAATATATACACACACACACACACACACATATATATATATATATATATATATATATATATATATATATATATATATATATATATATATTCTAATGGTGTTTTAATCTATTACATCGGTCGAAACGTTGTGAGAATAACATCTAAGATGAGAATAGTAGTCCGAATAATACAAATTATCAATCTTCATCTAAAAATATCTGAAACTTAAATCTTTTTTTTCGTTTATCTCATTCTTGACTGACGTAGGTGAGAGGATCACCGAAAATTTTGAATTCCAAATAAAATAAGATATACTCACATTTCATTTTGGACGCCTAATCAAGAGTCGAAGCGAGACTAATATAAAAAAAAAACAGTGGGACACAAATTGATATATTCTATTGTGTTTTATTTCATTGTAAGTCGATTGATCTACGCACTACGTGAAACTGCAGTAAAGTGTTCAAGTTAAGTGAATTTGTATTATTCATTAGTGAATATAAAAGGTGTGGCAGCAAAATCCCACACTTGACAAAAAGAAAACGAAATAGGCAATGAAAACAAAAGTTGTATATGCAGAGACCCGACAGTTTATTTAGCAACAGTTGCAGTTACATACTACATTTTCTTTTCAATGTAACCGCCGCCGGCGGAGACGACCATATCCAGGCGGGCGCGAAATAAATCACATACTTTGGCAACCATGTTCCTGTCTATATCGGCGAATCCCTCCACGATGGCAGCCTTCAGAGAATCAACCGTCTTGTGAGCGTGCTTGTTGGTCTTGGCCTTGATCACACCCCAGAAGAAATAATAAAGAGGATTACAATCGGGTGATGAGGGCGGCCACAAGTCCGATGACTATTTGTGAGGAAAATTGTTGAGCAGTCACGCCTGAGTCGTTATGGCCTTGTGTGCAGGGGCGGAGTATTGCTGGAATACGTAGGTACGTCCGGCAGCGATATCGTCCATCCATGTCTTCACCACGCTTCTCATCACCTTCTGCTATTTCGTTTACTTTTTGTCAAGTGTCGAATTTTACTGAAACACCCTGTATATATGGTGGAGGAAACGGTGATTTGAACATTCAGTATTTTCGGTTATCAGTTTCGTAAAAATATATAAATAAATGAATGGTTTAATTTTTAATTATATAATTTCTCCAGATGTCACTCGCAGTTTCGTTTATCTCAATTGGTAAGGCGGCGGACGGAAGCCACTAAGGTCCATGGTTTTTAAATTCGCTAGTTCTAGCCAAACTGATGTGACATAGAGACGACAAAACGCGTGTATGTACATAAATATAATATATATATATATATATATATATATATATATATAATCCAGATAAGACATCCACAGGGTAGTAATCAAAAGAATTTCAATCGGGTTCATAAAAAGTGCTCAATATCAAATAGAGCTTTAATATATAATTATTTTTACTTCCATAGACATGTACAAAATCTGCGATTTTGATTCTTAACGGTCCCAACCACGTGACTTTCCAAATTTTTAAATTTTAAATTTCTTTCCTTTTTCTCCATTTCATTCTTTCAAAATATGATCTAAGTTTAAGATCGGATTATAACTCTTCCTGATGAGATCTCAGTTTATAATAGCTGTTGATCGATAACATCGACATGCCAGTGTCGCAGCTTTTGTACATGTCTGTGTAAATAAAAATAATCATATATATATATATATATATATATATATATATATATATATATATATATATAGAGAGAGAGAGAGAGAGAGAGAGAGAGAGGGGAGAGGGGGTTAAACTTGTAATTCAAATAGCAACAGTTTTGTAAACAAATATTTATAAGTTATCTGCATTGTGTCACAATGAGAAAGAAAATTATTTGGAATCCATAAAACATGATAAATTGATTTTTTTTCTGGCAAACATTTAAAGTATAGAAAGTTCAAATAAATTCGTTTTATTGAAAAGTTGTTTTATTTTATGATTGTGTTGTGCAGTCATTCATAATCTTGAATCGTTTGTTTTCTTTTCAGAGCACGATCTCATTGGATGCTATTATGCAAATGAGAACTCACCTATTGCGGCGGCCATAAGCCAGTTGAAACGCGAACAGAAGCTGCTAAAGGATTCGGCTTCTTTTTATGTGTTTATTTGATGCTGAGTGTCAAAGAGAAACACGTCGAGAATTTGATGTCAAATGCGGTTAAATCGTGAGGTTATGTTGAATACATGCATTTCTAGAAAACTTCTTTGGATTGTATTTTTCGATGATCGATTATACTTATGTTTCCCAAATGTATTGAAGCAAAATTGAAGCTAAGCATTACATTTTTTTATTCACTTTGCGATATCTTGTATCTCCCAAGAAAAAAATCTAGAGTCTTTGTCAATTCTTGAAACGGAAGAATAATATATACATATAATTACGTACAATCTCACAGAATATACATAGTGATTGAGACGTAACCGGGAAGTTAAAACATTTTTAGTTCAAAGAATTAAATTAATATAAATTAATATTTAGGTAATCAAATAACTTACAATAAAAAGGGGTTTACTGTCGGTTATTTCTGACTTACACTGCATAATAGAAATATGCAGATCAAATTATTTCTAAGTCATATTTATTGTAGCGTCTGAGTTGTTGAATATTAAAAAGCTCACAATGTTTGAATTCTATAAGGAAAGTTTATTCCAAAGAATTACCCGTATGTGGAACACAATACAACGGGACTGCTTCCTATCTAACTACAACATGGTTGTTTTCAAGTCCAATGTTAACAAATTCTTGTTCAGCCGTCGTCTTAAATAATCAAATTCTGCCCAGTTTCAACCATCGTTAGTTATCCTCATAGTGTTATCTCATCGTCAACCTCACAAACTCATTAGCCATTACCTTCGAATTACATTTGGGACTTGATAAGCGGTGATTCGTTAGTACTAAAACAGAGTATTGGTTGGAAGACTTTTATATGTAGAGGAATATAAACTCCTACTTCCTATTCATATAAATACGAAAATGTCTAATGTAGAGTTGAAAAAATATTTTTTCAATAAAACTAAAGACGATACATAATAGATGTTTACGGTGAAACATACTTTTAAAAAAATCTTTTCTTGGTTTTTGAATCCATTGACCGTTTACCCCAATCTTTGGTTGGACTTACTTTATATATAAAGTATTTCATAAAAAGAGACAGAATAAACGCAATATACATTAAATAAAAAAAATAAATACAATAGAAAGAGTGATTAAAGTAAAAGGGGAAAAACAGAAAGAAAAGAGGGTTAGGGTACATAAAAGAAAGAAAAGAATAGATATAAGAAGAAATAAGAAAGAGAAGAAAATATTTGAATAATAAGAACAACAAAGAAAAGATGTGTTTGTCATTGGAAGACGAAAGAAAATGAAATAGAAGAGGAAAAGCCATTACAGAAAGATATTCCCCACTCTATAATAAAAAGAAATGTGTATTTATTTGTATGTACAGGGTGTCCATAAAACTTCTTTACAGTTTACAAGTTCTTAAAATCTTTTGTCTTCTCTTCACTCGAGGAGTATTGATTTACTCCTCTTCATGAGTTAGGCACAAGGCAAGTTTTTTATCTTACTCCCACGAGTAAGATGTGATCCAAGGTCGGGTCGGGAAAGTGGGGTTTAGAAATTGCCTGGGCAGACCCGTCGGCATTCCCCGATAGGGGCGCCTCAGGCAGTAAGCAATAAACTTACTCTTCCTCAAAGAGGGGAGGCGAAGCCTGGGAGGGTGGACCTCCTAGAACTGCACAGGACAGACCCATAGACCAGCGTAAATCAAGACCCGAAGGCTAAGACAATACCAGTCTATGGGGTGCAGTATCCATCGGAACAGATACTCGAGGAGTAGCCATTTTATGAGGGTTCACTAAACAGTTGTCCTTCTATTAACAAAATATCTGAAATGCAAAATCTTATTGTTAATAAAAACTTCAATAAACACTAATTAAAACAAAAAAAAATCTGGTCGAGATATCTCACTGTTTTCGTAATATTTCTTTAATTGTCAAGAGACTTTATGGACATCATATAATATATATATATATATATATATATATATATATATATATATATATATATATATATATATATATATGCATATATGTATATATATATTTATATATATGTATTTATATATATATATGCATATATGTATATATATATGTATATATATGTATTTATATATATATATGCATATATGTATATATATATGTATATATATGTATTTATATATATATATATATATATATATATATTCTCTTAGGCATGTTTGGTTAAACAGTAGCGACAGCTTCTGTTAATTTATTTTTTATTCGTTTTTTCGATTCGTCGCACGACCGATTTTGGTATTGTCGTCCATGTTGTATAAAAAATCGCCATATTTTCGCGAACGTTTTCGACCGACGTCGGTCATCTTCAGGCGGATGAATGAGTATGCAAAATAAAAGATTGGTGAATTTGTTAAGAAGACGTTTTTAAAAAAAACATTTCAATACCACTTCAACAACACTTCAACATACCTTCGCCCCTCTCATAAAGAGCATGGTTGATACTAGGTTTATTTACTTGAATAAACAACGCTTCCATTATATATATATATATATATATATATATATATATATATATATATATATACATGCGTAATGCTAAGTTCCGACCTAACGTGTCGTTGAACTCTGTTGATGACAACCTTCTAGATGTGTCCGCTTGCATAGACTAAATCGATCTTTATTTCATTCCTTCAACGTGGTTGGTTAATTGGTCGCATGGGCCTAGGCATTCAGGGAAAAAGTTAAAATGTTGACCTAGGTCTGAGGTTCGACACATGTGATCGGCAGAATCATCATCCTCCACACAGATAATTCCTAGTAAAGGATGAAACACATGTGTACCTGGATAAAAATTTAAAAACATATTCATCATGATATTGTTTATAGCCCCTTTTAATGTACAGACGGGCCATTTAATTGCGTAATGCTAAGTTCCAGCCTAACGTGTCGTTGAACACTGTTTATGACATTTTTACAGTTGGGTCTGTCCGTATGCATAGACATAAATAGATCTTAATTCTCTTCCTGCAACGTGGTTGGTTTATTGGTCGCATTGTCCTAGGCGTTCAGACACAAGTTAAACTGTTGACTTAGGTCTGAGAGTTCCGAAGCGTGTAACCGACAGAGCAATCTGATGGTTCCCGGAAAAGGATAAAACACATGTGCATGTGGATAAGAATTTAATAATATTGATCATTATATATATATATATATATATATATATATATATATATATATATATATATATATATATATATATATATATAATGAAGGAGAATGGAAAGCAATTAGAGAAAGCAAAAGCCAAATCAAAATTCAATTCAAAAGTTCAAAGCAAGGTATATTCCGCAAAAAGGCAATTTATTCAAGTTAAATTTTCCTTAAGCCATTTGCAATTTTGATTTGGCTTTTGCTTTCTCTAATTCCTTTCCATTCTCCTTCATTTCTACCTGCTCTATCCTGGATATTGAGCTGTATACTCTTCACAATAGGGTTTTACCTTTCCTAAAAGTTCGCTTTTAGTACACCTCTTTATATATATATATATATATATATATATATATATATATATATATATATATATATATATATATATATATATATATATATATATATATGCGTTAGGCAAGACATGTCTTACGTATGGAAGATGATAGAATACCAAAGCAACTGATGTACGGCGAGCTCAACAGTGGAAGGCGAAATGTGGGTCGACCGCCGCTTCGCTTTAAGGACAAGTTGAAGATGAATTTGACATCTATCAATATTGTTTATCGTGATTTTGAACAGCTTGCTCCTCGACGGAAGGAATGGCGATCTGACTGCCAGAGGGGCATCAGATGGTTCTCTGTAACTGCCATTGATCAACAGCGCGAAAGACGCGAAAGAACAAAAACATCTACAAGTATTCCAGCCGATTTTTCTCAAGATCTTCCTTCTTGCATCCATCGTGGGCTGGTTTGCAAATCTCTCGCAGGACTCAAATGCCATTTACGATTGAGTAAATGTAAGCATGCTACATCCATCGTAGACTAAACAAATTTTGAGTTGTCAAGACCTCATACGTCGAAATCGACGGGAGAGTCCATGATTATATATATATATATATATATATATATATATATATATATATATATATATATATATATATATATATATATATATATATATATATATATATATAGGGTGGAAAGTAACGCCCTCTATTTGTAAGTTATACTTGTAAGTTATTACTGAAATATATTTCTTACAAGAAAACGAAAAGGGGGTTCAAGAGTTATGAATTATGCGTTACTTTTTCCTTTTAGTCCTCACATTCCACGGCCGATGAATATGAATATTAGTGCAAGTACTAGCGAAACATAATATTCCCCGGCATTTTTTTACGGAAGGTTGTGTGTCAGATTGTCAGAATGTGTGTTGGTCTGTGCGTCCAGCTAAAAAGTATAAAACAACATAAGACACATCCACAGAGCTGATACATTCTCTTTCACCATTGCCTCAGACAAAATTGAACACATTTGTTTTAATGTTCATTCTTTAGGAGTCAACAGAAATAGAATTAGTCAAGGGGGTCGACAGTTAGAGCTATATTTTTAATGTTATTATGTAGTAAGTTGTTAACGATGTTTTTAGTTACCATAAAAAGCAAGACAGAGTATGGTATAGAGAGACGGGTGATAGAGAGGGGTGAGATGAACGAGAGAGGGGAAATTAAAGAGGGGGAGGAGAGGGGAAGAAGAGGAGAGATGGGGAAGGGGTGAGAAAGAGAGCTCGA
>OY744529.1:4905000-4920000 GCA_963556195.1 Sepiola atlantica
CAAAAAATTAAAAATTGCGCCATTTTAGAAAAATGTCTCATTCACTGACTGAGAAAAAGAAACAGACACTACACTTTAAGGTTAAGTTTGTTTGAAAAGTAAAAATGAATAAATAAAAATAAACCGAATTAAATTTACCTTTTTGTTTATTGTAGTAAGTAAATAAAAATAACGAGAGATGGAAAGGGGAGGACAAATCTATCAAGTATCAAAAGTAAAAAAATTTAATTTTCACAGTCTAGAAGGATTTCTTCTTCACTGACAGAGGAGAGAAAAAAATAAGTATAGTATCATAACACTTAGTTAAAAATAAAAATAAACCAAAAAGAAATTGATTGTAAATTCGACAAATAGTTAAATAGATGAAAAGTAATAAAAAATAAAAAATTGCCGCAGTCTAGAAAGATTTCTCCTTCAGTTACCGAGAAGCGAAGAGATTAAGTAACAGATACTACACAATAAGGTTAAGTATATTTTGAACAGTAAAATGAATAAGTAAGAATAAACCGAACTAAATTTAACTTTTTGCTTATTGTAGTAAGTAAATAAAGAAATAAAGAGAGAGAGATAAGGTGGTAGATCCCAAATCCATTTCCTGCGTAAAAAATTAAAATTGCCGCAGTCTAGAAAAATTTCTTTCTCACTGACTGAAGAGGAAAAAAATAAGCATAGTATCATAACACTTAATAAAAAATAAAAAAATAAACCAGAAATAAATGAATTCTAAAATCGACAAATAGTTAAGTAGACGAAAACATTGCCCCAGTCTAGAAAGATTTATTCTTCACTGACCAAGAAGAGAAGAGATTACGTAACAGATACTACACTTTAAGGTTAAGTATATTTTGAATAGTAAAAATGAAAAAATAGAAATAAACATGATTAAATTAACCGTTTTTTTTATTGTAATAAGTAAATAAAGAAATAGAGATTGATATAGATATAGAGAGGGAGAGAGAGAGAGTGGTGGAAGTCACAGACACAGAGAGCGGATAGTTAGAATATGACAAATTCTAAATGAAAAGAATCCGAAAGAAATTATATGCTAAGTATAAGATGTATAACGTAAATTTAAAATCCCCCCAAATATCGATGTTTTCGATAATTTTAAAGGAAAAAAGCATAGGAAATAATAATAATAATAATAATAATAATAATAATAATAATAATAATAATAATAATAATAATAATAATAATAAAATGATAATAATGATAATAATGATAATAAAAATGATAATAAAAATGATAATGATAATAATAATAATGATAATAATAATGATAATATTAATAATAATAATAATAATAATAATAATAATAATAATAATAATAATAATAATAATAATAATAATAATAATAATAATAATAAGTAATATATTCTGGGGTTTTGCTATTGTTTCAATAATGTTCAATAATTATGAATTGTCAAAATTGAAAAAGTTCAACTGTGTTGTGTATGAATTATTACGGGCAGCGTCGTGTCAAAAAGATAGTACGGGCCTCCATAAGATTTCTATGAGCAATTGAATGTTTTTTAACCGAAGATCTCTGTTGATTTTACACTGTGATTTGTTGCAAATTGAGTTATAAGCTTTAACAGTGTTATGTATGACATTGCCTAAGTGTTATGGCATAAATGTATAAGCCGAAGATGAAGATTCGTAACTTAAATGGATTTACTCGATGAGATTAATAAGTACGTGACGCCATTTTGAAACAATGTACAATAGAACGGATTCCCTTTGTTAATTTAATCCTTAAATTCCGGAATGAGCTGTAATGTATGCTTAATAGGTGTAAATAACGACGGACAATAAATAAATATATGCAATCCGATATTCTGGAATTAGCAAGGAATTTGAGAAAGCGTTTATTATTTGATTTATGAATGTGATATATTATGTATTAAATTATTAGAAGTATTAAATGAAACAATTACGCTGATCATTGTATAAATTACCCGATGTAATTTATTTACCAGCGCTAAGTGGGAGAGTGGGAATAGGAAAATGTTCCAGAGAAAACTGTTTGCTACCATCTGTACGAAGTATGTTTTTGTGAGAGTCTGAGATGGTGGTCTAAAAGTAATATTTATTGTTAGATAGTGAAAATAGTCATACATTTCTTGAAACACGGTCGAGTGAATAAGTTGAATAGAGTGATGAGTTTAATAGCCTAATGCTTGTGGTACTTTTCTTAGTCATGTCAAAGGTACAGGGGGAACACGGGTTCACTATATATATATATATATATATATATATATATATATATATATATATATATATATATATATATATATATATATATATATATATATATGGGAAAGTAAGAATGAAGTTAATCCGACGTAATGCGAAAGTGAAAAAGAAAAAAACAAAAAGGATGTTTTTTTATGTGTTCATCAACGTTTCGTCTTTATTTGTAAGCCTTCTTCAGGATGATAATATTAAGGAAAATGTCATGCAAGTACGTGAACATATTGCATTTCCCATATATATATATATATATATATATATATATATATATATATATATGATAATTTTATTTACACAGACATGTACAAAATCTGCGACACTGGCATGTCGATGTTATCGATCAACAGTTACTATAAACTGAGATCTCATCAGGCAGAGTTAGAATCCGATCTTAACGTCAGATCATATTTGGAGAGAATAAAATGGAGGGATAGAGAAAGAGAAGAAGAAGAAAAGTAATTTAACATTTCAAAAAAAATTTTGACACTTGATTCGTGCATGTCTACCTCCCTCCTTCCTATTTTTTATATTTTTATATTTTTATATTTCCTATCTCTTCTCTCTCGATCTGAATCAACAGACGTTCTCTTTCTTTTCCTTTATGTGTCTACCTTCCCATCACCCCCTCCCTTCATTATATGCCCCTCCTTCCACCTTATATTTTTATTTTTATTTATTTATTTATTTATTTGCCCTGTTTGTTTCAGATTTTAGATTTTAGATTTTTTGTTTTTGTTTTTTAGATTTTTTAGATTTTTAATTTTTAATTTTTTAACGGCCTCAATTTTTGAAATGTTAAATTTCTTTTCTTCTTCTTCTCTTTCTCTATCCCTCCATTTCATTCTCTCCAAATATGATCTGAGGTTAAGATCGGATTCTAACTCTGCCTGATGAGATCTAAGTTTATAGTAACTGTTGATCGATAACATCGACATGCCAGTGTCGCAGATTTTGTACATGTCTGTGTAAATAAAATTATCATATATAAAGCTCTATTTTGATATTGAGCACTTTTTATAAACCCGGTTAATATTCTCTGGATTACCACCCTGTGGATATTTTTTACCTGGATTATTACCATTATTATATATATATATATATATATATATATATATATATATATATATATATATATATATATATATATATATATATATATATATATATATATACAGGGTGGGCAAAAATTCATAACTTTTTTATTTATTGATTTAAAAAAATTTTTTTTTTTTAGAATAAGTAAAAGACCCCTTCCGAAGCAAGCATGAGCCGTATTAGCCCTAAGGAACGTACCCTCATTTAGAAAACATTATTTTTGCTTAAAAAACTCAAAACAGTGTAAAAAACAATACTTTAGTTTTTGTAAGTTTTAAGAAGTGTTTTTCGGCTAAAATTTGTTTTGTTTATTTCAAAATATCTCGGAAGGGTCAGTCTACACACACATAAAGTTTGGTGAGTTTAACTTTTATTTTGTGGAAGTTATTCAAATTCAAGTTATTCAAATTTAAAGATAAGACCCTTATTTTGGCCCACCCTGTACATATATATATATATATATATATATATATATATATATATATATATAACTCAATAAGATCTGAGTATCGGAATGTTTTAGATAAGGATTGATAATTTGGATTATTTGCATTATTCAGACAACTGCTCTCTACATGATAACGTGGCGCAACGGCTAAAAGTGTTAAGCAGTAATCAGTTTTTAGTAAAGGGCGATACTAAGAATGCAATTAAGGATTACGTCTAACTTCTACTCAGTTATGACTGACGCGATAAGAACAATCTACCTCTGTGGATAAAATAAAGTGTTCACTTCGAAATACTGTACGGATTCGCGAGTTCGACATAATG
Source organism: Sepiola atlantica (assembly GCA_963556195.1). Classification (NCBI taxonomy): domain Eukaryota; kingdom Metazoa; phylum Mollusca; class Cephalopoda; order Sepiida; family Sepiolidae; genus Sepiola; species Sepiola atlantica. Next base: position 4,909,119 of record OY744529.1, read on the forward strand.
ATTCCCGAGTTACACACACTTTCAGACTGACTCGAGCAAAAATATTCGGTGCAAAATGTTGATGGAATTCAATACATTATGAAGTTTTCTACAAGAAAAGTTGGTCTGCAATCAACATTAGAAAAAATTTGAAAATACAAAAATAAGGCAAAAACGAAAGAAAGAATATAATTTTATTCCTGATGAAGTAATTTGTTTTTATGTCATATGTATCAACCATTTGTGGCTTATAAAATACTGAAGCATAATGCCAGTTCCAAATGATTCATTGTTTACGATTAATTAAACACAAGTTGCTATTTTTTACAAACAGCTGGGGAATTGAAAGACTATACATACGTAGAGATGTATCACTTTTCACGTTGCTAATTAGTTTATAGAATCAAAATTTCTATTTCTCTGCACTTCATGACCCCTCTCCTCCTTCACATATTTTATCCCTTCTCCAATGAACTTTCGCATATCTCAACGTTTTTACCAAAATTATCGATGCGTAATTAACCATAATAAACACTGTATGTAGTTAATTAATAAGCAACAAAATTAAGAGAATATGCAAAGACGTCTATTCGTCGATTCTAGGTGAAAAAATAAATAAATTTTATTTAGAAATATGAAGTAATAAAAAAGTAAAAAAGAGAAAATAAAAACGCGGCGCAAGTATGCAAAAACAAAAGAAATTATCTAATATTAATGGTGAAAAAAAAAAGAACAGTGTATTTAGAAACAAAATAAATTTAACAATTTATCACGTCGGGGTCACCATTTTATGGAGTTTGTTGTTGTGATTCAGATGCATTTTTGAGATTGTAGGAGCATCTCTATTCGTCTGACTGGCTTTGCTTGAGATGACTAATATTAAAAGGATAGTCAGAGTTCCATATAAAAATACTAACACCTTCTTCACAATTAAATCAATTTTATTTAACAGTTTTTGTTTTTTTTCTTCAAAAAGAATAGGAACCAAAACGAGTTAGTAACACAAGAACACAATACAGCAAGAAAGGCTGATCAGATCGGCAAGCATTTCGATAAAAAGAGAGGTGAGTTCCAGTCGAGGCGCCAATGTAAACGGACGTACATTTCCTGACTAGAGAATCGAAAAAAAAGTGCACAAATACAAACAGAAAGTAAATTGTTTTTAAAAATGAACGAGACGTGAAGATGTACATGGACAAATAAACTCTTTTCTGCGAAAGACAATTGTTTTTAAAAATGAACGAGACGTGAAAATGTAAAAATGGACAAATAAACTCTTTTCTGCGAAAGACAAATCAAGCAGATAAGGAAAGATAAAAAGAAACGAGAAAGCAAAAACTATTTCTGATGAGAAAGAAAGTAAATTGTTGTAACACGTAGATAAATAAAATAGTCATGGTAAAGAGAAAATATAGACGCATTCGTACAACCCCCCCCCCCCAGAAAGTAAACTCTTCATCAATTGAAATATTATAGATCATGAGAGGTTTATCAATTCGAAGAGGCGGGAGTCTCGCTAGTTCTAGTTTCGTTTATTTAGATCTCTCTTGACCAATCTTTCTTTTTTTATTTATTTCTCTCTCTCTCTCTCTTTCTTCTTCTTCTTCTTTCTCTTCTTCTTCTTCTTCTTCTTCTTCTTCTTTCTCTTCTTCTTCTTCTTCTTCTTCTTCTTCTTTCTCTTCTTCTTCTTCTTCTTCTTCTTTCTCTTCTTCTTCTTCTTCTTCTTTCTCTTCTTCTTCTTTCTCCTCCTCTTCTTTCTCCTCCTCTTCTTCTTCTTCTTCTTCTTCTTCTTCTTCTTCTTCTTCTTCTTCTTCTTCTTCTTTCTCTTCTTCTTCTTTCTCCTCTTCTTCTTCTTCTTCTTCTTCTTCTTCTTCTTCTTCTTCTTCTTCTTCTTCTTCTTCTTCTTCTTCTTCTTCTTCTTCTTCTTCTTCTTTCTCTTCTTCTTCTTCTTCTTCTTCTTCTTCTTTCTTTTCTGTCTTCTTCTTCTTTCTCTTCTTCTTCTTCTTCTTTCTATTATTCTTCTTCTTCTTCCTCTTTCCGTTCTCTCACTTGTTACAATTCTTATTAGTTTACCAGAATCAAAATTTCCCTCATTTTCCATGGGTTCAAACCCCCTTTTCTCCTTCTCATAATTTCTCCCTTTCCCAAATCAACTTTCGCCTATCATAACGTTTTCTTTACAAAATAGGACGCCTATCGCCACTTCCTCATCTGCCACGAGGTAAGCGAGATACCATGTTTCTGTTTCTTTCTCATTCATTTAAACGCCACACTCCCCTATAATTCTAAAGATAATTTCACATAACATAATCTCGCGATCAGAGCAATGCGCGCCACTCCCTACGCAGTCTTTGTGTTGACATACTTTCGTTTCGAGCCTTGCATTTTAGTGCTTATATCCGCATAAATTCAGTGAACTAGCCTCAAATCCAAAACATACCCAGGCATTCCATCAGCTGGTTGTTAGATTATTGCACTCTCAACATTAGTCCTTAACGTCATTGCAGAATGAAATCTCGGCCGGTTAAACCCAAACTTCTTCCCCAATTTGGATTACCGCCGGCCTCTCCTCATTGTTATTCGTTGATACCATTCTCGGATAAATCTACTCATACGGAAAAATCATCCTTTGTTGTACTAGCTCTTCTTCCGCCCAACATTGAACGCCATGTTGTACCAAATTGTATACTCTTTTTATCCCGCTATTGTTTTCACGGTTCGATGGTGTCGCATAACTATGCCATTTGCCGCTGGTTTGTACGAAAACTTGTAGTACCTTCGTATATTTCATTTTTGAAACATCGCTTGGAGGAGTTCTGAGGAAAAAAACTGTACTATTATTCATTGCTACCCTCACTACAATACCTCGTCCAAGAATAACATTCTCCAATGCTTCTACAACCGCAAAAGCCGTTTCCCTAAGCAATTCCCTCCAGAGAGCCGGTCGGTTAGATCCACAGTCAACTATCAACAAGTACACACCCTCACGATAATACGAGATATTAATAGCTAACTTTGTGTAAGTGTCTGTAATCCTGATCATTTACAGCACTGAAGAAGAGTTGTCTCCCTTGCGCCACAAATATGCATTTTAATATTTGCAGCGTCATAATCGTCTAAGATGAAGATTTAATTTTTTTTTTTATTGAAGTTTGACTGCAATTATGACGATAAATCATTTTCAGGGATAAAGTTACAAGATCACGTACGCTCGGGGTAATACAAATCTAATAAACCCTTTTTTTCTAATGAAGAAATAAAACAGTTAGGTTTAATCGAACAGACAGAAAAGTGAACAAACACAGATAGCAATAATAGAATATTCCTTATGTTGTGGCTACAAGGAAAGTAAGTTATTTTGAAAAGTAAATAGTTTTAAAAGTCTGTATAAAATGCACAATTTAAAAATAAAAAAAGGTGTAAACACTTTATTTTAAAGAAAAAATAAAACATTTAAGTAAAGACAAAAGACAAACATGTAGAAAACAAAGATGAAAGATACAATAGTTTTGCGATTTCTAACGAAATATGTCGTATGTTTAAGTAAATACTTCTAACAGTTAATATAAAGGAATACAAAAAACGAATAAACCCTTGTGCTCTTATGCAAATGTAAAGGAGTTAAGCAAAGACAACAAACAAAAGATACTTAATGAACATAAAACTTCCGAAAAAACTGAAATTGGAAATTACTGTAACTGTGGCCTTAACACTTCAGATTGTAACACGCCCGCTTTAAGTTCAAGTAATTATGAAGACTCGGCTTCTGCCGATGCTTCCCGGCATCATGGCGATTCCAGTTGTGTCTGTGATAAAGTGCAACACGCACAAGATTCCGCTTGCAATTTTGATGCAGTGTTTGGTTTAGAGATAAAAAAATGCAAAAAGCGTCTATTCCTATTGAATTAGAAATTAAATTGTTTTGAAAAATTAAATAATCATAATTGTGAAAATAAAAAAGAATCATGCACGCTCAGGGTAAAGCAATCGATTGACATCTTACAACGTTTCTGATCACCTTCTGAACATTCTCCCTTTTTACAAGCGTGTTGACTGTTCGCGCCAAACATAAAGTCCTGTCCATTTCCATATATTTCATGACGTGTAACTCTTTTAGTTTTCTGCTTCCGAGACAATATACTGGGCTTCTTCTTAATGGTCAAGTACCTTTTCTTGATTTGCGTTAGCGCATCCACAATATTTTTTTTCTGAAAGCACGAACACTACGTTCATTCGTGATCAAAACTCGGACATGAACTCACTCAGTATTTTCAATCTCTTGATCCGCATTCCTCTATTCACGCCGACTGTAGAGTTCACCCAACTTAACGCTATCGTTGAATCAGTGCTGAATTCTATCTATTCCAGCCACCAAACGACACATTAGCGGCGTTTACTAAATTGTTACATTTTCACCTACCGATTGGTGTATGAACCATTATACACTCGTGTCAGTCATCATCGTGAACCCATGTTCCTTTCTGTCTGCGTAGAAACCCACTCGGACGCCGATATTTATAAAAAGAGGTTTATTTAAAAAGACAGACAGTCACAGAAGAAAAAAAACTCAGAGAGACAGGTTACTTGTATACGCGTGAAGAGAGAGAGAAAGAGATAGAGAGAGAAAGAGAGAGAGTGAGAGAGAGAGTGAGAGAGAGAGAAATAGATAGAGAGAGAGAGAGAAAGAGAGAGTGAGAGAAAGAGAGAGAGTGAGAGAGAGAGTGAGAGAGAGAGAAATAGATAGAGAGAGAGAGAGAAAGAGAGAGAGAGAGAAAGAGAGAGAGTGAGAGAGAGAGTGAGAGAGAGAGAAATAGATAGAGAGAGAGAGAGAGAGAGAGAGAAAGAGAGAGTGAGAGAGAGAGTGAGAGAGAGAGTGAGAGAGAGAGAAATAGATAGAGAGAGAGAGAAAGAGAGAGAGAGAGAAAGAGAGAGAGTGAGAGAGAGAGTGAGAGAGAGAGAAATAGATAGAGAGAGAGAGAGAAAGAGAGAGTGAGAGAGAGGGGAGACAGATAGTTAAAGGGATAGCTCGTCTTGCTGCATCTGTTGTAGAGTTTACGGAAGACAGAAGCCAGCTCAGCAAAGCATTTCTTTTCTTACTATAACTCAGATAAGATTAGGCCCACATGCTTTGGAGGTGTCAAGGTTTTTTTTATGATATCCTGGACTTGGAGAGAGGTGATAATCAAGTCACCAAGTGTGGCGTTAGTCCGCAATGGTACATTTGGGAGGGAGTTGTTTGTGGGGTCCAAATTGGAGTTCAAGGCGAACCGCCGGGAAAGTAGTCCAGCCTTATCAGTAGCCGTGCAAACGACATCATTGTTGTTTGATAGCGGAGGAATTGTTAATCTCCCACTGTTCACCACACTATTGTAGATTTTCCAAAAATCGCGAGTTCCTAATTTTGTGTGACTACATTGAGTTTTCTGGTCATCTTAGTATAACTTCTCTGTGGCTATTACAATGATTTTCTGATGCTATGAATTTCTGTCAATTTGTAGTTTACTTATGGCGGTTGAATTGGTGGAATGCTGGTTGCTTCTGGGCAATAGCATTTGCACAGTTCGAAGACAACCATTTGGTAGAGTGGGGTTTGCTATAGCATTTTCGCGTTGGTCCATGTGCTTCAATGCCTTCTTTCACCAATTCAGTTAACTCATTTGCGTACTGATCAACACGGAGAGACAAAATGTAACTCCATTCTGATGGATTAAAAAGTTGCATGAATACAGAGAGAAAAGATATAAAAAGGCTAAACTTTGTGATTAATTAAAAAGTAAGTTGTTTTTGAAAGTAAACAATTTAACAGTTAATACGAATATAACGCATAAAAGAATCAGAAAAATACAAAATCTAATCATTTTTTATTCTAATAAAAACCCACAGTGTAAGTAAAGATGAATATACAAAATCCAAGACAAAAAATTTAAAAATACATCTATGTGTGACGAAACAAAAAGTAAATGGTTTTCAAAGGAAAATAATGTTAATTGTTAATATAAAGAGAAATCCAAGACAAAAAATTAAAAAATACATCTATTTGTGACAAAACAAAAAGTAAATGGTTTTCAAAGGAAAATAATTTTAATTGTTAATATTAAGAGAAATCCAAGACAAAAAATTAAAAAATACATCTATTTGTGACAAAACAAAAAGTAAATGGTTTTCAAAGGAAAATAATTTTAATTGTTGATATAAAGAGAAATCCAAGACAAAAATTAAAAAATACATCTATTTGTGACAAAACAAAAAGTAAATGGTTTTCAAAGGAAAATAATTTTAATTGTTGATATAAAGAGAAATCCAAGACAAAAAATTTAAAAATACATCTATTTGTGACAAAACAAAAAGTAAATGGTTTTCAAAGGAAAATAATTTTAATTGTTAATATTAAGAGAAATCCAAGACAAAAAATTAAAAAATACATCTATTTGTGACAAAACAAAAAGTAAATGGTTTTCAAAGGAAAATAATTTTAATTGTTAATATAAAGAGAAATCCAAGACAAAAATTAAAAAATACATCTATTTGTGACAAAACAAAAAGTAAATGGTTTTCAAAGGAAAATAATTTTAATTGTTAATATAAAGAGAAATCCAAGACAAAAAATGTAAAAATACATCTATTTGTGACAAAACAAAAAGTAAATGGTTTTCAAAGGAAAATAATTTTAATTGTTGATATAAAGAGAAATCCAAGAAAAAAAATTTAAAAATACATCTATTTGTGACGAAACAAAAAGTAAATGGTTTTCAAAGGAAAATAATTTTAATTGTTAATATAAAGAGAAATCCAAGACAAAAATTTTAAAAATACATCTATTTGTGACGAAACAAAAAGTAAATGGTTTTCAAAGGAAAATAATTCTAATTGTTAATATAAAGAGAAATCCAAGACAAAAAATTTAAAAATACATCTATGTGTGACGAAACAAAAAGTAAATGGTTTTCAAAGGAAAATAATGTTAATTGTTAATATAAAGAGAAATCCAAGACAAAAAATTTAAAAATACATCTATTTGTGACAAAACAAAAAGTAAATGGTTTTCAAAGGAAAATAATTTTAATTGTTAATATAAAGAGAAATCCAAGACAAAAAATTTAAAAATACATCTATTTGTGACGAAACAAAAAGTAAATGGTTTTCAAAGGAAAATAATTTTAATTGTTAATATAAAGAGAAATCCAAGACAAAAAATTTAAAAATACATCTATTTGTGACGAAACAAAAAGTAAATGGTTTTCAAAGGAAAATAATTTTAATTGTTGATATAAAGAGAAATCCAAGACAAAAAATTTAAAAATACATCTATTTGTGACGAAACAAAAAGTAAATGGTTTTCAAAGGAAAATAATTTTAATTGTTGATATAAAGAGAAATCCAAGACAAAAAATTTTAAAATACATCTATTTGTGACGAAACAAAAAGTAAATGGTTTTCAAAGGAAAATAATTTTAATTTTTAATATAAAGAGAAATCCAAGACAAAAAATTTAAAAATACATCTATTTGTGACAAAACAAAAAGTAAATGGTTTTCAAAGGAAAATAATTTTAATTGTTAATATAAAGAGAAATCCAAGACAAAAAATTAAAAAATACATCTATTTGTGACAAAACAAAAAGTAAATGGTTTTCAAAGGAAAATAATTTTAATTGTTGATATAAAGAGAAATATATAAGAATTCGAAAAGTTTAAAAAATCTAGGTTAAGATAATGCATAAAAACGTGCACAAAGAAATAAAGAGAAAATTGTAAAAAAAACTTCTATTTGCGATTAAACAAAAAGAAATTGGTTTGAAAAGTAAATAATTTCAACAGTTATTCTCATAAAAATATGAAAATATATAAAAATATAAAAAATAAAATTTTTTCGTCGAATTACAAAATACAACAATTAAGCTGAAGGGAATAGATAAAATGTTTCACAAATATTAGGGGAAAAGATAAAAGAAGCATTATGTTTGTCAATAATGAGAAAGTAAACTGTTTTCAAGCAGAAATTATTTTAACAGTCAATATAGGGAGAAAATATAAAAGGACAAGGAAAATCTATTCTAATTGAAAAATAAAATAGTTCGGTTAAATGGAAAAGACAAATATGCGTCAGTCCAGAGAGAAAAGATGGAAAAACGCTTTTACTTTTGTTGAAACAGAAAGTTAATTAGTTTGAAAAGAAAATTATTTAAACATTTAATATGAAGCGAAACTATAAACACTTAGAAAATATCAAAAACAATCAACCATTTAAATTTAAAAAATAAAATCGTAAATGCAAATCGAATAGACAGATAGGTATATATGTATATATATATATATATATATATATATATATATATATATATGTATATATATATATATATATATATATATATATATCTATATATATATATTAATTATAACAATATATGTATTAGCATATACTATCGGTACCTTTTAATTAGCAGTCTCTTTAAAAGATTCAGCTCGATGATTGTCAATTAGTGACAACAGAGCAGATTCCAATGACGATGTGTTTTTTTTTTTTAATGTTTTATTTTTATTTTTTCACATTTCCCCCTCAAAAACAGAACATTTCTGTTAGATGTATTTTTACGGTCCGTTTCTTTTGCCGTGGGCCAAACAACATGTTTATGTCAATATTGTCTCTGCAACACTAGAAAATCATTCGAAAAATCCTCAAAGAATAAAAAGTTTTTGGATTGAAATGTTTTGAAAAAACCTACACTATACAGTGGGTCATTTTTTGGTCAAAACAAAAAAACAAAACAAAGAAACTCATGTGTGGAAAAACTCACTAGTAACCATTGTGAATTTTTTAGCTCAGAGCTAGTACATCCTAAAAGTTGTGCGGACATTTATACATTTTAATTCAGTAATATTCCTGAAAATAGTTACTAAATTCTATCATTTATTTATAACAATTCAAATTCATTTGAAGGTAAGTTTTAACTTGCCTAAAGTTATATCAATTTGCTTGCAAATGCCGTTTGATTAACGGCAAAAGAAACGAACCGTAAAAATACATCTCACAGAAATGTTATGTTTTTTTTTTTTAATGTGAAAAAATCAAAAATCTGGTTATTCAAATATAAACTGAACCTGACTTGGCGTTCTTTGCGCGTTTCTCCGCCGTCTTAAAAAATCTTCTTTCTCCAGCTTTTTTGTTCATTTGCTTTCGAAAACGTTCGTGAAACCTATGGACATTTATTAATTTTTGGGATTTTACGACAATAAGAATAATTTAAAAAATTAAAAAAAGTATAATTAAACAAACGAATTCTGTTATTTTTAACAATGTTTGCATATATATATATATATATATATATATATATATATATATATATATATATATATATATATAAATGTTGTGAAGTTGTCCAACAGTAAATAATAAATAAAGGAAGTCAAGTCGAGGGCTGGTTTAACAAGTATATTAACAAAGTAAGAAAGTGACTAGCACTTGGCAAGGCAGTTACAAGTCTGTGCTTTGTCTTCGCTGTGTCTCTGGTGACTCGCACTATTTATAGTGACAACCGGTGTAGTTTCTCCTGTGTAAGAACGGCCGATGTAACAATAAACAATAGGAAAAGTTCTTCTCTTTGAGAGTAAATCAATTTATATAGAGAGATAAAAGGTTGATAACTGGCTTCTCATTTTGGAAAGTAAATATTAAAAATATAAAAGAAAATGTTTAAAGAGAATAAATTGTTTTGAAAGAAGAAAGTATAAAAAAAGAAGATTACAAAAATAAACAAAATGTTATTTTTTAATAAAAATAAATCAGTAAAGTTAAATCGACAAAAGGGTACAAAAACAGATATAAAAGGTAGAAAAAGGCTTTTAGTTATGATTGAAAAGAAAGTAAATTGTTTGCAATAGTAAATAATTGTAACGGTTAATACAGGGTGGGCAAAAATAAGGGTCCTATTTTTAAAAATTCATAACTTTTTTATTTATTGATTTTTTTTTTTTTTAAGAATAAGTAAAGGACCCCTTCCGAAGCAAGCATGAGCCGTATTAGCCCTAAGGAACGTACCCTCATTTAGAAAACATTATTTTTGCTTAAAAAACTCAAAACAGTGTAAAAAACAATACTTTAGTTTTTGTAAGTTTTAAGAAGTGTTTTTCGGCTAAAATTTGTTTTGTTTATTTCAAAAAATCTCGGAAGGGTCAGTCTACACACACATAAAGTTTGGTGAGTTTAACTTTTATTTTGTGGAAGTTATTCAAATTCAAGTTATTCAAATTTAAAGATAGGACCCTTATTTTGGCCCACCCTGTATAAATAGAAAATATAGCAAGTTTAGAAGTATACAAAAATATATACCCTATTCCATAGCGATAAAAATTTAAAAAGTTCAAGTCAATAGAACAGAAAGAATGCACAGAATTAGGGATTAAAATAGTGGAATTTTTTTTATTTGTATTTAAACAGAAAGTACATTGTTTTTAAAAGTAAATAATTCTAGCAGTTAATATGAAGAGAAAATATGATAGAATTTGGAAAATACAAAAATAATCGAATGAAAAAGATATTCAAGGTAAATAAAATAGAAAAAAAAGTACACAGATACAGATCGAAAAATAAGAATGTATTATTAATGAATAAACAGAAATAAAATTGTTTTAAAATGTAAATAATTTTGAAAGTTAATATAAAAGAAAAATATAAAACAATTAGAAATAAAGTCTTCGTTTCTAATGAAATGAATAAAACAGTTAAACCGAATACAATAAACAATAAAGTGATGAAACACAGATAAAACCTCGTCAATTTGTAATTAAATAGAAATGATTGTTTTTTTTTAAGTAAATAATTTTAAATGTCATTACAAAGAGAATATATAAAAGGAATAAAGAATACAAAAACAAAGATACCATTTCATGATAAAACACAGTTAAAG
>OY744529.1:4932500-4990000 GCA_963556195.1 Sepiola atlantica
AAAAGTTTGTTATAATAATAAATAAATGCATCATTCAGGTTTATGATGATGATTGATATCGGCTAGGAAATACCTGGAATGCTATAGCAAAAAAAAAAATGACAAAATTTGTCAAGTGTGATATTCGAACATGAAAGATAAAATATTAGAATTGAAGGCTTTATATAAACGGCCACCGATCAAACGAAAATAGTTTGTCTTTATAACCTACTTTAACTGTTTATGAGTTCGGCGTAGGGATGCAAACTCCACATAGATCTAGAATAGTTCATTAAAGAAAGAAACATAAAGAAACATTCCATTTTCAATAATAAAAAAGGATGTCAAATACGTACGATGATTTGACCCGTCCAAAAAAACAAAAAAAACAATCTTAACTTATTCTAATATGATCATTTATTTAATTTTTTTTACTGGTTCTGAAAAGGTCCAGAAGTATCTCGCTCAATCGACTTGGAAAGAGAACGCTAAAAATGTCGGAACATTGGTTTCTAATGTTATTTCTTACGTACTTTTAATTTTGAATAATGACTTTGAAAATGGCTCAAACATTTCTTACATCAATAAGGGCATCGCATGGGAGGTGCTGATTCCAAATCTGCGGTTAGTTTGGCTCTTAGATCAACTGTTATTCTGCGACACACATACATACACACATACATACATACATACATACATACATACACACATGCATACATACATACATACATACACACATACATACATACATACATATATACACACATACATACATACATACATACACACATACATACACACATACATACATACATACGCACATACATACATACATACATACACACATACATACATACATACACACAGACAACTTTGCTTTATATATAGATGTGTTTAAGAGTAAATAAAAACAAAACAAAATAAAAATATTTTAGTTTTTTAAGTAAACAATTTAGACAATCGAAGGAAAATAAAAAATGCGTGGTTAAACAATACTAAACTTTGTAATAAAATTAGAACAAATAAAACAATGGAAAAGGAAAATTATTAACGAGGTGCAGGTTATGTTATTTTATGTAATAAAAAGTCTGGGAAGACTAGGATCATCCGGGAGACTTCAGTATTCGGACATTCAGAGACAGAAAAGGTCATCGTATGCGGAGAACGACAAGGAAATGCGTGTCTCTTTCTTTCTCTTTTCCCGTTTCTGATGTACAGGGTGGGCAAAAATAAGGGTCCTATTTTTTAAAATTCATAACTTTTTTATTTATTGATTTTTTTTTTTTCTTAGAATAAGTAAAGGACCCCTTCCGAAGCAAGCATGAGCCGTATTAGCCCTAAGGAACGTACCCTCATTTAGAAAACATTATTTTTGCTTAAAAAACTCAAAACAGTGTAAAAAACAATACTTTAGTTTTTGTAAGTTTTAAGAAATGTTTTTCGGCTAAAATTTGTTTTGTTTATTTCAAAAAATCTCGGAAGGGTCAGTCTACACATACATAAAGTTTGGTGAGTTTAACTTTTATTTTGTGGAAGTTATTCAAATTCAAGTTATTCAAATTTAAAGATAGGACCCTTATTTTGGCCCACCCTGTATTTATGTCAAAATTACTAAATGTTTGTTTCTTTTGTATTCATGTCTGTGTTTACTGCAAAATAAACAAATCATATTCAATTGTGTGTTGCAATTTTTATTTCGTTTATTGAAAGAAACTTATTTTGTTTGGTCCTAATCTGTTCTCGCCCTCAGCTCAGTTCGACTCCATAGAAAACACTATCCTAATCCCCACAACCGCAACAACAACATCTAAGGATTCGTGATAAAGAAACGCAGATGAAAAGATCGCATTTAACACTGCGCCGCCCTGAATGTTCACAGCGATCTAGATAAATGCCGCCTATAGCAATTGTAACTATATGCGGGTATTAAGTTCAGTATGGTAACCCACTGGTAACATAAAACACAACATAATCAGTCTATCGCTTATGCATATAAAGATGAAAAATGAAAAACAAAGACTTATATTTTTGACGCGTAATGCTTTTTCCTTCTTAAAAAAGGGGTAGAAATGCTATAGAAATCTGTGAGATGAGTATGGTGAAAGTGCTGCTAGAATATGCCTGCTATGTATACATGTTGTGAATGACATAGGTTTTTGTAGAAAGTTGTGTCTCTCACTGCATTTCTTTTGGGCAATGCGTGGGCGCTCGCTTATATAGATAACGCAAACATGTGCCCGGTTTAAGAAGCTGACTCTTTCCGATTGGTTGAAGTCCAATATAGGTAACTGTAAACGTAGGAGTTTCACATGTTGGCCGGTCATAATTCAGGAAGGGTTCATTTTGTATTCAGCACCGTCCTCTTCCGGAAGACATGCGCACGGGGTAACTGTCGTGCCTCTACACCGCATGCTTGCCCAGAGGCGGTCTTTTCGAATCAGTCAACATGGGAGTCGGACGTTTGTTCCGCTTGTGATAGACGTGGGCTCTAGGGCAAGAAGCTTGGCAAAAATAGAGGTAAGCAACGCATAGTTCTCTAAACCTATTTCAATTTTTACTCTTTTATAATTTGCTTTGTTTTGTCTTAGAACATGTTTGTAAGACTTGTTTATTTTCATGTATTTCCAGTTTTAAGGTGAAAAGATGCCATAGTTCAACGTTGGTCACGTGCGCGCAAATAAATACATATTCATCAGTATAATTCGTGTCCGAGATTTTGCTCCAGTTTGCTTGCTGTTACAGTAACCAATCGAGATTGAGTATATTAAGTCTTTCAACCAAGTAAATATTGAATGTTTCAGCTATCGTTTATCGTATTGTTGTTGCTGTTGGAACAGGGGTTTCCCAAGTCAATTCAAATTATGGTTGTCGAACGAAGAAGAGCGTTGGCTCGCTCGTTCATTTTAAAAGCATTGCCGGGTTTGTATTAGAAAATTTAAAATATAAGCCATTATCAATGCAAGATTAATTTATAATTTTTTTAATATATATATATATATATATATATATATATATATAGTGAATGCTTTTATTCGAACATGTACAAGGTCTGCTACACTGGCATGTCGATGTTATCGATCTACAGCTATCGAGAGCTGAGGTCTCATCAGGCAGAAAGTTTTTCCTTGATCCGAACCGGTTGGTGAAGTCCAGGAAGAATGGAGTCAAGCAAAGAAGAAGAAGAAGAAGAAGAAGAAATAAAAATCATGTGACCAATTAAAAAATATATATATATATGCCGTTAGAAAAGCTTAATTTACAGTAATTCATAATTTTATTTTTATCCAACGCTGAGCTGGGGTAGAGGGGGGCGATGGAAAGGAAAAAAAAGGGAAAGAGAAGCGAAAGAAAGAGAGGTATCGAGGGTGTTAGGGTGGGTGTCTGTAGCCGTTTAAAAGTTGTCGTGGTCTGATGTGTCTAGTTAGGATTCATGGCACGCGACCGATATTTGACAGGTGTTGTTCCGTGTTGAGGCGATGTTTCAACTTCTTTAATGTAGACGTCTACATTATCGCGACAAAAAGCTTCAAGTGATATTTAGTTTAAATTATTATAAGCTGTCTTTCGTCTAGCCACGATCCGGGTCGGAAAGTGACATTCTTTCCAACCAAACTCAGACATCGCGGCAACCGGCTAACAGCTGTCGTATACAGTGGTCGCTACCTTGATACAACAGTGACAATCTAAGCTGTCGTCATAGATCGGGCGGCGCCCTTATCTACTTTTATCGGTTTTTGCTTTATTTAAAGCATCTATGTCTTTCTCTGTTAATTCACACTAGCGCGATACTCTGATCGTCAACCTTCGTAGGTCTACTTCCAATTCATACTAGTGTGTATCCCGGCTTTCTATCTTCCGTAGGCCCGCTCAACATTGTCATATATATATATATATATATATATATATATATATATATATATATATATATATATATATATATATATATATATATATATATTAGTACTTCATGTATCCACATAAAATATTATAAGGAGATATAATTTTTTATGTATCAGTTTTCAGTATTTACTTCAACAGTGCTCGATACGTAAGTAGAGCTAGGTAGTAAGCAATGAAAATATATATGGCAATCAAACTACACAGAGGCTCCCGTGTTTCATCCCCGGGGGGAATCGTCAGGCTATTAGCATATATATATATATATGATTAAATAAAGAATAGAAACAAATAAAATAAAAAAAATAAAGAATAATAAAAAAAATAATAAGTAATACAACTTAATAATTAAAATCTGGGAAAAATACCTCATTTAATATGAACTAGAGATAACCTTGAAACTTATAATCAATTAAAAAAGCTTATTATAAAAACTAGCAAATATACGCTCCATCCGGTCGCATATTTATGAAAGTATGTAATTTGGGTAGAGGTTTTTATCACTAAAATTAATTAATTTAAATAATATATTGCATCATTAATAAAAACATCATTAATAAAAAGATAAATTAAGTTTGCATTATTTTGGTGTGTAGCAACCGTAAACAGTTTTTGCATTAAAAATAAATTTTTAAAAAATCAAAATTTTAAATAAAAATTGAATGTAGTATTTATTATAGTGTATTAGTAACGAATGAAAGTTAATAAGAGAAGGAAAAGAATAAAATAATTGTTACCTTATATACGATTCTAAAAACAGTTATTTACTTGCCCAGTAAAAGGTGTCCCCCCACCAAGGTATCGTCTGCTCGCATTTCTTTACACCCAATCGTTTTGCGCCAAATCCAGGTCAGAATATAATAAGTAATATTTTATGTCTTTCAAAGCGGAAAAAAGGTGTACGTAAATTAAAATCAACAATTAAAAAAATAACATACCGACCCTAACCCTAACGACTAAATTCGTTATAAGGTGTGTGTGTTTTTAAATAGTAATTTTTAAATCAATTATTATTTTAATTAAGCAATTTGATTCAGTTAATTTAATGGCTAATAAGATTAAGAAAATAAACAAACTTAGAACGGTTTAAAAAATAAATAAGAGCAAAATTATCACGATGAATGCCAGCGTTGTTGTTTACATTTTAAATAACGCGCTGTTTAATCAGTTGCGCCATATTGAATTAACGGAGAGAGGGATGGGAACCACTGATTAAACAGCCAGCGTTAATCCATTCGTCATAGTTATATTAACTACGTAACGCATTTCATGTATGTATGTATCTGTTAGTCTAAATTATAATTTATAAGTAAGGTTATTAGCGTGCAAAATAGCGTAAACACATGTGGAAATCTGAAGAAACCAATCATGAGTGTATATTTGTGAATATTAATTTATTAGAAGTTCAAAAGCAATTGATTATGTGAATTGAGAAATGTGCCTAGTGTTTCCGGCTGTTTTTCTAGTAGTATATAATGAAGCTGGCGGACTTAGTAAATAACCGTGCTACTCTGATGGAGTTTCGGCTTCAGACAGACAGACAGACAGATACATAAACTCCATTATTAATAGATCAAAAAGCCATAACGATAACATTTTGTCCTTTCAACATCCGATCTCAATATAATTAACAATAGGAAAACGACAATTTGCGGATAAACTCAGTATAATATAACATTATTTACCAGTTAATATTTTCTTTTGGATAATTAATTAAATTAGCTTCAAATTATATTGCTCCACCTCTGATTTAAATAGAGTTAATCAAATATATGCTTTCAATTAAATATCTGCTAAAACATACAACATCAAAGACGTATACAATAAGCCGTATTAATCCAAAATCACCTCTTTAAACTTAAATAGATCGATTACTTACCTTGCATAGTATATATTCTAAGATGGCCTTTGAATTTTTAATTTTAATTCGTTTCCTGGTAAAGCATTGATTATCTCCCTTTGACAACTCAAAATTATTTCTTAAAAAATAATATGATATGTTTTGAATTATTTCCGTTACTAAGTAATTACCAAAAATTGTATTAAAACGTGTTAAATGCGAATTGATTTCGTTGGATCGTTTCTATTTTTCTTTTTAATATCGGATATGATTCTCGTTCTCGAAATCAAATTAATTCCTGATTGCAAAGTAAAACGACCCGATTTAGAATTCTCTATGCGAACTGTTGCAAAAACTGCAAATAGTTTAAGCTCAATAGTTTATCATTTAGATAAGTTAGAGCTTTTATAGAATTAAAGAAAAATAAATGTAATATATATCCGTAAGATATTGGAAAGATAATTAAATCCATCTCCAGAAAAGAAAGAATCGTACAAGACTTATAGTAAATCCTGGAGAATTCGTTTTTTTTCTAGAGCTGGATTTAATTATCTTTTTAATATCTTTTGATGTGTATTTAATCAATTTATCTGTATTTTTTTTATTTATATAAAGTTATGTGATTTTAATCTTCATAAGAGGCCACAAATGTAGTGAAAAACTGTTCTGTTCGGAAAATTCATTTTACTCGTCCTCGAACTTGTATTCTTCTTCTAATATATATATATATATATATATATATATATATATATATATATATATATAACAGTTATTTATTATATTCCAATAACCATGGTTTGTTTTATTACTTTTATTTTTGTTTTTATTTTTTTCACATTTCTAAAAATTCCAAATTTCTGTGAGATATATTTAACGGTGCGTTTCATTTGTTTTGTGCCAAACAACATTTGTATGTCAATATCATCTCTGCAACACTACAAAATCATCAGAAAAAATTCACAAATAATAAGAGTTCTTAGATTAGAGTGTCTTGAAAAACACCCACATCATACATCAGTTTCATTTTAAGGTGAAAATAAACAAAAGAACAAACAAAAATTTTAGAGCAGACACTCACATGTGTACGATCAAACTAATCAGCCATTTTTATTTTTTTTATATATATATGTATATATATATATATATATATATATATATATATATATGTATATATATATATATGTGTGTGTGTGTGTGTGAAAAAAGACAAACGGAAAACAGGTTAAAATCCAGGAGAAAAAAAACATTTGACCGGTTTCGTTCGTATTAACGAACGTCTTCAGAAAAGTTTTTCTCCTGCATTTTAACCTGTTTTCCGTTTGTATTTTCTCACACATTTTATCTACCACGGTATTTCATTTTCATGACTTATCGTGCACCTTACCCCATATATATATATATATATATATATATATATATATATATATATATATTCGTTGTTATAAAACCTTCAAGTTTAAGTCGGACAACAAATAATAAATAAATAAATATATATATATATATTTATGTATTTATATTCGGCTCCCGTATTTGAGTTAAATCTTAGTCAATGTTTTATAGAGAAGAAATAACTTTCTCGCTTAAAAGCATATCGATTCTTACCCTTAAGTCTTATTTTATGAATGTGATTATAGAAATCATCTCATTTGTGAAGAGAATTCGTTGAAAAGTTTTCCACAATCAGCCCAGAAATGGAGCTGAACAAAAGTCAGAAAACTTAGCACAACGGAACATTGAACCTCCATATTGCAATAAAATCACATATTTAATGATCTCCAGTAACTCATATGTAAGATTCTATCAAATTAAGACACATAAAAGCCATTCTCACATGCATGTACTCGACACATTCTAACAATATATGATTTATATGATTAAAAAGAGTAAAGACACAACGTTAAAGTGACCCATTTTTCTGTAGATTTTGTAACGCTAACGGATAAAGAACGACGACCAGGAGGTCGAACGTTAGAATCTAACTGACCCATAAGAATTTTTTTAACGATAACTTACATATACATCGAAGAGGGGCGAAGACATAGATAGAAATATGTCACACGAGCAACGGGAAGAGGAGGGGAGGGGGGGAGGAAGCGACCGGGTAAGAGACAGCTTTTTCTTCGGGCAACGCGAAGAGAAGCGGGGTGAGGGGGGCGATCGAGAAGAGACAGCTTTCGCCCAAGGCAACGGGGAGACGGGGCCAACAGGGAGAGGGACGATGGGGCAATGGGGGATAGGGTGATTAATTAGAGCAATAAACGTATTTTTTATTAGCTCTAGTGAGGCATGTGTATATGTTTATGTATTTGTACGTACAGGATTAACTCCTAAACGTATTAAGCTATTATTGTGGATTTTTTAACATAGCTGGAAGTCGTAAAGTGGCGTAATGTGGGCTATAGTTAGTTTGATTTCGTTTTATGCAAAGGGGCTGAAAAGGGTGTGAAATTTGAACAATACGTATTAGACATCAATTTAGAAATATTCCCCAATTTTCAGTTTCTTTGGAGTATTTTAAAAGGTTTTAGGGTGTGTAATATGGACACTTAAATTTAAGAAATTGAAATATTTCAGATTTCCATTAAATTTGATTTATAGTAATTAGACACCAATTAAGCAAGATGCCCTTAATTTAAATTTCTTTTGAAGATCCCCTTAGTTTATATGTGTCTGTGTGTATGTATGTGTGTATGTATGTGTGTATGTATGTGTGTATGTATGTGTGTATGTATGTGTGTATTTGCCAATGCATATAAAGAAACGTGACATCGTTTGTATGTGCATGAGTTCGTACGTACTCACCAACATAACATTTCTCAATAGTTATAAAAGGGATAACAAATTACGTAAATTCTTCATAAGATTCATTTTATTGGCCATTCCTAAATTGTCTTGTGTGAGTCAGGATGGAATGCATGCGCAAAGTGTATACTATAAGTTAAGCTTCAGTATTGGGTGTGGGGGATGCGTTCAGTTTGATTGAGAGGGGATGAAGCAAAAGAGACGGATATAAATACATATATATATGGAGAGAGAAATGGTGGGAACAAGAGAAATAGAAACTGTCCCTAGATCACCCCCAGCATGTCTCGACTCGACCTCCTTTCATTTTTTCCCAAATCCCAGCCACTCAATGAAGGGTCCTCCTCTCCCCAGTTTTGCCACATGCTGAAACGTCATCAAGCCAATTAACATATGTTTATTTATTTACCGGTACCCCACGGGTCAGTCTTAACAGAGGAAGAATCCCTCTTTGACTCCTCGCTGAGTTATGAAACGGAAACACCTCTGAGTAGCATAATCCTTCGTAAAGCCGGGTGAGCACCGAAATGACACAACGTGATTGGTGCGTCTGCACACACACGAACCTACGCATCAGCACAAACACACAGACACACATCTATTATTGTACTAAATGTGAGTTAATCAACGTTACTTTCTCTAAAGTAGTTTTACTATATACATTCACGAGAAGAATACTCGTCCAAGGACAGGTAAAATTAATTTCTCGAAGAGAACAGTTTTGCACCACTTTTATGTCCTCGTCACGAAGATTAAAATCAAGACATAATTCTACTAAACCTAATGTCTATAATCCTTATTCTAATTTTTATTAAAATCTATTATATGGTTTTGATTCTAGCAAATGTATCAAATTTAAGAATAAGGGGTCATAAGGAGAAATTGAAATTCCGAGAATCTTAATTTGGGTCTAATAACTATGAATCAAATTTAAGAATAAGGGGTCATAAGGAGAAATTGAAATTCAGAGAATCTTAATTTGGGTCTAATAACTATAAATCAAATTTAAGAATAAGGGGTCATAAGGAGAAATTGAAATTCAGAGAATCTTGCTTAATTTGGGTCTAATAACTATGAATCAAATTTAATGCAAATCTGTAATATTTTAATCTTGGGTGGGCGAACCCAGAGCCAAATATTTTTCCTATTACCGGCCTGTCGTCTCCAGCATGCAACTATGCACCTCACTAAACAGACAGCATAGCACATGTTTACATGCATTTGCATAGCTTGAAATAAAAGTTCTGATCGCCAAACGAATCATTTTTCATTTATATTTCATACAATTAATTCGAACATCGAGGAATGTAAAAAGAAGCGAGATTTTATTATTTCGGAATATTTTGCAAACCTTTTTAACCGGTTAGGTCTGTATTTGTTATATATATTATTAAATAATTCCTGCTAATAATCCTGAAGTGACAAACAAGAAAGATGAGATATCTAGCAAGCAAGATTCACAGACTTTTAATAGTATATATCAAACGCATTAAATTAAAATTCTTTACCGAAACCCGGTTAGTTTTAACATATAGAAACGATTTGTAAGTTTTTTAACGGAAAAATATACAGAATAGTTAAGACTTGAGAACTCGTAAACAAATTTGGAACCCGGCTCCTTTTTCCCCGACAATAGCAACAAACAGAAATTTGAATGTAATGAGAACAAATGGTTTGCTGCCCAACTCCCTACCTAGGTTTCTCCCTATAAATCTGGTACCTAGCACTGTACGCTTCAGTGGCAATACGCCTTGTTTCGAATCAATAAAAGTATAAAAAATATACACTATATTTTTTGACGATCCAATCTACTACTACTACTACTACTACTACTACTGATACTACTACTACTGCTACCGCTACTACTACTACTCCAACTGATACTATTACTACTACTTCTGGATACGAGTAAAAACTAATCTTTCTAATTCGGTTAGCAGTTCAGAAACTTGTAGAGTTCTTTCTAATAGCAACCATAGTAACTATTTTCACCCCTCCTTTTGGCTAAGATCAAAGTGTAGTATCTGTTCCGATGGATACTGCACCCCATGGACTGGTCTTGTCTTGGCCTTCGGGGCTTGATTTACGCCTGTCTATGGGTCTGTCCTGTGCAGTTCTAGGAGGTCCACCCTCCCAGGCTTCGCCTCCCCTCTTTGGGGAGGAGTAAGTTTATTGCTTACTGCCTGAGGCGCCCCTACCGGGGAATGCCGACGGGGCTGCCCAGGCAATTTTTAAACCCCACTTTCCCGACCCGACCTTGGGTCACATCTTACTTGTGGGAGCAAGATAAAAACTGGCCTTGTGCCTAACTCCTGGAGAGGAGTAAATCAAGTCTAAACGATCTATCCAGCTAATCAGATCCCCTTTTCTTTGGCTGACTTATATGGATCTTTAAATATGTAAAAAATAAAACTCCAAAATCTCAAGTGACTCTTTGAATCCATCCAACACCAAAGAAAAGAAGAATAGAAAATAATTATGGCATTATTTTGGATATCATAAATATATTGCAGCGGATATCTTCCATCTGAGATGGACATTACTTTCTCCAGAAGGAATCTTATCTTCTAGGCCTAGCGCCTACCTAATCCAAAGGTTCTCAAAAACCGGTGGTACATCTTAAAATATAAACCGACTTCTTATCCCGATGCATGCAACCATAAAATGGACATATGCACATGCACCCCAAAATGCACATGTACCCCAAATGCAGTTTTTAACAGTAAATCTACCTGTGCTTTGAATTAGCGAACCATAGCTGTATCGAAGGTGATAGACAGGTTAATTGCAAAGCTAATGATACATTACTCGAAAGATAACATCTAGTTTGACGCTTAACAATCTGTTTATAAGCCATCATATATTCAAATTACAGCGCTGTTAAACATCAGGATGATGTATGTTAATCTATTAATGATTCGGGATTTGTTTTACTTATTTTGTTTGAACATTTACAAGTCTGTGATTCTGATAATCACTAAACTTAATTAGTCGTTAGAATAGTGAGACTTAATGTATATTAAAATATAAAATAACAATTATATAAAACAGCAAATATAAAATAATAGCCGTATAAATAATGATAATAAATGTAGTTACAAACACAACAAAGACGCACGCATATATATATATATATATATATATATATATATATATATATATATATATATATATATGAGAAGAATGTTGTAGTTCGCCTGGAGCATTGTGTATAGTGTAAGAATAATATTATTTTTTTTTGAAGGCGATAACAATGCGTTGTTAAAGTGACACATACGACACGTGGAATCGTAAAAACAAAACAAAGTGACAATATTGAAAAATCAATATTTTTCAAAAATTTTATTTTATTTTTTTTAATTTTTTTTTTTTATTATTATTATTATTTTTTTTTGAAGGCGATATATATATAAAAAAAAAAAATAAAAATTTTTTTTGAAAATTATTGACTTTTCAATATTGTCACTTTGTTTTGTTTTTACGATTCCACGTGTCGTATGTGTCACTTTAACAACGCATTGTTATCGCCTTCAAAAAAAATTAATATTATATATATATATATATGTATCGTTAGGTATATCTATATATTTATACATACGCATGCTTTAAATTAACTTCTAAACTGATTAACCAATCATTATGAATTTTGTATCATAGCTTCTAGACGTAAGGGGTACAAATATTGGCTATATTGATTTTTAATTTAGTTTTATCCAACGAAGATAAAAAACGGGGTGGGAGCCATTTGTGAAAATTCAGAGCTCTGATTTTTTGTGTGAAATTTCAACAATAGGTATCAGACACAGTTTATTAGCAGTATTTTAAAGAGATTTTAGGGGGCGCCACTTCCCATTTCAAAATTTACATAGATCATATTTGGATTGAATTTTATCCATAGTCATTGGGCACAAATTAAGCAACATTCACTTAATATCAGTTTCGATATAAAACCACTTAAGCCTTCAATTTTAGACATTTTCTAGAATCAAAATTATGTAATGGAGTTTGATAAAAATTATGATTCTTGACAATAAGGTTTATTGTGATTATATTTTGATTTAAATCTTTGTCAGGGCATATACAACTGGTACAAAACTGTTCTGTTCGGGGAATTAATTTTACCACTCGCGAGAAGAGTATTCGTCTAGTATATATATATATATATATATATATATATATATATATATATATATATATATATATATATATATATATATAGAACAGTTTTTTATTATATTCCAATAACCATGGTTTGTTTTATTACTTATATTTTTATTTTTTTCACATTTCCAAAAATTCCAAATTTATGTGAGATATATTTAACGGTCTGTTTCATTTGTTTTGTGCCAAACAACATTTGTATGTCAATATCGTCTCTGCAACACTACAAAATCATCAGAAAAAGTTCACAAATAATAAGAGTTCTTAGATTAGAGTGTCTTGAAAAACACCCACATCATACATCAGTTTCATTTTAAGGTGAAAATAAACAAAAGAACAAACAAAAATTTTAGAGCAAACACTCACATCTGTACGATCAAACTAATCAGCCATTTTGATTTTTTGATTTTTTCAAATATTTTCTATATTTTGCTCTGTTATCAATAATTGACAAACATTGAGCTGAATCTTCAAAGGAGACTACAAAGTAAAATGATCTGATGATATATGATAATACATATATTGTCTTTAATAATTAATTATATATATATATAATTGCAAACATTAGGATTGATCTCTTTTTTTTTCTCTGATCACCGGTTCTAAGAAAACGCATATATTTCACGTTCTGGCGATTCTCCTTAACCCAAACACAGACCTCAAAAGACAGACTTTAAAAATGAAAAAAGATTAACTAACTTTATTAAGAGATTTTTATTTTGTATATAGCTGTTATAATACGGAAAGGAAGTGAAAGCACCGGGAAACGTAAAAAAAATAAAATTAATGAAAAACGTCAGTCAGACAATTTACGGTGTTTTGGTATCTGTGCGTCATAATTTTCTTTCATCATTTACTACTATTACTTTACGTTACAGGGTGTACACCGGTGCAATCTTAGTATTTCGAGGTATTGTCTCTTTATCAAAGTTGCCTGGGAAACACGTGTTTGGTTATATGAATGTATTGTTTGTAAAACTGAGCAGGTGTGATTCTTTAACGGAGACTGGAGAGCGACTATTCAACAAAACATTTCATGTTAATTGTTCGTATAGCCTCCTTTTTGCGTTATGCAAATAACATTTGACACAGCCCTGGGTCACCCATCGCCTTATGGTGACCTGACGAACAGTCTGTGGTTATTTTTTAGAAGTTATCCTGAATGTCATACGAGACTATCCCCATTAAAATTACGCTGTGTCACAGCAGTTCTACCTGGGGATAAATATAACTCAAAATACACATTAATGATCGACTGTTTGGACAGAAATCTATCTTACGGTATCTGTATGTGTTCAACAGTATTAACCTGAAGATACGACAACAGTGCTCAATATTTACTTCTCAAATCTATCCTGCTGGCCTCAACGGGGCGGAGAAGTGAAAACAGGGTCGTGCTGTGACTATTTTGTCCGGGATTTTTATTCCCTGGCAGGTCCAACCATGACGAACAGACACGGCAGCGCCAGTTAATAACTGAACCTCGGCCAACCTTAGAATGCAATGGTGAAATCCTGGATTTGCGGCAGGGTGGATGTGAATAGGCAGCAAGTGAATGCGTTATTAACGGATCAATGGTGTCCATGTCACTGGATGTTGGACGGAAGAGGTGAATGTAGACCCAACGACCAAGACCAAACAGTTCGGACAGAGGACTACCCTAACCAACTGTAGTAGTAGCGTACACGGATGGCGCCAAGCTAACGAGAGACCAAAAACATGACTCAAACTCAAACCATACATTCATACCGCATCGATCGTCGAGCGGATCAACAAGAGTCGCGTACTGGAGTTTCTGCTCTGGCTCCAGATTTCGAAAAAAAATGCTACAGAGCACCACCACCACCACCCTGGCAGGTCCTACTATGACGAACAGACACGGCAGCGCCAGGATATTGCAGAATCGTATTTTCCAATTACCGACCTTAATCCCCCGGCCCATGCTAGCTTTTCGGAGAGAGGGAAGTTTGACACGAGCTCAAACAACGGCTGCTTCAGGGACTCTCTGCTAGAAGAAGGAGCGACCGTTACTTCGTAACTTTCGCCGTGACGTCACTCACGAGATCTCGTCTCTCACTATTAATTATAACAAGAATTCTTTTTCTTAGTGTATTGGTATAAAACGCATTGTGAATTTTTGAATAACCTGATAGACAAAAAGATTAGTGTGAGACAGTTATAGAAGATGATAGAAACATTATGTCCAGGTGAAAACAGCTGCACAATGAGACAACGATAGCAATAAAAGTACTTTTTTCGCTGAAAAGTGTATGATAATGCCACTTATTGACATTAAGGACAGTAGGTACCGAAATGTTATCTGAAGTTCTGCGGTTTAGTTGTGTTTTCATTATTCCGCCCGCAGTTGTTATTTTTAGCTTTATTTCTGTTGCGCTGAAGCATTTAATTGGGGTCACTGCTCAGTTGGGGGCTATGCATTGCGATTAAAGTCGCGCACATTAGGTGGGAGTCACCGAGATCTAAATATTGGAAAAGAATTAACATTTCCATGTGAATCTCGTTGCAATAACGACATTAAGACTTTAGTTAGTGTAAACGCAACGCGATGATGTTTATAGACAAGGTTTACGAAACATGAAAAAAGAAAAAAAACAAATCCAACATAGATAGGACAAAAGTGTAGCATCTGTGTTGCGTCAGTGGAAAAGAAATCCTTCTAAACTGAGGCAATTTTCATTTTGCTCCCAATCTAGAGTGCCCCGTTTTTGAGGAGTGTGATTTTTTTCCATATTAAAAACCAACCTGGGTGGAAGGCTCGAAAAAAACACGGGTATGCAGAATTGGTGTAATGTATATAGTTACACACTTGTGGAATCGGCTATGCCGAGTTCGAATCCTATTGTATTGTGTTGCGGTCTCAGCTAAAAATAAAAGGGTTGATGTGCCGTAAAACAGACAAGCGATACAAACGAATCTATAAACATTCTGTTTCGTATTTTGTTTGCTTTGCATAAAACTAGAAGACTACCCGTCCCAGGACGAGTAAAATAAATTCCTCGAACAAAACAATTTTGCACCACTTTTATGTCCCCCTACGAACATCAAAATACAGATTTAATGCTACAAAACCTTATGTCTAGAATCCTTATTCAAATTTTCATCAAAATACATTACATGATTTTGATTCTAGAAAATATCTAAAATTTAAGGGGTTTTAAGAAAAAATTGAAATCAGATAATCTTGCTTAATTCATGCTAAATGACTATGAATTAAATTTAATGCAAATCTGAAATATTTGAATTTTCAAATAGGTGGTTGTGTTCTTATTATGCCCCCTAAAAAACCCTTTAAAATACTCCAAAAGAACTGAAACTTGTGGAATATTGATTAATTTGTCTAATATCTATTGTTAAAATTACACAAAAAGTCGGAGGTATCTGAATTTTTTGCGAAGGACTTCCACTTGTTTTTGCCCTCTTTACATAAAACTAAATTAAACAAGCCGCGCGTGCGTGGTCCCCCTCTGTATGTGACTCGATGTGGCGAGTGTAAAATGTAATACATTTGGGCAATTTGGGGCATTTTTGACCCCCCCCCCTTTGACCACCTGGGGCGCGAACCAGAATTTTTCTGAGGTCAAGGATGCTCATTTTATATCCAGAACAATTGCCTCTACATTTTGGCCAAGTTTCAGAACAATTGTATGGATGGATCAAACGTTATGGGAGAAAAAGGTTATTTTTTGCCATTTTGGGGGCCTTTGACCTCCTGGGGGCACGAACCAGATTTGTTCCAAGGTCAGCGATACTTATTTTCTATTAGGAACAATTGCCTCCACATTTTGGCTAAGTTTCAGAGAAATTTAATGGATGGATGTAAAGTTATGAGGCAAAAAATGTCATTTTTTGCCATTTCGGGGCCTTTTGACCCCCTGGGGGGGGGGGGGCTAACCAGATTTTTTTTTTTTGAATCGGAGAATGTAACTTTCTAACCTGACCAAAGTTACAACTTCATGCAAAATTTCAGAGAAATTCAATGGATGGTTGCGGAGAAAAAGACGGACGGACGGACGGACGGACGGACGGACGGACGGACGGACGGACGGACAGGCTTCAAAGCATAAGTCCCCCGATTTTATAAATCGAGGGACCAACTAAATATAGCCCAGATTACGACCTCTAACGCCTGTGTTCCAAAATTTATAATGAACTGTTACTTAGTTTAGAAGTCAATCCCATACATACAAATATGTAAGCATTTGCACATACCTAACTTTATATAGATATACGGCACACCAACCCTTTTGGTTATTTAATAGATATTTTAAACAATTTATTGAGTTCCATTAATTGAACACAAGTTGCTATTTGTTTCTAGGAGTAAATTAAACTACTTTCATATAAAGTAAACACAAATTGCTATTTTACCCATATCTAGGAATAATTGGAGGTTCATCCCTTACCCAATCTTAATAATGTGTAATTGAATTCAATGTTTGAAGATATCCAAAATATCGAATAATTTATAAATGTTTATTTTTTCAACTTTACAGATAGGTTTCTCATACATAGCTATGTGAAGGAATTAAAGAAAGGAAAAAAAGAGGGAAATATGGTCTCTGTTAATGGAAACAACACGCTCGCCACTGGGACTTTGATACGTGGTATACTTTTTTCCAACAACATTGTTTTTTATACTGAACTTGAGAAGGGTGTGCATCTCACCAGAACTAAGTTATGTGGTATACATTTTTATTTTCAAAAACACAGTTTTCAATACCGATCTCTATCGCTCAATGATCTTAACTATTCGAGTGCTAAAACACGAATAACAACTTCTACTAAGGCATAACTTTTATAGATGTTAAAGCACGACTGTCACACGTGATCTATACGTATAAATACTTTTGTTCCAGTTTGTACTGGTTCTTTCTCACGTCAAACTAACCTCTAATATATTCTGGAATTGAATATTTGTTGTTATTTTACGAACATCCAATGTGCAGATTATCAATGAACTCAATAATTAATACTCAGATCAAATAACGGAAGTTATAATTCTGCTTAAATTGACCTTTGACCATTCCGTCTTTTCGTTGATTCTTGTCAAAGTAAAAAAACGTCACTGGTAGGAGATCTTGAACAAACATACCCTGACCTTTCCTCTTGTCGAGAGGGAAGTTCAAGGAAATATAGTTATGTGAGTTCCTACTCACACCAAAAGTGGTTCACACAAAAAAATATCCCAAATTCTCGAATTGTCAAACAAGAGACGAAATGATTATGTGCAATCGTAAGGAAAGAGAAACAAAGACGTGGACGGTGATCTAATGATGGAATAAAACCACTAAAAATCGAATAAATTTATTGGCACGCTGTGAAGATCGATCTATTTTTGAGTTTTTTACGCAGGTGTTGTAAGATGATTATCAATAATTTAGCGACACACACACACACACACACACACACACACACACATACACACACGGAGAAACAGTTTGAATCATAAAGATTGGTTGTGGTCTCTGAATTAGCAGATGAATGTTTGTCATCCGGTAGGATGCCCCATCCCAAGCAAAAACAAACAAACAAAAAAAAATTTTTTTAAGAGAAAGAGAGAGAGAGAGAGAGAAAGAGAGAGAGAGAGAGAGAGAGAGAAAGAGAGAAAGAGAGAGAGAGACGGTAAAGACATTGGATTTTCGCGATCGGTAGAGACTAAGGTCTAGTGTTCGAACCTTGAGGTTAACGCCTTCGTTGCTTCTAGCCACACTGGTTGGCATTAAAAAGACGAAACACGTATCTGCGGATAAAAATATTATATATATATATATATTTATATATATATATATATTTATATATATATATACATATATATATATATATATATATATATATATATATATATATATAAATATATATATATATATATATATATATATATAAATATATATATATATATATATATATATATATATATATATATATATATATATATATATATATATATATATGAAAATAGACATCGTCTGGAAACGGCTGTAAACTCCTTGTATATCGTTCTGGCCGCGTTTATTTAAGAAGAAAATTAATTTTTTATTTTTGCATAAGAATAAAACGTTTCTGGACGTGTTATCTATTTTTAGTTATGTTTAACCGAACTTAAATGAAACAATGTGTTATGTGTATCTTTCAGATAAATGTGATTTTAAGATCGGAATGACATCGAATTGACAAGTTAAAGGCCAACAAATCGATTCTGACTTTCACATGGTGAGGAACGAATGATCGAATGAGCGAATGATCGAATGAGCGAATGATCGAATGAGCGAATGATCGAATGAGCGAATATATGAAACGGATGTAAACCTTACGTCATTATTGAATGTGGGCTTAGAGGTAGAGATTATGTTCGAACCTTATTCGGGAATAAGTATTTTCACTACGATTTTGTCCTGAAATGAAATTAAGCATTTCCAATTACAATATTATGCAGATTGATTCGTTTCATTTGTAGGTACTTATGCAGTTTACCGACCGGGTTTAAATAATTACGTTATTTAGAAACCTATTCTTAAGATATGGAGGCGGAGTGCTTTATTAACTATTCTGTACTTTCATCTAACAATTCAATAAACAAATCAATTTTTACGGTATATTTTACCGTAAAAATTGAATTCTGACTTAAAAATCATATCTAAAATAATAGCCTGGTCCGTAAACTGCATAAGCACCCCTTTTAATGTTTCTGTAATGTACGTACGAAAGTAGGATACTGGGTGACGTTGTGTACCCTTGCTAGTATTACATACAAATGATGAATCAGCAAATTACTATGTTTTAACCTCCTTGATTCTCTCTGACTGCAACCCCATAATAAGTAGGTACTCACATGAAGGATGCCAACATTTCAAATGAAGGTGATACTATGGAATCAACTGGACTTGAACACGGCACGCCAAGTCGTCATTCCTCGCCGGTATTCAACTTACAGCACCCACCTCCTCCCATATATTACATTTTTTTTAGTAATCCCCAAACTAAGGAATATTTTAACACATATTTTGCTTAATCAAAATATAAACGTTGATTAACTCAGATGTAGTATAAGTACTAGAAGAATACCCGTCCTGGGACGGGTAAAACTAATTCTCTTAACGAAATAGTTTTGCACCACTTTTATGTTCCTTACGAAGATTAAAATCAAAATATAATGACACTAAACCTTGTCTAGAATTCTTGTTCCAATGTTGATAAAATTCATTACATGATATTCGTTCTTGAAAATGTCTAAAATGTAAGGCTTAAGATAAAGAGGTCTTAAGAAAAAATTAAAATTCAGGGAAGCTTCTTTAATATGTATCTGATAAGTATGAATCAAATTTAATGCAAATCTGAAATATTTAAATTTGAAAAAGAAGGTTGTGTCCATATTATGTCCCCAGAAAAACTGAAATTTGGTAAATATTTATGAATTGATGTCCAGTATCTATTGTTAGGGAGGGCCCGTGGACGAGTGGTTAAAGCACTTGTCTTTGGGCTAGACGACCCGGGTTCGCGAATTTTCGGGTCTGAAAACTCCCTCTGTCCACACAGCAGTAAATGGGTACCTGACTAAAACTCAGGGAAGGTTCAAGGCAGCGGAAAGGAGAGGGATGGGTTCCGCCTTCCATATGCTGTGCCCTAGACGGCCATGGGCAGTGTGCTCGTCCAGGCTATGCGACCTTTACCTTTTTATCTATTGTTAATATTTCACAAAAATCGGAGGCATCTAAATTTTTACAAAGGTCTACCCCCTCTTTGCATAAAACTAAATTGAACTAAATATAACTCTTACCACCCTAGCAGTCTAGCAGCTGTATTCCAAAATTCATGATGATCGGTTAATTAGTTTATAAGTGAATCCTATAAATACAAATATATAAACATATACACATACCTAATTTTATATAAATAGAGACAGATACATTCGACAGTCCCTGTACATTTTGACCCTATGATTCAATGCCGGGTTTGTTCTGATATAATCCTCTTGTATATTTTCTTCATGCTAGAAATGTTCTGAAATTAGTTTTATACCAAGTTAGTGAATATTCGCTTGATCGTACGCATACATTTTACGGGATCAAAAAAAGATTAAATTGAATTTAGGCACTTCAAAACCTCCGAGTTGGAATGTTTCAATGTTGACAGTTCAAAGCATTTTGATCGTTTTGGTAATCTCATCAGAAAAATCAATTCAATTTTCCATTTAAATAAATAACTTTATAATATGGTTGACCAGCACGTACCGACAGAGCAAAAAGCATTAAATTATTACATTAAGATTAAGAAACAAATAGTTATAAATAAAAAACAAATTTTCAATTATAAAAAGTATACATAGTTAGAATGGATCATTATTTTGGCGTTTAACAGTTTTTTGATAAAAATAACGGATATTCTTTATAGGGGACAACCTGGGTGGGGAGTTCGGCAGACAGATGTTTGTTCACAGCACATTTAATTTTTTGCATGTTAGTATGCTAAAAAAATTGGGAGAAGGGAGAAGATTTCAAAGGCAAACAGTCCGAGGAAGGAAGTTATTTGAATAGAAAATCTCCCGGCGTCGCGGCCCCTCTACAGAGAATGGGGTTAGGGTTTTGCTGCTAGTTGAGTGGGTGTTAGGACAACTAACGGAAACGAATTATCTCCCTTGAACCATTTCGGGAGTTAAGAAGTATCGCTTTTGGAAATGGTCTTCTGCCTAGAGAGAAAGTAAACACAGATCACGGCTTCAGACTGTTAATATGTCAATCGCGTACAGCGGTAAATTAATTCATTAATTCATTCTGTGTTCAGTTTTAATAAATCTGTTAAACGTTTATCTTGATAGTTCATCCATTTTATTTACAGGTTATAATAACCTAAATTACGAGGTTATAAAAGTGGGTCGGGAATATTTACGTTGAGAGGGCACTGCAATACATTCTTCAGATCACATATAATCAGATAAGCACATTAAGTAAGTTGAATCTAAAAAATATAAATTAAGTACCTTTAATATAAAAAATATTAATTAAGTACCTTTAATCTAAAAAAAATATTAATTAAGTACCTTTAATATAAAAATATTAATTAAGTACCTTTAATATAAAATATATTAAGTAAGTACCTTTAATCTAAAAAATATTAAGTAAGTACCTTTAATCTAAAAAATATTAATTAAGTACCTTTAATATATAAAATATTAAGTAAGTACCTTTAATCTAAAAAAATATTAATTAAGTACCTTTAATCTAAAAAATATTAAGTAAGTACCTTTAATCTAAAAATATTAATTAAGTACCTTTAATCTAAAAAATATTAATTAAGTACCTTTAATCTAAAAAATATTAAGTAAGTACCTTTCATCTAAAAAATATTAAGTAAGTACCTTGAATCTAAAAAATATTAAGTAAGTACCTTTAATATAAAAAATATTAATTAAAAGGCTTTAATCTAAAAAATATTAATTAAGTACCTTTAATATCAAAAAAATATTAATTAAGTACCTTTAATATCAAAAAAATATTAATTAAGTACCTTTAATCTAAAAATATTATTTAAGTACCTTTAATATAAAAAAAACTAATTATATTGACAACAACATTTAAATCAAGAAACAGTCTAGGTTTTTTTAAGTCGAGACTATTACACATTTGTGCTTCCGTATTTTGTAAGGAAAGGAGGCGTGGCTTATTAACACTCGGACAATGCAATCGTTTACCAAACAGACACATTTTTGTGTATCACTATATATCACTATCTCTCTTTCTCTCTTTCTACATACACTATCTCTCTCTTCAATTTTTTCTTCGTCTTCGCCGTTTCGTAAAACATTGCATTTTGTTTGTTTTATTTGCCAAAGTTGATACCATTCTTTTGAGCTGATTGTTGTGTAAGTCGGACATTTGATTCGATTAGCCTCACAACAGATTGAGAGAGAGAGAGAGAGAGAGAGAGAGAGATAGAGAGAGAGAGAGAAAGATAGAGAGAGAACCAATACGCAAATACAAAACTGAAATATGAAGGACTAAAAACAAAACAAAACAAAAAACAAACAAGAGTATGAAATTGAAAAAGCAAAATAAAATAAATATATAAAAGGTTTTTGATTCCAGTTATTAAATTATTTGCGCTTTTATAGGAACCGCCATGGCTACTGCCAGTAGATTAACATACATACAGACACGCGTGTGCATACATACACACAATATAGACGCTCCTTTTGAGTCTAGAGAGACAATGCAGTTCCCGTGTAAGAGTGCCTGAGCGGCGAGTTGCGCAATCGCCAACCTCATTTCTACTGAACCGACAGTGTTTGAGTCCAATGACAAGGAGAAGTCCAGAAGACGATCACCAAAGTGACCCTGTATATTATCAAGTGGTAATAAAATAAAACATCTGCGTCTCCGCCTTTGAGGCTAGCATTCACAAATATCCGAGGGCTTAGAACCAACATCAACCACGTAGAAACCTTTCTCCTAGTAAACTTCCCGGATATTCTAGCACTAAGTGAAACAAACCTACAATCGTCAATCTCCTCACATCATATTGACATGACTGATTACCTCTCACTCTACCGTAAAGACTCTGACAAACATATGCACGGGCTAGGAGTTTATGCTCGGAACACTCTCTCGTTGACTAGAGAACAGAAGCCTAGATTTGATTTAGATTAACCCCGCAGCACAGTGCTAGTTTCTTGTATTTCTTATACCGTTCACCTTCGACCCGGGACTGTACCTTTTTTAACTCTGTCTCTGAAAGCATAGATAGAGCACTCTCACTTGACTAGTGCCCAAATACATGTATTTGGGGATTTTAATGTACATCACTGTGACTGGCTTGAATTCTCCAGTTATACAGACGCAGCTGATAACTCCATGTATAGTTTGTCCATAGCTCATTTCCTCTCACAGACTGTCACGTTCCCAACCCGCCTCTCTGATCGTGTGGACCATCAAGCCTCACCTCTCGACCTGTTCTTAGCCTCACTACCCGAAGCTTGTGTGACGAATGCCCATAGCCCGCTCGGGAATGCTGATCACCTTGTGGTAATGATTGATATCACCCTAAAATCTCGTGCCAAGCTGATACGCTGTTGCTCAATCCGACGAGATACTTCAAGCAGGTTGATTTTGATTCTATCAGAGACCACATCAGACGCTCCATGGAGTGTAATTCTTTCTCTCCCTACTGATCAATGCACAAAGCCCTACATTCCACAATTGTTCAACTCGAAATGTGCAGCTGCTATTGCTCAGAGGCAGCAAGCATTCCGACATTACGGCCGCCATAAGTCTACTACGAATAGAGAGAAATTTATAGCGTCAAGAAATAACTGTGATAACTAAAGAAAAGAGTAGGTATACAGAAATGACCAGGAAACGCATTCAGTCGCAGAAACTAGATTCTCGTGATTTCTGGAAAATCTACAATAGTGTGGTGAACAATAGGCACTGAACAATTCACTCGCTATCCAACCACAATGAAGTCGTTAGCACGGCAACTAAAAAGGCTGAACTACTTGCCCATCGTTTCTCCTTAAACTCCACTTTGGACTCCGCAAACCACTCCCTCCCTAATTTCCCACTGCGGATGGAAGCCATACTCGATGACCTGGTAATCACCCCATCTCATGTCA
Organism: Sepiola atlantica; assembly: GCA_963556195.1. Classification (NCBI taxonomy): domain Eukaryota; kingdom Metazoa; phylum Mollusca; class Cephalopoda; order Sepiida; family Sepiolidae; genus Sepiola; species Sepiola atlantica. The sequence continues at coordinate 4,956,806 of OY744529.1, forward strand.
TAGACATAAAAAAAATCTTGACACATACAAAGGATGTGGACCTGATCTTATACTAGTAATAGTAATAAAGAAATGCTCAGTTGAACTGACGCCTTTCCTCTTCAAAATCACAACAAATCCCTTGCTGAATCTTGCTTCCCTGATTGCTGGAAAATTGCCTCTGTAGTACCAGTCTTCAAGAATTCTTGTGATAGAACTAACTCTTAGAATTATAGCCCCATCAGTCTATTTGCGCGCTACGCTGACACTTTTGAATTCTTAATAAATCATGCAATAGTGCGGCACCTTGTTAATGCTAACCTTCTTGCTGACCATCAGTATGGATTTAGGTAAGCAATGTCTTCTGCAGATATCCTAACGGTCATCTCCGAACGCATATACCATACACTGGACAAGGCAGGTGAAGCTAGGTCGGTAGCGCTTGATATATCCAAAGCCTTTGACAAACGCTTGGCATTAAGGTATTCTTGTAAAAATTGATTCATATGGGATTACTGAACGAATACTTAATATAATTAGATCTTTCCTATCCAACATAAAGATCCGGGTTGTCCTAGATGGCCGTTCATCCAAACAACATGACATGAAAATCAGGAACAATAAAGGTCCAGGGATCGATTCTTAGACCTTTATTGTTCCTGATTTTCATAAACGACCTCCCTGATGACATTGTGTCTGAGATGGATATATTTGCTGAAAAAAAAAAACTCAAATTGAGAAAGAGGCTATTCGCGGTAAAGAAATTTCATCGTTTCCTGCACGGTAGACAATTTCTGTTACAAACAGACCACAAACCCTTATTAACGATTATCGGATCGAAAAAGGGACTACCACAACACACTACGAATAGACTCCAAAGATGGGGTACCATTCTTCTTAACTACAATTTTCAAATGGAGTATGTACCATCTAAGAAATTTGGTCATGCAGACGGGTTATCAAGGTTGATACCTAAGCAGACAGAACCATTGGAGGATATGGTGATAGCAGCTATTCAAGCGGAAGCTGAAGTAAAAGAAAACGTTATTAATCCCCAGAGGGGATATTTTCAAAGGGGGGTGTTACACCGGCCGTTCTTACACAGGAGAAACTGCACCGGTTGTCACTATAAATAGTGCGAGTCACCAGAGACACAGAAAAGACAAAGCACAGTCTTTTAACTGTCTAGCCAAGTGCTAGTCACTTTCTTACTTTGTTAATGCACTTGTTAAACCAACCCTCGACTTGACTTCCTTTATTTATTATTTACTGTTGGACAACTTCACAACAGATCGTCATGTGAGTAAAACAGACGCACACATATCTGAAGCAATGGCTGAATCCTTAGAAAGTGACCTCGAGTCTGTAGTGGAATGAGGTCGTAAATGCATGATAACATTTAATGCTGCAAAGTCCCTAATCTTTAACAACTACAAGTAGTTCACATCAGCAGCTAGGTTGTGAAAGTGATACAACGGACGGATCTTGGTTGGTATGACAACTGGCAATCTATATCTCCTTTATATATTACAATTACAGATGGTTTTCATTCTAAAAGTATTTAGCGGGCACACACACACACATCTATAAGATATTATGTCTATCTGTCTGCGGTTTGCCTGTTTCTCACGCTTAAGTTTGAAATAGCATTTTCATCATAAAACTCAGATTGAATGGATGCTAGAAAACGTCTCACGCTTTCCAATATCCTATATCTCTATAGAGCCACCATTCGCCCGTGCATGGAGTATTCTTGCCATATCTGGGTTGGCTTAATATTTTTAGATGAAAGGTACTTACTTAATATTTTTTAGATTAAAGGTACTTATACAGTTTTATATCCATGGCGATTTCGAGTAATTCTAGAATAAATAAAAAAAATAAGACTTAATGAAGATTTGAAGAAAATATTTAGAAATCTTTTTTTACCTTTTTATTTTCAATATAAATATTGTTCTAATATAAAGATACATATACAGTTTGGGGTCTATGGCTGCTTCGACTATTTTCTTGAAAAAATACAAATGTATTTTCGGTTCGTGGGCAGAGCAGAGTGTCGGCCATTTTTTCCGGGTGTTAATTTTTAAGTACAGAAGTTGTTCAGTTTTCGAACATTTCTTGGAATAATGAAAAAAAATCTTTTTTTACTATCACATCTGTAATAAATTAAGTAAATATTTAAGCCAATATATTTGCAGGACAAGCAATATTTTATTTATATTAGCGAAAATATTCCAAAAGTAAAGGGTCCGTTGATGTTTATTCCATAAAACAAGATAAAATATCAAGCTACGAGGAATTATTTTTTAAAGTTGTAACTTTAAACTTGTACTCAGTGCTTCTAAAATATTGGCAGCATCGAACAATTAGGGGGAATCATGAAAGAATAACCCTAACCCTAACCCTAACCCACAGAGCAAGGTTGCCTCCAAAATTCCACGTCAACAGACAGATTATTTCTCAATGCCGAAGATGTTACTGAAATACGATTAATGGGCTATTTTGATGGGTTTTTGACAAATTGCATTTTTACGCCATTAAAGCAGGTTATATATATATATATATATATATATATATATATATATATATATATATTATAATATAAAATGAAGTAATAAAATAAGGTGTCAATCAAATTTTATTAGAATTCAAAGTTCAAGCAAAGTATCCTTAAGTCCTTAGCTCATGTGTTTTCAAAGATAATTCTTTTCTTCAGAGGACCATTACCGCAGTTATACTACAACAGGTAATAAAATTACGCTTTGAAAAAATATAAAAATTATATACACAAATACATAAAAATACATAACATCAAATACATACTTTTTGTTGAATCTATACAATCCATCCAGGTCATACAAATTAAAAAACATAATGAGGAAAGACATTCAGAGGGTTAACCGAGGATTACTCCAAGTTATAAATAGCAGTCCATATACGTGAAATTGAAGGAGCTGACAAAGTTATCCAGTCGCGAAATGTGTCAATAATCGATGAAGTGAAAAGTATTCAATGTTAATGTTCTATATTATTTGATTTATTTATCATTAACATTGAATTAATATATATATATATACGAGGTATAAATGACCGGATTCAATGAAGATTAAAAAAAAGTGTTCTTTTCATAGAATTTGTTGATATAAAAATCTACGATTTATTTACAGAAATGGTAAATGTACAAATATAGAAGAAAACAGAAAATGAAAAGATATTTATTTGCGATGGGTTTGTATCTAATATTATTTAGAAATATCTGGCAATGAACGGCTATTTACATACAATCATTACTTATTTTGGTGGCGTATGCCTTCATTTAGGATAATAATTCATGAAGGCAAAAAACAATGTTCATTTAATCTGAAAATCAAAATGGCTGTTGTCTTAGTGTTATTTGCTGCAATTATCTGCATATTATACGCTAGGGAAACCTATTCCCAATAGGGTATCATGTTCTTTGGTTCTGGAATTCAAGATGGTTGTCTTCAAATCGAGGTTTGGCGCATACGTGGAAAGGTATCGTACATCCGAAAACGATGATATTTCTTTTCAGTCTCATCAAATTTCAAAAAATTTAACACGAGTTCAAATCTATATTTGGTTCACCCTCTTCAAAACAGAAAATTGGCTATATTTTACAGTTATAAAAGATTCATTCGACTGAGCTTAGGAGTAGAATACATTATTCGATCACATTTGACAGTGGTCGACCAGACAACTTCTTTCGGGTGTTCTTTTACTGGAACTTGTTCAAGGGTTTTCGGAGAATAACGAACACTCGGGGACTTAAAACCGGTGAAGACGTTTGTGTCGGTATTAAAAGTTACCACCACCAGAGAAACTACATGTTACACAGCGAGAGGCGTGTTTAGGGTTAGGGTTAGGGTTAGGGTTAGGCGTGTTTGAGTGTAAAAGTTTAAAGAATGAAAGTAAACCCAGCGAAAGTCGATGAAATCACGTGATTTCTGGTAGGGGCTTTTCTGTCTTTTCCCGGACCACATTTCAAGCAGAGAAGCCGTTCAGGAGTTATCGCCAGTGGGGGAAGCACGCGCGGTCTGGCTTATATAGCGAGACGACCTATCTATCTATCTATCTATCTATCTATCTATCTATCTGACGCGTATTCAAGTTATCTCTCTGATGTTTTTCTGTGACTATCTTTTTGGATCAACCTTTTATATAAACATCGGTGTCCGAGTGAGTTTGTCAGCAAACGAAAAGAACCTGGGTTCACGACGACGACGACACGTGTGTGTAGTGGTTTATGCACCCGTGGGTAAACTAAACTATAACAATAATAAATTCATTTGACGTGATATGAGTGAAAGAGATATTATTTCTAACGGCCATTGTTCATTCCCATTTTATAATGATGGACTGGAGAGCTTCTTCTAGACGCTCCTGAGCTTCTTAACTAAAGAGGTTCTTTCTGGAAAGGCTTCTGTATGAATTAATAGATTTGACTACCAGAGACGCTATTAACTGGATAGCTTCTAGATGCTCTTAATCAAGAACTTTCCGAAGAATGTTTGGGGAATTGGGAGCACCAAGGACTGTAATGCTGGAGATGCTTCTCTCGGAATTAAAAACAATTCACAACCAGATAGGCTAGCGCGGTCAAAAGGGATTCCCCGGGCATGGCCCGAGTGAAGTAGACGTTATATTTAACGATTCTTGTTGGATCCCCTGTTACAATTACTGAGTAGGTAGCCTTTTCTGGATGCTCGTGTTTTAAAACTTGCAAAATAATGTGTGGAGATTGAACTGCTTAAGAGGCTTATGTTGGAATTAAAGGATTTTAGTACGGGCTAGGCTTTATAGAGTCCTCAGCGATTCACATGACGGTGTCTGTGTGAAGCAGACATTATTCTAACGGTCCGAGTTCGATTTTGTGTTACAGTGACTGATGAGACAGCTTCTTCGGGATGCTCTTGTTCTATAAGTCGCTCAAGAATGTGCGGGGAATTGAGAGAACTGGAGACTGTACCATTGGAGAGGCTTGTGTCAGGATTAAAGTTTTCATAACCAGATACAGGTCCGGATACAGGCATAAGAGATTCATTTAAAGGGAAGTAAACATGATTTTTAACGGTTCTCGTTCGATCTGGTCTTACAGCGACTGACAACCCAGCTTCTTCTGCATAGTCTACGTCTAGAACTTGTCCAAGATTGTGCGGGGAATTTGGAGCACTGTTGGCTGTTCTTTTAGAGACACTTGTGTCGGAATAAAAGCTATCATCATCAGATAGGCTAGATACAGATATACGGGATTCATTTGACGTGGTCCTACAAAAGTAGATATTATTTTCAACAGTCATTGTTCGATCCTGTGTTACAGTGATCGGCCAGATCGTTTCCTCTGGCTGTTCTGGTTCTAAAACTTGCCCAAAAATATGCGGATAATTATAAGCACTGGGGACTGAAATGCTGGAGAGGCTTGTGTCGTAATTAAATATGTCATTACCAGTTAGCATAGAGGTGGTCAAAGGGAAGTAGACATTGTTTCTAACGCTGCTTGTTTGATCCCATGTTACATTAACTGGCCCGATAGCGTCCCCTGGATGTTCCTGTCCTAGAACTTGTACAAAAACATGTGTGAAATTTGGAGCACTGGCGGCGGTACTGTTGAAGAAGCTTCCGTCTGTATTAAACATTTCACTACAAGATACGCTACATAAGGTCATAATGGATTCATTTGATGTGGACCGAGAAAGGAAACCATTGTTTCCTACGGTCCTTGTTCGATCCCATGTTACATTAACTGGCCGGATAGCGTCCTCTGAATGCTCTTGTTCTCGGACTTGTCCAAGAAAGTGCTGGAAATTTGAAGCAGTGGCGACTGTATCACTGAATATGCTTCTGTCTGAATTATAAATATCGCTGTCAGATAAGCTACATAAAGTCATAAGTGATTCATTTGATATGGTCCGAGTGAAGCAAACGTTATTGTTTACGATTCCTGTTTGATCCCATGCAACGGTGACTGGTGGATCAGCTTCTGCACGGAAGCCCTCACAGTCTTCGGTGAAATCTTGATTGTCTTCATTTGACGGTGTCTTAGGAAAGCACAAACGGATTCCCTTAATGTGTTTGGTAAACCTCTGGCCCATGATCGACCGGACTAAAAAAAGAAAAACAAAATACAGATAATGTAAGAGTAACAAAAACAGTAAATATACACGGTCTTCAAAAGGTCACCATTTATTTTTTTGATTTTAATAACATAAAAACTGTATTTTTGATAATAAAAAACTTATTTTTATTTCCTTTTCTAAGAAATAGAAATTAAAAATTATTTCACTGCATCATTTTATTACGTCATCTTGTTTTAGCTTTACTGTCATCTTGGTCATCTGTTGGAAATCGTTGGTTGACTTGCGCGAGTTAACGCGGGTTCAGTCGAGTGAATAATAGGGCTTGTTCTCACAGTCAGAGCTAACAGATGTGACAAGGTTACCGTGTGACGCGACCCCAGATCAAGGGGCAGTCTGCACCTGCGAGAGGCTCTGTGACGTCACTCGTTCTCGTGAGAAGCGAGTTTTCGAGTCTGATTCGGAAGGCGAACCGAGCAGGACGTGCGATTCACAATGTAAAAATAAGGGAAATATTTCCCTTAAGGGAATACAAGCGAGAGAAATCTGCACTCGACATTAAAGTTACGCCTCCTGATATTTTGGGGCTTTCTTAGAAAAATAAGTTTGCAAAAGATAACCACAAACAATTGATCAATCAAAGTCATTTATTAGAAAAATTGTTTGAGAATAACTTCGGAAACATTGGAAAATATGATGCAATCATTTGTGAGCCGTTTGCAGAAATGTGTGGTAAGTAGGGGGCATTCTGTCATACCACATCCATTTTTAATATATATTGTTCATTGTTCATTGTTCATTGTGTATAAGTTTTGTTATTGTCAGAAATAGTTTTGATTTTATTAAACAAAACTAAATAGATAATAGCTTTTTGAAGACTCTGGCTTCTATTTATCTCCCTCCCACAAGGTAAGATGTGACACAAGGTCGGGAAAGTGGGAAAGAACCAGCGCTCGAGAATTTGAGCACTCTGGCTGTTTAAAAATTGCCTGGGCAGCCCCGTCGGCATTCCCCGGTAGGGGCGCCTCAGGCAGTAAGCAATAAACTTACTCCTCCCCAAAGAGGGGAGGCAAAGCCTGGGAGGGTGCACCTCCTAGAACTGCACAGGACCGACAACCGACAACCAATAGACCGGCGTAAATCCAGACCCGAAGGCCCGGACTATACCGGTTTATTAGGCGGGGTAAAAAAAAAACCAGCTGTACCTAAGATACCTGGTTATCTATCTTATAAAATAAGTCTGAGAATCTGGCTTACTTGCGTACTTAGTTGCTTGTTTAGTTGCACATTGAATACTTTAGACTCTGCAGAAAAGGGGGACTAAGGTAAAAAGTGAGGGATCGATAGGGATAGGGATACAGAATAACTAGTGGAGAATAAGAAGATATAAATAAATAAATGACGTAAATCAAAACGAAAAGAAATTTTTTTCTTTTTAAATCTAAAAAAAAAAGAAGATATTTCACTCCAAACAAGGCAGGATGCCACTGTAGACGTAAGGGGCTACTGAGAATTAGGGAGCAGGTTTAGGGTGTCATCCTAAGTTGGGAGCTGTGCAGCGAGATGCTTGGTCACATTAGTTTTAAACCTCTGCATGTCAGTAACGTCGGGGAAACAGGGAGCAGGGAGGGGGTTCCAGAGACCGGCAGCACGAGGAAAGAAGCTGCTGAAGTAGAAGGCTCTCTGGCATCTGGGGACCTCCACAGTGAATAGATGGGATAGCTGATTGTCGGGTTGTTCTAGTGTATTTGCGTCGAGGGGACACTGGTCGGGACGATGAGCCCGGGTGGCAGGGATCCTCATGCATTACTACTAATTAAAAAATAAAATAGCTTTCCTTCTTTCTTATTTGGTTTTTGTTTTCTTTCAGATATTACCAACTAAGCATTTATTGGTTCAGTCCAAGAAAATATAATTGCGGATAATTGTTTTGAAAATCAAGTCCTTCAACAAATGAACAAAAAGCCGGAGAAAATAAGATACTTATGGAACAATCATTTTTGTTTTGACACAAATAAGATTATCAGAAAAATCGAAAAATAAAGAAGTATAATCAAACAGTGAATTCTTTTATGTTAAATAATGTTTTGCTAAATGAAAGAATTCTTCCTAAATACACATACAATATATATATATATATATATATATATATATATATATATATATATATATATATATATATGTATATATATATATATGTATATATATATATGTATATATGTATGTATGTATATATATATATGTATATATATATGTATATATATATATATATATATATATATATATATATATATATATATATATATATATATATATATATATATATATATATGTATATATAGTAGTAAGTTTTTGAAAGGCTGTGGGCAATGCAATTCCGGGTAAGATGCAAGTTGAAAGGAAAGGAACAAAAACAATAAAAATAAATCGAATACGATATAAGACTTACTATTTATTTTTCCTTTTTTTTCCTTTTTTTTTTTTTTTTCTTACATAACAGCAAGAGTGTTTTAGCTGTCCGGGTGATTAAAAATCACTATTTGATATTTCGGGAAAAGACATCCCTTTTTCAAAAATAATTAGACCAGAAGAAGAATAATATTTTATAAAATAAAATGGAATAAAATATTATTCTTCTTCTGGTCTAATTATTTTTGAAAAAGGGATGTCTTTTCCCGAAATATCAAATAGTGATTTTTAATCACCCGGACAGCTAAAACACTCTTGCTGTTATGTAAGAAAAAAAAAAAAAAAAGGAAAAAAAAGGAAAAATAAATAGTAAGTCTTATATCGTATTCGATTTATTTTTATTGTTTTTGTTCCTTTCCTTTCAACTTGCATCTTACCCGGAATTGCATTGCCCACAGCCTTTCAAAAACTTACTACTACTATACCCAGCAATGCTTCAAGCAAACTACCATTCTCTACTATATGTATATATATATATATATATATATATATATATATATATATATATATATATATATATATATATAGTCTCGGAAGTTTCTCACCCATTAAAACTATATAAAAAAAACCCAAAAAAAACAACTAATAGTCCCAAGTCTTTCAGTGGAAAATCATTCATGTAAGTCAATTTATTTTTTACAGTTATTATATTAGTTTGTTTCTAACACTATTTTAAGGGATCATCAGTTGTTTACCATGAAAAACGGTTTCGGGAATTTAATATTATCAATATATATATATATATATATATATATATATATCGTGCTTTTAAATATAATAAACGGAGTCATAGCGAACGAGGCACTATTACAAGAAAAAAAAATGGAGGAAATATTAAATAATATTTAATCGTCGATTTAAAACGAATAAAAGGATCGACTAAAATTGACAGAATAAAAGCTAAGTCCCTAGGTACCTTTTGGCTTTTATTCTGTCAATTTTAGTCGATCCTTTTATTCGTTTTAAATCGACGATTAAATATTATTTCATATTTCCTCCATTTTTTTTTCTTGTAATAGTGCCTCGTTCGCTATGAGTCCGTTTATTATATTTAAAAGCATTATAAAATGTTGTACCACAAAAAATTTGTTCATATATATATATATATATATAACTTCTTTGTAAAATGGTAGGAAAAATCCCAGCAGAGTGCTCGATTAATTAAGAATTAAAGTTAAAAATTAAGAGCATAATATTTATTTATTCTGGTACAGAAAAATTAGTACAACATTCGTACCGTCGGTTTCAAGCACGGAAGGTCTTACCCATCCGGCTCTCTTCAGAGATGACAACAGAAGCTGAAGAGAGCCGGATGGGTAAGACCTTCCGTGCTTGAAACCGACGGTACGAATGTTGTACTAATTTTTCTGTACCAGAATAAATAAATATATATATATAAGAAATATAAGAAGAATACAAGTCACAAGACGGGTAAAATTAATTATTGAACAGAACCGTTTGCACCATTTTTTTAAAATTCACTCGGCGATATCCTTGTTTTATAAATTGAATATAAAAAATGATATAGTGATTTATTTTAAAACAGTTTTATATAAAATCTAACTGAATAGAACCGAATGAAATCAATAATTTCGTGTTTTTTTTCGAAAATGTCGGCGGCAGTTGATAGACGTCATGACGCCATTGAACAGTAATAAATACATGACGTCAACGAAACTAGACAACACGAAATATAATAGTAATCTTTTGTCAAATAGCTTGAAAAGCAAGTTCAATTTTCTTCCTGCTAGCATTTGTTGGCCTTTTGGCCAAGATCAAAGTGTAGTATCTGTTCCGATGGATACCGCACCCCATACTGGTTTTATTTACTCCTCCCCAGGAGTTAGGCACAAGGCCAGTTTTATCTTACTCCCACAAGTAAGATGTGACCCTAGATCGGGTCGAGAAAGTGGGGTTTGAAAAGCCAGCGCTCGAGAGGTGAGCACTCTGGCCATTTAAAAATTGCCTGGGCAGCCCCGTCGGCATTCCCCGGTAGGGGCGCCTCAGACAGTAAGCAATAAACTTACTCCTCCCCAAAGAGGGGAGGCAAAGCCTGGGAGGGTGGACCTCCTAGAACTGCACAGGACAGGCGTGCAGTATCCATCGGAACAGATACTACACTTTCATCTTAGCCAAAAGGCTGGGCCTTCGGGCCTGGATTTATGCCGGTCAATGGGTCTGTCCTGTGCAGTTCTGGGAAGTGGCGCTCCCAGGCTTTGCCTCCCCTCTTTGGGAAGGATTAAGTTTAATGCTTAATGTCTGAGGCACTCTGCCCAAGCAATTTTTAGAAAAAGCCCCTAGCACTCCTCCTCTGGAGTGCATTCTCACTTTCCGACCTTGTGTCACATTCTACTGTGTGGGACGTAGATAAATAGGGCATTCATACAATTACATTCTTATAGATATAAAGCTTATGTTCCCAGTCCGAAGAAACCATTCCCCTAGACTAAGCCATTTTAAGTCTGTCACCGGCCATTTGGCTGTCAGTAATGACTACACCCCACAGTAAGTCCGATCTTGTGTCGCCCTCCACATACACACACGTTGATTCATCAGAGAGAACATTCTGACCTTCCGTCAAAGTATACACTCGATGGAATCGGTGAAATGTGCGTAAACGATGTAGGGAATAAGCTGTACTATTATGGTCATACCCCCTGTGCGAATCCTCTTCAAAATAAAAATGAGATTCGACTGTTTTTAGGCGATTACATGTAAACATCTGGAAAAGTCGGCTGAAAAAAATTATATTTTAGACTTTAGAGTAGAGATTCTCTTTCGCAGGTAAATTTAACCTAAAATGATCACCTACTTCCGGGCTACCAGGCCGTAATGATCACCCACTTTCTGGCCAGATAACCTTTTTAAGAACATGTACCCATTTTTTTTTAATATTTACATTCCTTAATTATTTGGAAATCAATTTTGTATGTGTAACTAATTTTTTTCTGTTGAAAAATATATTAAAGCATGTTCTAAATAAAATAATTATTTACTTGTGTGTGTGTATGTGTGTATGTGTGTGTATTTGGGTACTATTGTTTTTGTAAATCTTTTTCTGTTGATTTTCTTAAAATGTTATAGATAAAATAATTAAATACTTTTTTGATATCTTTCTTACAGACTTATAATATTATGAATAAATATTGGGTATGCTTTTACTTTCACACCGACAATCATCCAGGATTAGTGCTCACCCAAAACCGAATCGCATGGGTTGGCCCATCTATTTATTTGCGGGTTCCCGGGTAGCGAGGTTCCCCCACCTCTGTGCTAGCCTATACCGATCATGCTTTTTTGTTTCATCTTTTCGCCATAAGGTCGTACACACAAAATTTATTTTTATTAAAAATAGTTATCTGGCCTGGAAGTGGGTGATCATTTTACGTTAAATTTATATGAAAACAGTTTAAAATATAGCTTTTTTTGTGTTGTTTTTTCTTTTTACAGTCAGCTTTTCCAGGGTGTTTACCTGTAATCTCCTAAAAAAGTAGAATCTCATATTTTGGAAAGTGATTACTAAATGGTGAACGTAGTGACGTGCAGAGAAGAGGCGGTGTGCGACTAGGCGGTGGAATCGGGAATTCAAATTGGGGGTTGGTGGGCATCCAATCATATTCAAACCATCTCCCTTTCGCATAATATTTCTCAGTACTAGGATTTGTACTTGTGTCTTTGGGGCATAAAATCAAGTAGTTAGCCCCGGGCATCTGAACACAACTGGGTGCAGGTCTTCAGTTTTACCGAATAAGAAAATCCTTTATACTTACTCGTACCTAACTTGTCAACAGGAAAGTTGACTGAGCAGAACTCAAATAATTCTAAAGGAAGCTTTCTTGTAGCGATTGGCACAAACAAGATTATCGAGCAAATTCTTATGGACTTTTTAATCGGAATGAATCACAATGAAAACGTCTAGTTATTCTTGGTGGAATTTGGTGGAATTTGCTATGATTGGTTGATCAAATAAAGATCAACCAATCATAGAGAGTTTCAGTGAACTTAATGACTTTGTATTTGCAGCGGTTTAACTACTCAGTTGACGATTGGAAAAGGCCTTCTTGGCCTTTTGGCTAAGATCGAAGTGTAGTATCTGTTCCGATGGATACTGCACCCCATAGACTGGTATTGTCTTGGCCTTCGGGGCTTGATTTACGCCGGTCTATGGGTCTGTCCTGTTCAGTTCTAGGAGGTCCACCCTCCCAGGCTTTGCCTCCCCTCTTTGGGGAGGAGTAAGTTTATTGCTTACTGTCTGAGGCGCTCCTACCGGGGAATGCCGACGGGGCTGCCCAGGCAATTTTTAAACCCCACTTTCCTGACCCGACCTTGGGTCATAATCTTACTTGTGGGAGTAAGATAAAAAACTGGTCTTGTGCCTAACTCCTGGAGAGGAGTAAATCAATACTCAGTTGACGATTGCCCCGAGGTTCGAACTTTGCGTGATTTTCGGTTGAAATATTCTGCGCAGACGTCATTAAAATGTTTTATTCTTGCTCGATATTGTACGTACAGACATAGAAAAAAAATACTTCATTCGTGATGAACGCACGGTCCAGTGGATTGTCATCGTGAAGGGCTACAGATTTCAAATTTATCCGTTCTTTTCGTTTGAACCAGTTGAGTTGTTACGCTTACAGCAAATCACTTCATCTGCCAAAAAGCAACCCTTCGTTTTGCTGATCGAATTATACATTAAGCAATTGACAAGAGAATAACGATCAGCTTGGGTTTTTTACCCCGCCTAATAAACCGGTATCGTCCGGGCCTTCGGGTCTGAATTTACGCCGGTCTATCTTACTGCCTGAGGCGCCCCTACCGGGTAAAGCCGACGAAAATGAATTACGAACAGCTTTGCACTGCAGTATCATCGCGAGCAAGTAAAAATAAATAATAAAATTAAAAAAATATGTCGTGATAAAAGTAATTTTGGTACGTTTTTTTTTGTTTTCTTTTTCAAAAAAAAAATTCCATGTAAATAAAAATACAGTATTCATTTTATAACAGTAACCTCGCTATGTTTATTTTTCCTGTTGTTTCTTTCAAAAAAATTCATGCAAATATGTTTAATTTTCTTTGTTGTTTCTTTAAAAAATTCCTTACCCTAACCCTAAACCTAACCCTAACTCTAACCCTAAACCCTAACACTAACCCTAACAAAAAAAAACAAAAAAAACAAAAAACAAGAAAAACATTATGATCACAGGGCGCAGCACCGCATCAAAAATGTCGTCTGGTACAAATCGGCTCGTCAACTCTCGGACGTTTGCGTGGAACAGCCGAACGCTTCCGAGTCGAACGTCACAAAAACTGGTTCAGGATCGATAAGAGCACCGAAGAATTGGACAAGAAACGTTCGTGCTTTCATCGTGGAAGTTACTCCCAAATTCTATGTATTCTAGCGACAAACGATGAAATATAATGAACATCGATTCACATTCCCTTAAAATTGCAAATCTAATTTTTCATGGAATAAAAGTGTGTAGGATTTTGTGAAGCTCAACCTAATTTTGTTTATATTATAAGGAAAATCGTGTTTCGATACAAAACAAAAACGTCGTAATAAAAACGAATATTACTGACCTTTCAGGGAAACAAAATAATTTCTAATTACTTGGACTGATCGATTACAATTGGTTTCAGAGATGTGAAGCTAATTATTGGCAGTTGGAAAATACGTCAATTCTTTGAAGGGATTTTCAGAATTATGTTGGGAACAATGCTACGTGTGAATGGAATTGATGACGTCACAATAGAATAAAAACCGGATTTTGAGGTCATTTCAATAAGATGCTGAAAAACACGAAAACGCTGTATTTTTAAATAAGTGTTCATTTTTTTTTTTACTGTAAACATTATTATTACATATCTTCCTTTAATTTTAATTGTGTTTTTAATTGTGCAAACATTTAAATATAATATTTATTTTTAATAATCTACAATGGCACACGTTACTCCGGCCAATGGCTAAAGGTATTTTCTGGAAAAAAAAATCATTCACCCTAATTTTAGTCGTTTATATAGCTTTTCTCCAGACAATGTTTAAACTATATTTTCGGTAAAAGTACAGAATATTTAACACCCGAGAACTTGTAACCCTAAAAATTGTATAAAACGTATTGCAATTAAATTCTCTACCGAATTCGCATAGTATTCACGTGTTGTAAGAGTTTTGTACCGTTCAAAATAATCTTACAAATCGTTAACACACGTTAAAAGAAGGCGGGATCGGTAGAGACGTTCATTTTAATGCGTTTTAAATAAATTATATATTTTTTGTTTTGTTCATGAGTTCTCAAATGTTAAGTATTCTGTACTTTTCCCGCATTTTCTTATCAAAGAATGAGAATTCTCAACGTCTCGAAAATAATCGAACAAAATATTTATATATTATCAAGTAAAAATTGTAGCGGTCGGACATAGGACCTATTTCTTCTTGTCCCCTGTGAGCAAATTGGTCATACACTGACCAATCGGCTTGCAGGGCGTATGATTTTCTAGCTGTCCCCAAACGGACTACTTTGATAGTTTAGTCTCAGGACGAGATCGCCAGAGAGAAACAAGAAGCGATCGAGGAAACATCATCTCTCTCCTGCATGACCATCGTTCCAGTTGCAGCCACAACGTTGACACTTCTTTGATTTTCCTTTCTGGACACTGTCCAATATTTTATTACTTTACCAAATAGTAAAGTAACCCTTTTAAATAAATTATATTTCGTATGTTGTTATACAGTGTTTGTTTGCTTAATTCAATATCGTGCATAGAGATGTAAGAAACATTTCTACAAACGGCCTTTCAAAATGTTGCTTCACAGTCGAGAGTAGAATTATACAATGTTGCTTGGTGAAATAATTCTGTGGAAGTGACGTCACATACTTGAGCTTTGCCATTTCCGTAATGAAATGTATACAATTATGCTTCCTGGATGTTTCACACGACCACCGTCAAGTCCGACTGGTTCCAAATGTGCTTGAAATCCGGCAGACACCCTTCCCAGGAATCGCTTGACAACATCATTATTTCAAAAACATTCACATTTGAGAAGAATTGTGGGGATACTAACCATTTTGATTATTGTTAAACATAAAAAATAAACAAAATGTCAGAATTTAACACAATAACAATAGAAATAAAAACATCTACACAAAAACAGTTGTATAAATAATAAACACTTTATTAATTTCGGTCCGCATATGAAAATTTATACTACGTGATTTGATATGTTAGAATTTCTTTTTCGGCGTTTGGGGCCGATGTTTGTAAACATATGTAATAGATTTTTAGATATAATTTCAAGGAGTGGTTTGTGTTTTTAATTGGTTAATAAATATTTTGGAGATGTGCTTTTTCTGTATATTTGTTTTGGATGAAAAATGTTAGAGTCCTATAGAGTCTTGATCGACGAAAAATTCACTTATTTAAGTCAAGTCAAACTGCTTGATTGGCTTCTGGTGTCTCACAGGAAAATAAAACGGTGTTCATAAAGAGCGGATTTTGAATATGAAATCTACTTGATCCGCAAAATAACTCATCAGTTTTTCTCTGCTTAGTAGGATACTTCTTATATTTCCATGATTGAGGTAAAGCCAAAATTGCACTAATCACTCCTTCATCTGGTTCGTTCGAATAATAATTTGGCAAATTTCTGTATTGCTTAGCTACTATATATGAAAGGTCGGTTGATGATCGAGATTAGAGCATTGGCGAGACTTCCGGATTTGGTAAAAAGTCTAAAAATCTATAACCGCAATAACAAAGACACGTTGTAGGGGAACGATCTTTGAAATACACTGGTGATATGACATTGCTATGTTATTTCCATTTGTTTACCCTAAAAAGTGTTAGAGAGTAAAATATAATTCACCTGCACCGGGTGACGGAATTAATTACAAACCGGAAGTAATTTTATGTCGCTTAGGAATTAGAAATCTCGTAATTCTTGATGATAAAAAGAAATAAAGCTTTTTATTTTTAATTCGTACAATATGATTTTGCAAATGAAAGAAATAAAATGAGATTTATTAGTTGAATAACAAATAAAATTGATAAATTAAGTCCAAATTGTAATTAATTCTGAGTTGTAATTAATTCCGAAACCCCTGCGCCGGATGTCTCCTACAAATGTCCCACAGAATAAAAGAATATCTGTCTTGTCCAAATATCCTTAAGCTACCTTGAAAGTTAAATAACTGCCGATACTCGTAAATAGATTCTTGGCCTTTTGGCTAAGATCAAAGTGTAGTATCTGTTCCGATGGATACTACACCCCATAGACTGGTATTGTCTTGGCCTTCGGGGCTTGATTTACGCCGGTCTATGGGTCTGTCCTGTGCAGTTCTAGGAGGTCCACCCTCCCAGGCTTTGCCTCCCCTCTTTGGGGAGGAGTAAGTTTATTGCTTACTGTCTGAGGCGCCCCTACCGAGGAATGCCGACAGGGCTGCCCAGGCAATTTTTAAATGGCCAGAGTGCTCACCTCTCGAGCGCTGGCTTTTCAAACCCCACTTTCTCGACCCGATCTTGGGTCACATCTTACTTGTGGAGGTAAGATAAAACTGGCCTTGTGCCTAACTCATGGAGAGGAGTAAATAATACCTTGAAAGTTAGATAACTGCCGATACTCGTAAATAGATTCTTGGCCTTTTGGCTAAGATCAAAGTGTAGTATCTGTTCCGATGGATACTACACCCCATAGACTGGTATTGTCTTGGCCTTCGGGGCTTGATTTACGCCGGTCTATGGGTCTGTCCTGTGCAGTTCTAGGAGGTCCACCCTCTGGGGAGGAGTAAGTTTAATGCTTACTGCCTGAGGCGCCCCTACCGGGGAATGCCGACGGGGCTGCCTAGGCAATTTTTAAACCCCACTTTCCCGACCTTGGGTCACATCTTACTTGTGGGAGTAAGATAAAAACTGGCCTTGTGCCTAACTCCTGGAGAGGAGTAAATCAATACTCGTAAATAGAAACTAATGTAATTAATGTTTGGCATGATGTTACGTTTACGGTTTGTTATGTTGTCAACTGTAAATAAATGTGTACTTGACCTTAATGTCCTCTATCATTCGTTCTTGTAATAGTAATGTTTGGAATCTATAGTAAATACATAGCTGTGAGGTAAAATAACATCATATCCCAACCAGGTGAAAGAAAACGCTGGTAAAAGTAGGGGTGGGACGTAATGGGTGAAAATTAGGGGTGGGACGTAATGGGTGAAAATTAGGGGTGGGACGTAATGGGTGAAAATTAGGGGTGGGACGTAATGGGTGAAAATTTCAGATTCATGCGAGTAGTATTTGTCTGTGTTCATTTATACATAAATAACACTAAACAATCAAACATTTTGAAAATTTTGCAAAATTCAGAAGGTGCAGGCCACTAGTTTTTGGCTATTTTACATTCATGAAAACCCTTTCACAGCCTGAAAATGGTCCTAAATTAAAGTACTATATCAGATTTAACCATCTATATCCATTCATACCTTTTGAGGATGTTTTAGAACCTGCAATGTCGCATGAAACCACGTTTTTCACCGAAAAATGATGGATTTTGAGTCCTGTGGAGCCCTTACGGCTATTTTTGGCCTGCACCTTCTGAATTTTGCAAAATTTTCAAAATGTTTGATTGTTTACTGTTATTTATGTATAAATGAACACACAAAAAAAACCTACTCGCATGAATCTGAAATTTTCACACATTACGTCCCACCCCTATTTATCGGTAAAACAATTAAAATTATAAAAATACCTTTGCTAATAAAATAAATTAACTGTTTATATTAAGTCTAATAAAACTATAAAAACAATTAAGGGAATATGATTACAAAATCTTCTGTTCCATATAAGGTAAAAAATAATAAAATTGTGGTTTGGATCTTCCATACTTGTCAATTAAATTTTTCTTAATCTTCAATATAAAGACATTAATACATTTTTTTTTGTAGATTAACTTTAGGCTTTTATTTTTCAAATTTTAACTGAAATGAATAAACAAATATTATGAGAATTCCGTTTAAAGCCACGCTTACTTTTGCACATTGCTATAATATACACACACGTCAACAATACTTATCCCATTTACAAATACGTAAACGCATAAAGCGCCAACCTAAATAAACATGTCTACTCACATTCTCCTAACACACCAAACACCTTTTTCACTTAGAAGGTTCTCGGCACTTTTAACTCTCATCAGTTACGAACTTTTTATCTTTCTTTGTCTTAAAAAGTTGACAACAAAAATTAATTCATTTTGTATATATTCTTTCGTTTGATAATGTCCTATCCTCAACATTGATGACCACGACTGGTCCCTTGAAGCATTTGATGGAGTTTTCTGTAAAAAAATAAAAAATAATCTCATTATACTTTGAGAAACGTCCGTAACGCCGCCTTTGTGTCCCATTCAGCCCTCGTAGGGAAGCAAGGTAATACAATATTAAAATTGGTATCGGTCTCGCTTTGAGAGATACACTCGGTATAAAATGTGGGACGACAGAGACAATATGTGTAAACGGTGTTAAGTGTTGGAAGGCGCTGGACCCTTCTATAGGTCCTGCATTCTCTGTCAAGTTATAGCCCCTGTGCTTGTTCTACAAGCACTTCTACGGAATGTGCTCCAAGGAACATACTACACTTGTACCTTCAAAAGGTAAGTATTCGTGACATACCCGCTAAGCAGCAAAATTCAACCCCTTCACAGAAATGTAAATGTAATGTGAACAAACAGCTTGCTGCCAACCTCACCACCCAGATTTCCCTCTCGTAAATCTGTCCCTATCTGCTATGCTTACGTGGCAATATATCTTGTTTGGGGCGATCAAAAGTAACAACAACAAAAATTGATGACATCAGGGAATAAATATGAACTAAATGTCAAGTTTTTCTCTTACCCCGATTAAAGTCGGGAGCCTGACGTCTTAAGATGATCTAGAATGGACCAAAGAATAGTCCTCACTTCCTCCGCACACACATTCTTACGCTTGATGACCAAACACCTAATATTAAGCTGACGTCCAATTTTTGGTATACTTAACTTGATTATGAGAAGACAAAACGGGCAGAGTAGCAATCGAAAGAGACATGGAAAATTGAATCGTTTGGGAAAGTTATGACCACCTATATTAACCTATGGTTACAACCGCCAAAAAGGTTATGTTTTCCATCGAGTTTGTCATTATGTTTATGTACAGATGAGCGTCCACATCGCTTGACCAATCGTCGCCAAACTTTGTCAAAATATCGGCCATGGTCTAACTCAGAACTAATTTAATTCATGGATATCTAAGTCAAATGTCAAGGTCAAGGTCAAGGTCACAGAAAAAAAGTTAAAATCACACTTTTGGCGGTAACTTCGGTTCAGTTTATCGTAAAGACTCATTTCTTGGCCCATATTATAGCCAATGAAATCCCGCATCTTAAATGACTTTTATCTTTAACATTAATCGTAGCAAACCTCAGAACTCTACCTTCCACTGTTAACCGAGTAATTGTCTTATTCATAGGCGAGGGAAATAATACATAATATCTTGCGTCGGTCGATCTGGACCCTCTGAAAGCAGTTTTCATTATTAATGATAATAAGTGTGTCTATTTACTTATTTTGTGTGTGTGTGCGTGTGTATGTGTGTGCGTGCGTGTATGTGTGTTTGTGTGTGTGTGTATGTGTGTGTGTGTTTGTGTATGTGTGTTTGTGTGTGTGTGTGTATGTGTGTGTGTGCGTGCGCGCAAAAAAAATGTTCAGTAGTCATATTAATACTTTATCGGTTTCTTACATGACGAGGAAAATGTGTTTTGTGGGGACATAATTCTGTATCAGCTGAAGAGCTGTTGTTATGGAATAAACATGCACATGTCTTTTGGCTGGGATCACTGTGTAGTATCTGTTCTGTCCTCGGTCAATGAAGAAAGGGTCCTTCTAGACATGATCACCTTTAATTTTTGTTTCAATCCAAAGTGCCCCCTTTTTTTTTTGGAGAGCTAGATGTTCTCCACATTAAAAACTGACTGTGCCCTTATGGGTAGGCTAGTAAATAGGTACAGGAATGGCCCGGGAATGGCGGGAATGGTTGCTTCATATGTACGTACCTGCGGATGAAGAGGGTGAAGAGGGTACATGGACGGCGGCACCGGGGAGGGGGGGGGGCAGGAGGTGCTCAAGCCCCCCACTTTTTGACTTGCCCCCCCCCCACTTTACGGTCATCAATAATGAAGTTATATATGCATGTGTTTAACCGCCCCCCCCCCCCACTTTTATAACTGTCTCGCCGGTCATGGGGTAAACGCGCATATGAAATCGCGCAGTAAGTTTTATGCTCGGTCAAATAGTTCTAACTCAGCTATTTACCAGAGCAGAGTGAGACAGCAGCCGAGCGCGTACGCGCTTACCTCCACACTCATATAACTGTTTTAATAAGTGATCTTGTTTGCAGTGAGATACCGAAATGAAAGGGACGCAACTTGATCTCCAACTTATCTCCCCTGAAATAAATGTAAGGGACATTACTCTGGTCAAACATCTACAAACAAACAATTTAGAAGGAAAAGAAAAGAATAATAAATCTTTTCAGAATGGAGATCTTGTGTGTGTCTGTAATGAAAACTGTTGTATTTCGCAAAACTATCTCATGTCATATTCTCGATAAATGATATGTCATTATGAAATATATAAAATGATAAAACTATCTCATGTCATATTCTCGATAAATGATATGTCATTATGAAATATATAAAATGATAAAACTATCTCATGTCATATTCTCGATAAATGATATGTCATTATGAAATATATAAAATGATAAAACTATCTCATGTCATATTCTCGATAAATGATATGTCATTATGAAATATATAAAATGATAAAACTATCTCATGTCATATTCTCGATAAATGATATGTCATTATGAAATATATAAAATGATAAAACTATCTCATGTCATATTCTCCATAAATGATATGTCATTATGAAATATATAAAATGATAAAACATATGTCATGTCATATTCTCGATAAAATTGTTACTGCTCTGAAAGTTTCTATTCGCCAGCTTAAATGCTTCCAAATTCCTTTCGAATTCGAAGCGTCACGAAATAATTCATTCTTTTTTCGACGATTAGAAAAATTAAAATAGTTTACTTGTAATACGGTGAAACTGACATGCAATCTGGTACATTTAATTTCATAATTAAATTCTTTTTTAAATAGAATTTTCAAAAAATTGTTTAATTGTAAATGATTTAAATTTTTATTTCAATAAATATTCGCTCAATAGTAAATTAACAAATAATAATAGTCCAATTTAGTCTCATTATAAAAGTTTCGTTATGGCGAGAAATACATACACACTGAAAAACGATATGTGGTAACACAATTTTATTAATATATATATATATATATATATATATATATATATATATATATATATATATATATATATATTAGGTACGTGCAGAAATGGGCGTGTCTTGTACAGACCATGATTATTAAATAGCGCTTATTATTAATTTAAAAAAATTAGTTTTCGTGTAAACTTTGATTGTGTTTGAAAGATAAAAGCCTAAACTTAATCTCTAAAAGGAAAAAAACTGTATATTTATGTGCGAAAAGAAAAATATTTGTTTTTATAAGGCCATATCATTAAACGAATATGGTCGAATCTTTCGACCGAAATATCTGGGTCCAACTTTAATGATGCGTTTGTGTCCTTATTTTCACTAGCATGTAACCTTATTTATACACATTTCTATAAGCAATTTTACATTTTGTCATATATATATATATATATATATATATATATATATATATATATAGGCGTTTTCTTTGTGGAAATACATTGCCGGATGAAGTACTTATTAGAGAAAACTATGATTTAAAATAAAATCATGTTTAGATTTTTTAAATATAAATTTAACGTAAAAATCTCCCATTTCCAATATTTATTTTTTCCTTAAATCACGTTTTAGTATAACTAAATAAATGACATTAAATAAGTTAGTTATAGAAAATTGAATCGTACACACGAAACGATGGTAAAACTTGTTTATATTCGAGAAAGTTAAATAATAATTAACAACATTCAATAATCGAAACGGCAGCACTTTTATCCCCCGCCCAGGCCGCCTAACGCCGCCCATCGCCGCCCAGTCCCCGGCGCCAGCATTTTGGCTCACGTGACTCAATCGTAGTCACTTATGAACAGAATATTCTTCGTTATTAACACTTAGCATATATCCCCCCCCAATACATTTTTTTGTTTATTAATTATTTACCTTACGAAATAGAATGAAGATTGATGGCTGGGCGGCAGTGGGCGGCGGTGGGCGGCGGTGGGCGGCGGTGGGCAAAAATTCATCAATCTTCATTCTATTTCGTAAGGTAAATAATTAATATACAAAAACAATGTATTGGGGGTGGGATACATGCTAATTGTTAATACGGAAGACTATTCTGTTCATAAGTGACTACGATTGGGTCACGTGAGCCAAAATGCTGGCGTCGGGGGCTGGGCGGCGGTGGACGGCCTGGGCGGCGGTGGGCGGCCTGGGCGGGAGGTAAAAGTGCCACCCTAATCGAAATGAAATACTAGAAATATGAAATTGTAAAATAAAAAAGAATAAAGGAAACTTTTACGGTGTTGCATAGGCGAAAGTGTAATATAGTTAACAACGCAAAAAGGGGGGATTCATAATTTGTATTGACAAATTGTTCTGATACCGATCGTGTAGAAGTGTTGATTTTATGTTACTGTTAGTTGTCACGTATAGTCATGGTTTAACCTCCAACCACAGAAAACTATCACTTAGAACAATTGAATTGACTGAACTATGACAAAGACGAAAACATGTTAAGCCTTAGTCCATGGTGGCGGTCGAGATTACCGAGATTTGAATTAAGACCTTTCATTCGGCTTTGCCTCATAATTAAGAAGTTGTAGTCGAGATCTGAAATACGAGTTATGTTCTCTTGTTGAGAAATAGTCGAGTACTTATCAAAATGGCGGCTGCCAAGTTAATTTTCGAAAAGTAAGAACATTTCAAAATCTTTAATAAAAAACACACTACTTGTTTTAAACAATAATTGTTTACACACAATAAAATCTGAATCACATTAAAGATGTTAGAAATGAAATCATTTTTAAGGATCACCGTACATTTTAGATATGTGGTGAACACCACAATTAAGGTACTCTCTCTTACTCTCTTTCTTTCTTTCTTTGTTTAACCCTTCTTCGCCTCTGAAGTGGTGAAACTCGCGAAATCTCGCCTAATCACGTTGGCCGGAGGTTTCTGACCAATGGGCGGCCGACAGGTCAGCTCGGCCGCACGTGATCTTAAAACTATAAAGAAGGGGACGGTCCCTTCCTCACTCTACCATAGATACCCCAATGATAATATACCACTAGATTTACCCGCGACCAAATTGAAATTGTCTTTGAGCGCATTTGGAAACGAAGGGGAGAATTACGAGTACTTTTTGGATCTCTTTCGTGAATATAGCATTTATTGGTAGTGCTTGCTACGCGACATTTAATCACGATCACACGGCCATAAATCATGTATAGATTTAATAGGATTTGTTCAGCTTAAACACTAAACAGTCTTTATTTAGTTATCTATCTACAAGGGCAAAGTTAAACATAGAGTTGTTTTTTAGGGTGGGGGAAATACAAATGCCCTAAAAGAGACACTCTAGACTGCGACAAAAATAAAAAAAATTACTTCAGTTTAGAAGGACTTTTACTTTCTCGTAAAAGTTAGGGCTCTTTATAACGATTTCTGATGTAAGGGAGATAATTTCGTGAAAGGGAAGCAACTCTTGTCGTTTGACATTACTTAAATTATTTCGGCTTTTTCACATAAAAAAAATCCGACTAAAAAAATATGTTTTTCTAAGTGAATTCACGAAAATAATTTTGTCTTTCTGTACTAAAAGTGTTACCTTAATTTTTACCTATTTATATATCTTAAATGTATCTTGCCTATTCATGTAGATCCTTATACGTATCTCAGTAAAAAAACAAAAACATCATGCGTCAATTCCAACTGGCCATTAAGCGATGAAAATGTTGTTTTAAACTGAAGCGTGACAGGTTTACTGACAAAGCCTTTCGTAGAAATGCGTGGACGCATCTTAAATTCACAATCTGATTTGGAAATTGAAACAAAACAAAAATGTCGTTTCATTATTTTATTTGCTTTTTACGGCTGTGTCACTATGACACTTCGATTCTCGTCAGATCATCGAAGATCAACGTTAAAATTGTGACAGTTCTTAAATGAGTAACCAGTTGACGTAAGTTCCGACGTAAAAGTCTTTCTTGCGAAAGATATGAATCATTTTCTCCTCCCTCTAGCTAGGGTTGAAAACCACTGAAAGCTTAAGGAATACCAGGCCAGAAGAATTGCGGTTGATGACTGTGCAACAATGTTTCACTATAAACTCACACGGATACGTTTTATATACAAGCGAATCACCGCTTATCAAGGTCTAAAGGCCACTCGAGGATAAGGGTTAATGAGTTTGTCAGGTGGACGGGGAGATAACACCGCGAGGATTAGTAACGATGGTTAAAATTGGGAAGATTTTGATTATTTAAGAGGATGGCTCAACAAGAATTTTATTATTTCAAAGGACGGCTCAACAAGAATTGTATTATTTCAAAGGATGGCTCAACAAGAATTGTATTATTTCAAAGGACGGCTCAGCAAGAATTTGATTATTTAAGAGGACGGCTCAACGAGAATTTGATTATTTCAGAGGACGGCTCAACAAGATTTTGATTATGTAAGAGGACAGCTCAACAAGAATTTGATTATTTCAGAGGACGGCTCAACAAGAATTTTATTATTTCAGAGGACCTCTCAACAAGAATTTGATTATTTCAGAGGACGGCTCAACAAGAATTTGATTATTTAAGACGACGGCTCAACAAGACGCAGACACTTTAGGACAATGTTTCTCTTTTTTGTGTTATTAGTTGGCGATGAACAACACCATGAAACGATTTGGGGTAAAAGGGCTGAATTTGATGATCCGAGAGGACGATCTTCAAGTATTTGTTAACATTTTACATGCAGACGGCCATGTTGTAGTAAGTTGGGAAGGAGCCCCGTGATATTTTGTTTCGACGGATGAGATGTTCTAAGAGAGAGAGAGAGAAAGAGAGAGAGAGAAAGAGAGAGAGAATGGAACGTTCAAACTGACCAAATAAGCTGGAAAAAAATTCCTAAAATAAGGATAGGAAAAGGTGATGGAGACGCCATAAAGGGTAATAAAAGGGACAACCACTAGCAAAAAAGGTCAGCAAGTGGAATAGGTAATCCGATACTAATTCATAAGAAATAGAAAATGACTAAACCCCAAAAAGATTTATTTAGGAGAGAAAATTCTTCAAATCCATCCATTTCTCGAAAATTCTTGGTCTGATGAGGCTGACTTTCTGGGAAAAGTGCAACCGAAACATGTATGCACATATGTAACCAATAATGTTTGTATAAATAAAAATTTATACTTATATATATATATATATATATATATATATATATATATATATATATATATATATATATATATATATATCGAGGCAGCATTTTTTCCTTAAGACACGTATTATTAAAAATAACCGACAATTTTTGTCTGGTTATTTTAGTATTGATCCCTTCAATTTTCCGGATTAAAATCTTAATCTCGGAAGAAAATTGGCTGATGAAACTGCCGTAGACAATACTAAAATCCTAGAACATAATACTAATACACAAAAACTCCACATACGCTTTACTCATTAAAACTTTACTCATTAAAACTAAAAAACCTGCTATTAACAAGATTAATTTTAACACTAGTACTAATATACTTAAATGCTTATAATACCGAATAAATATAGTTTCATATTTAAATTTTCCCGCCATAATTAATTATAAATCTCACTCTAGGTCTTTACCTGTTTGTCATTATTCCACTGACGATGGACCCAAACGGGTCAGAAAGTACTCTGGACCAACATGTACATTACGGCAGTTTCATCAGCCAATTTTCTTCCGAGATTAAGATTTTAATCCGGAAAATTGAAGCAATCAATACTAAAATAACCAGACAAAAATTGTCGGTTATTTTTAATATATAAGGAAGGATGAGAGTAATCCGACGTAATAGGAAATGAAAAAGGAAAAAACCAAGAGATATTATTTATATATTCATCAACGTTTCGTCAACCCAAAATTTCGATGTACTTGCATGACATTTTTCTTCAAATGATCATCCTGAACAAGTCTTACAATAAAGACGAAATGTTGATGAATATATAAAAAAATATCTTTTGGTTTTTTTCCTTTTTCATTTCCCATATATATATATATATATATATATATATATATATATATATATATATATATATATATATATATATATGGAGCACTCTTGGTAATTGACAGTGTTTATAAACAACTCCAATTTTTATTAAACAAGAAAAGTCGACACAGTAACAATAGACATAAAACCCTGTATTTGAAAACGACGTTGTATGAACAAGAAATAGTTTATTTATTACACCTGGATATGAAAGCTTATACAAAATGGTTAAATAAATGCTTCTTTTGTATTTCAAAGTGAAAAGACAAGGAAATGTATGTCTATTGGCTAAATGTCTGTAATCTAGTAATATTTTGGAAAGAGAAACAAAAAGTGTTGCAAGCTTACAATGTGTTGGTGTTGTTGGAAATGCGGTGCTTATGGAAAAGGGGTTTGTGGTATTTTGGTTGAAATTGATAGCAGCATCAACCGTCGATTTCGACAGTCTTGCGTCTCTGTTTCTCGCTGCGTTTAGAAGTTGATTTAGTATTTTTTTATTAAGTTTCTTTTCTCCGAAATTGCCTCAGCAAATGTGATTCTTATAGGTTTAAAAATTCAGTTTTTTTTTGTTGTGTACTACGTCCGACGTAAATGTTTCATTATCCAGAATTTTCTTCTTTACGTTTTTAAGAAACCACGCAATTAAAATGTACTGTTTTAAAGGTGTAACTTATATATGTTTGTAAACCACGTGACACTTTTTTAACCAATCTTAGCTGAGCCAAATTTATAGGGTCCTTGAAGACTATAAAGACAAAACTGTATACAGGTAAACTCGTATATCTCGAACTTGATGCGACTGAAAATAAACTTCGAGATATCCAAGGGTTCGAGAAATCGAAGTTTGAAATTGACACCAATAAACGGTCGGGACCGCCAACCGACTTCGAGATTTGCGTTGTATTCGAGACATCGGTGTTCGAGATACCGAAGTTTACCTGTAATTAGTTAATAAATATTTGGGGGTTATTTCTGAGGTGTAAGCAATGTGTGTTTTATTAATACATATTTGGGGACGTGTTTCTCTGAAAATTATATATATGGCTGAAAAATATTATGAGCCTATAGACCGCTTTTTGGCAAAAGTCTTCGACAGTTATCTAATAAACTTTCAATGTCTGCTAGATAGGCAGGAAGCTGCTTGCATACATGACAACTTCCTGTGTGAGCAATGTAACTACTTCAGATACGTTTCCGTTGAGGCAACTGATGTCTAATGGATTCAGTTGTGAAGAGAGGCTACTAAAATTATTTCCTAAGTTATTAGTTGGTGACTTTATCTTGTTGGTTATCTTAGAAAATATAAACTGGGGTGCCAACATGGGTGATAGTCCATCGGAGAAACCGGCTAAGCTACTAGAACTAAGGTTATTATTATTAAGACTCGTGGACATCCGCTGCTGATACTGCTGCTGATTACTCTTACGCATTTCTAGTTCTGACTGGTCTTTTAATTCGGCAATTTGGCCCTTCAACATATGGGAATCCTCCGCGCACACCACTTTATCACATTGAAAGTTTGTTTTTGGTTCAGAGTAAAACGTAAATTTTTGTCCACAATAGATGTTGGATGTAAAGTTTATGGATGGCGGTGAGTTTTTAAAAGGAAACCTTGATGTTTCAAAAGCATTTTTATACCAGTCGAGCTCTTTAGACTGTTGACCAATAAGCAAGTCCTTGTTGATGATCTTCTTACTCAGGTACTTGACCCGCTGATCAGAATTAGTAGTATCGTCCACGTTATTTTGGCCGGTCTGATTCTTCAACAAACTCTCTTCTTTCCGACTCTTGGGACGCTCACCATGATCATTACGAAAGTTCTCTTTCTCAGGTGCATTTGATATCTGTTCGCCACTTCCACCAAAAATGCCACACAAACGATTTCTTCGCAGTTTTTTGATCTCCATAGCCATGCGCATAATCAGTTCGGGTTTACACTCTGTATCTTTGTAAACCTTATCTTTCATGTTTATCGAGATTTGCTGCTTTAAGATCGAAATCGTGTCACTCGCCTTGTTCAGCTCAGTCTTTAAGTCTCCAACTTCTTTCTTCAGTTGGTTGACATCAGGGACAAATTTTGGATCAATCTCGCCGACGTGATCCAACAACCCCAACTTGGAACGCAGCAGCAAATTCTCTTTGGTTTTTACTTCCAGCAACTGTTGGAGATCCGAATTTATTTGGAATGATCGATCTTTCAAAACAGACGGAGATGAAATGATTTCTGGAACTGAGTTTCCACGCTTTGGCTGTGATAATGAAATGGAATCTCCTCCCAGGCATGACCGCTCGTTTTGGAGGAACAACTGAAGGCTGTGACTTGATGTCGGGGTGCTACAAGCTGTTTGGTATTCAACAACTTCATTAAAAGGTTGTTCATCTTCGTTCGACTGAGAATGAGATTCAGCTTTAAAACTCTTGGAATGAAGATTGCTGCCACGACCCATCGTTTCAGTTGGACTTGTATCATCAGCATCACCAACATGAGGCAGCACAGAAATACCAGCAACTAAAAAAAACAAATAAACAGATTTTGGGTATCTTTTAGAATGATCAGTACAATCGCGGACGGGGTCAAAAAAACTAACGAGAACGGGGTTATAAAAATAAATATGCAACAAGTGAGTTTAACCTACGTCGAGAAGAGATATTTGTCTACTTACCTATGATATTTGTTTGTATTTTTACGTACTATAAATGGGTTTTTATTATATGTAAAAAAAATTTTTGTTCATTTTTTTACTCGTACTTTTTTCTAGACAAAATGGCTTCTTGTGCTTACTTCCTTACGAGCAAGCGCCATTTTGTTTTTGCAATGTTCGTGTGACAAAACTGTTGATTTCTAATAAATAGCCGTTAGAACGGTTTAAAAATACAAACAAATATCACAGGTCAGTTTTAGATTAACTTTTATCGACTACAGTTACTTTTATTTGTTGTATATTTGTTTTTTTTGAGCATTTTCAGCGTACTGATTATACCCCAGATTTTAATAACAATTTAGTAGATTTAATATATCTAAAATATCAGTTGTTTCAAACAGAAAAAGAAATATTTAATATTGATATATTTTGTTAAATATCCAGGTCGTGTGTACGGAAATGGCATACTAAAAAGAAGAGATTCACTTAGCAATTATCAAAAATTAAGATAATTATCGCATGACAATAAGGTCATTTGAATAAAAATAATGTACCTAACATGGGAATAAGCAACATAAGATCGATTGTCAAAAGAAAGAGAAATGTTGCAAGTATGAAAGGTCATTTGACTAGAAGTGTATGCCAGGTGCAATAGAGTCATACCAAAGTAAGATAAACAGATCTGTTGAGTTGTCAATTGATTGAAACCCCGTCGCTGAATAAAACGCCATGATGAGGGGGCTAAAGTGACACTGTCGTACAATGGGGCTATTGAGGTGGCCACAATTGTTATATAATAGCAACCCGAAATTGATATCGGCAGTTGACGTTTAGGCCAAGAACAATCGACTCTCGAATTACTGTCTGCGCATCTTTCTCTTACCAACCATCATCCCTCACTGTATGTCACTGTCACGACAATAAAGATATATTGTTATATTTTCATATATCAATGTGTTGTTATTCTTGTAAGCATAGCAGTAATATCACAATTTTAGTACAAAGATTCCTAAAGTGAATGATATCCCCCCCCCCACTCTATCTGGGAGTGTTTGAAATATCAGGAGGGATGGGGAAGGGAGTAAATTGTGAAGTAAATCTAACTAATTTTATTTTTATGAAATTTACATGACAAAATCTAAATTCCCAAAGTGTATGATATCCCTCTTCCTGGAGTTGTTGAAAATATCAGGGAGGGGGAATTGAACAGTAACGAAAAACAGTTTTTATTTTTTTTTTATAAAATCTACATGATAAAATCTAATTTATTTTGCTTTACAAAGAAAGGTGACACGCAAAAGACTTTTATTTTCTGATACGAAGTCGGAGTTAAATGTCCGAACACTCCAACCAGATTAAACAGCAAATGCCAGTATGCGCTAACAACGTCTGAGGATTGTTTTGTTTAAGTTATCTTCAATATGTTAATGTATATCAAGAAACCATAATAAAATGCAAAATTTATAGATTTATAACATTTTTCCGACCAGGAAGTTTGTCTTCTTATATCTCTTCATAAAGGGCACTGGAGGCGTGTCAGATAGAAATGGTTTAGGAACCACCGTTTTAGTATCTGAACACAATTGGAATCAATACAAATAAAAAATCATAATGAGTTTTCCAATAATCTTGTAAATAAATGAAGCGGTTGATAATTTCCCGAAAAAACACTTAAATAAACGATGCATCACATGGAATTCGTTACTTTACAACATCTAATCAGGTTAGAGTCCGCGTGGTCTATACTCGTCCATAGTATAAATAAAAGAATGTGTCTTCTAGCATTTAAAAAGAGCGTCTATCAGAGCCAGCTCATCTCGGGTTTACTAGGATAGAACGATTTTGAATAACTCTAAACTTCCCGATGACCAAGGTATAACATACGACGAGTTCCTCGGTGCTCCAGTTTGAAGAGTATATTCGAAGTTCAAATTAGCAGTTAAAATAGTTTTAAAAACTTAACTAATTATAAGTGGGTTGTTATTAAACATCTTTGTAAATTTGTAACCATAGTTATGTGTTAAAAAATACAAAATAGAGAAGTCTAAACAAAGTGTTATAAATAATACAAAGAGAGTCACAACTTTTGCAATATTGCATAAGTGCTAGTGTTTTGTCACGCATATCAGATGACCGAAGCCGTTCAAGCCGCGGAAGGTAACATCACTGTGGTTAGGTGTGGTAGTTGATGCGCTAACACGTTGTGCATTGCTTCACTCTGTGTGTGGTTTGAAAGCCACACAGGTGAATGACTAACGTAATCTAATCTGGGAACTGATACTTTATCGTTCCAACTAGTCATAATGATGCAGGAATACCAAAAACAACATTTGTCGTGTAAAAGATGAAAGAAGTGCGGTTGCTCGCAGTGGACAGTTGAACGTCAGATTTGTTCGACAAGATTCCACTCAGATTGTAAGAATATCGACAATCAGACAAAGTCGGGTAAGCCGTAAAAGCTCGATTCTACGGCCATTTTGGAAGTAAATGATATACATTCTGCCTACTAACACTCGGGGTGCACAAAGTGTGGATTGATATTTCACCATCCAATGAATTTAGTAACTTTGACTCACTTTAGTATACCGGATATAAAAGTCAAATCCTCAGAAGATTCAATTATATATATATATATATATATATATATATATATTTAAATTCCCGAAACAGTTTTTCATGGTAAACAACTGATGATCCCTTAAAATAGTGTTAGAAACAAACTAATATAATAACTGTAAAAAATAAATTGACTTACATGAATGACTTTCCACTGAAAGACTAGGGACTATAAGTTTTTTAAAAAGTTTTTTTTAATATAGTTTTAATGGTTGAGAAACTTCCGAGACTATATATATATATATATATATATATATATATATATATATATATATATATATATATGTAAGGAGATTTAGTGAATTATAATATTCCAATTGCTCAAAGAATTAGAACAACAAGTCTATTATGGCGTACGGTCGTTTCCAAAACATTCTGGAAATACTTTATTTCATTCTTTAATTTTTTTAAAAACCAACAAAAGCTACTCCAAAACGTTCTTCATCAGCGCCTTTAGCACCACATCTGACAGAAATTCAAGGAAAAAATAACAAGCTCGTCTTAGAGGAACATTCATTGGCAGGAGGGCGTACATATACCAATATTGGAAAAAGAATAAGTTACAGATATAAAGTAAGAATATAAACATAAAACTGATAATGATAATAATAAAACATTATAGACATTATAAAGATTAGTAAGAAAAAATGAAACAAATTAAAATAAGAACAAAAATAATGAGTAAAAGTAAAATAAAATAAAATAAAATATAAAATAATAGAATATATTAAGGAAAAATAAAATCAGAGGATAAGAAGTAAGAAATAAAATAAAATAGCAAATAAAAAAATAAAAATAAAAATAAAAGTAAAATTAAAAATAAAAATAAAAATAAAAATAAAATAGCAAATAAAAAAATACAAATACTAATAAAAATAAAAAATAAAAGTAAAATTAAAAATAAAAATAAAAATAAAAATAACAATAAAAATATAAAAAATATTTAAGTATAAAAAATATCAGAAAATATAAAAGAATTAAAAAATTAAAAAATTAAAAATTAAAAAATTAAAAATATATAAAAAATATAAAAAATTAAAAAAATATAAAAATATAGAAAT
>OY744529.1:4995000-5007500 GCA_963556195.1 Sepiola atlantica
ACCGGTATTGTCTGGGTCTTCGGGTCTTGATTTAAGCCGGTCTATTGGTAGGTCTGTCCTGTGCAGTTCTAGGAGGTCCACCCTCCCAGGCTTTGCCTTCTCACCCTTTGAGAAGGGGTTAGTTTATTGCTAACCGCCTGAGGCGCCCCTACCGGGGAATGCCGACGGGGCTGCACAGGCAATTTTTAATGGCCAGAGCGCTCAAATTCTCGGGCGCTGGTTTTTCAAATCCCACTTTCCCGACCTTGTGTCACATCTTACCTTGTGGGAGGAAGATAAATAAAAACAATGAAGCAGATAATCAGTGTGTTTCTTATTTCTTTATATATAAACTGTTTGCAAATTTTATTTTTACTCCTCAAGAGTTGATTTCAATCTCGTAATTTTAATTGTTTTCATATGATAAAAAGTTTATTTACTTATAGTTACTACATATAAATATAAGATTAGTGAAAACTTAAACGAACTAAATATACCTTTTCTAAATTAAGGCATACTCATTCGTAAGTGAAAAAACAAGCAAAGAAGCAGAAGTTTAACTGATTTTTATGGTTAAGTGAAACCGATTATCGCGATGCAATATTTTCAGTATAATATTAAGATTGGTAAACAAAAATATTCAAATAACGACAAAACATTAATAAAAAGATATAATTTACCAAAATAACAATAAAACATGAATATTTTCAATCTGTCCATAAAGTGAGTGAGATCATTAGTTACAGACTTAAAGTGTTAATATCAGTATCATTCAAAATAAGGGTCATCAAAATATTCCTCGCAGGCAAAATCCGGCCCTTGATTTAATAAACGCTAACGAGAGGTTACACATAAGTCATAGACATTTGTTTCCAGAGAAACATTCTATATTAAGGATACAGCATATAAACCTAATAAGTGAAGATATTAGTTTTTAAAATGTCATGATAACTGATGATGTTCTTTGTATTAATTATATTATAGACTTTGGTTTGAAACTGACAGTTACCAATGGATTGACATTTGAGTGTTAGATTTACGGCTCATCAAAACTTCACTTTATATAACAGCACTTTAAATAATTGGTATAATTGAAAAAATGTTTACTTACCACAATGATAATCGGGAAATGAATGTGCTAATATTTATGTAACAAGAAATGTAGTTGTTTATCTGATAACGAAAATAGATAGAAAAATGGTGAAATCTGTTTTTATTAATGATGCAAGCTGATTTTTATTTTAAGGGTATTAGGGAGGAATGTGTCCATTTGAATATTTTTACTGACTGGAATAATTAATATTTAAAAGAACCGAAACGTAGTATTTTCTAAAGTCAAATAACATGGTACAACAACAAAAAGCAAATATTGGCTAGACAGAAACAACTATCGATCTGCCAGCTTAAATGCTATTCAGGTCCAACTTTTAAAATCTCACAAGATTATATGTTAGATATATCTGGATTGGGATTGCTTATTTTATTGCACATCAAACCTATAAGTCATTTTGTAACAGAAGATATATTTATAAAATAGTATTGATTTACTCCTCTCCAGGAGTTAGGCACAAGGCCAGCTTTTATCTTACTCCCACAAGTAAGATGTGACTCAAGGTCGGGTGGGAAAAGTTGGGTTGAAAAATTGCCTGGGCAGCCCTGTCGGCATTCTCCGGTAGGAACACCTCAGGCAGTAAGCAATAAACTTACTCCTCCCCAAAGAGGGGAGGCAAAGCCTGGAAAGGTGGACCTCCCAGAACTGCGCAGGACAGACCCATTGACGGGCGTAAATCAAGACCCGAAGGCCAAGACAACACCAGTATGGGGTGTAGTATCCATCGGAACAGATACTACACTTTGATCTTAGCCAAAAGGCCAAGGATTTTTTTTTTTAAATTTTTATTTATTTATTTTTTAAATAGTTATTTGATAAGTTTTGAAAAAGTTATTTAATTGTATATTTGGTCTCTTCTATAAGGGCTCGAGATTATTAATTTTTTTCCGGCTGTTGAATATTTGAAAAGTAGGCACGTTTTTAACAGCATGGTAATGTTTGGTTTGCGATAATATTTCGTGTAGTTATTCCTGTATTTTATACAGCCTATCAGAATATGTTTGATTGTGAGTGATTGATCGTAGTAGGTGCACCAATGTGCAGCTTCTGCTGCATGCGGTAGATATGTCTAATTCTGCATGTCTAATTCTGTCTTGTCTTCGATTGTGTAGCAGTTACTTATCTAACTGTTGGTGGATGTGTATATAATTTGCTGTTTAAGAATATATCCCATATCGTTGGCCTTTTTGTGTATTGTATGACCGTAGTTTTGTAATATATTCATGGAAGTTTCAGAGTTGTTATTTTAATTTTAGTTTCTTCTTTTGTAAGTATGTCAGTCCTTTGATTTCCTCTAATGCCGACATGATTGAGAAGTCAGACCAGCACTATATTCTTTAAATGCCCATCAGACAACGGTGCCTTTCCAATGTTTAATGTGTCTAAGGATAATTTAAGTTTCCTCTCTATATCGCTGTCAGGCTAGACAAAGAATCTTGGAAAAAATATGCATTCCTCCTTCTCAAGCCATTGATAATTAATAGCGCCATTAATAGCGTGTGATTCGCATGTATAGATCGAAGTATTATTTAACAGTCTAATTTTTTATGCTTGTGTATATTGGTGGCTGCTGTCTCTGTTCGATCCAGGGTTTGACCCATCTGTATACAGAGCAGTGGAGATAAAATTGCAAAAAGGTTTCCTACAACACCTATATATTTTCCTGGCTTTCATAGCATATCAGCTAGAAAAGCTAGTCCCGCGGTAATAGGTAGGATGATAAGTACGCAATCAAAATATCAAATGCCTTGACTTGCAACAAGTCAGGTAGACAGATTCTTCAGCAGAATTTCGGATGAAAGAGAATTATGATAAGAAACATAGTTCTAAAATACTCAAGACAATTCAAATAGGGGATCGTGGGAGAGTAAAATCAATCATGAAAAAAATTAGAATCTTATAAGGCTTATCACAACATCTGATCAGTAGAACAAGAAACATGACACCCAAACATGATCCATGATCATACGTCGTAACAGGCGACATATCCGCAATGTTGGCCATTGACGAGAGTTACAAATAGGAAACACAGAATTTCAGTTCCAAAATATTATGTGTCCTTATTTTTTAATTTTTACTTACATGTGAATGAATGACTACACGTGATGGATGTATTCTTGTATTGGCATCAATTAATAATGAAACAGGGACCCTCAATATATTATATCGAACTTCACTAGAAAATATTGTTAATAAACAAATCACTCAAAATCAGAAAATTATTTCATGTTAACGGAATCGTCAGCATTTATTCAATAAAGTATATATTTTCTAAGAAAGAGAATACGATTTTCAAATTTAACATAAATGTAGCTTATTTGTGTGCTGTAACATTTTGAAAAAAAATTCGTAACATTAAAATTGACCCTATATAATTTTCCCCTAACAAAATTTTAAGTTGGAAAAGTAAAAATAAGGGAACCTCCAGAGCCCTGCTGAAACTAGATTGTGTATGTGTTTACATATATTAGTAAAAGTCATAAAAAATGAAAACTTACATTTTACTCCGCACGCATGCGATTTCCAGTTGACTCTTTAACTGGTTAATTTTCGCTTCCTTTGCGGAAAGTAAATCGTCTTTTTCAAATATTTGGGTCTCTTTATCATGAATATTTTCTTCCATCTCTTCCATTTGACTTTTTATTCCATCGAACTGAAGTCAAATAAAAAAAATGATAATAAATAAATTAATGTAGTAAATCAGCGATGGGCATGAATATTGGCCAGTTAGTCTAAAATAAGATTATAAATGTTACAAACAAAGAATTACAATGGTTACTTCTGATATAGCCTACGTTTCAGATAATGATACTTTATTCTATATAAAGTGTGTTATAGGAGGAGTGAGTCAAATGTGTGAATAGTGAAAGAATATAAATATTGTTGTTTTGGCCCGGGATGAAAACACAAACACGTAAAACAAGTATATTGGAGAAAATTATATACAGCAGAGAAACGTCAGTCCTGACTGCCAGGGTAAACTGGGGTTTACACAGGTATTTAATTCCTTCCCACCACAGGAATATGTGACACAAGGTCGGAAAGTGGGGGAAATTCAAGCCAGCGCCCCTAAAGAAGGAGCACTCTGGCCTAGCACAAATAGCCTAGGTAGCCCCGTCGACATTCTCCGGTCAGGGCGCCTCAGACAGTAAGCAATAAACTTACTTCACCTTAAAAAAAGGGAGGCAAGACCTGGGAGGGTGGACTTCCTAGGACTATCCAGGACCTAATACCTCAGATCGACAGATAAAAGGCCACCGAAATAGCCTAATCCTCGACTGGTATTTCCTCATTCCGAAGTCTCTAAGCAACCGAAGTTACAGAAAGATCGAACGGACTAGGGTTTGCACCATAACATCCCTCCTAAGCCTAACCTTCTCAGGAGTCTAGTATCGTTTTCTTTTTGGATTGATGTTATACCTAGGTTGCTTTAGATAGCTGTATGTCGAAAGTGTTGTATTAGGTAACCATACCTTCTTCCTGGGTAGTGCTGTCGGTGTCTTCCGATCATTATTCCTTAATTTAGTTTATGTGTCTCTTATGAGAGAACTGATCATCTCTATCAAATTCAGATTTAATATCCTCCAGTTTTTTTATTCTACATGTCTGATATTTTAGCACATCTTTGAATTTTGAAAAACATGTTTTGTTTGTATCGACATTCCACTTCAAGACAAATCATCTTATCTTTCATGATTTTTAACTCTTCTGAAAACTCTTTGAGTTGTAACTTTAGCGATTCCAGCTCTGGAACCATGAATTCACTCTCTTTAACCTACAACTGGTAATCCAAAGAATTGGACTTAATTTCGTTCAGTTTGGTGTTAGCTTTTTTTCAGCGTGAATTTTGTTTCCTTATGTGATTTAATTTCTGCATACAATTTCTTTTGAGTCCATTTCTAACGATTTTTAATGGTTAAAACAAATTCCTTTTTTTCGTTTCTCTGACGCTTTCGTCAGATTTATTTTCTTCTGGACAGAAATCTTGGTTGATAATCCCCATAGTTTGAATAGCTGCATTAAGTCTACGCCAAATAAATTACTTGTGTTTTTTAATATGTAAATTTTTATTTTTTTCGTCGTTCTGTTAAAAGTAATGTCGGTAATTATTTCACCCTCGAAATTTAGTTTTTTACCAGTCACTATTCTGGCAATTTGATTGGTTCTTAGTATGGCCGGTTTTCCCAACCTTGTCCACGTACGCATGTTGATAATTGAAACGTCTGAACCCGAATCCAATTGTAGTTTGGTGTTTTTATTTAAGATTTTAGCTGAATATATCTTCTTTTTATACTGCCGCCATGTTTGATAGTCTTTGTAGATTTAACTTTTTCTTTCCTTTAATCGTTCCACAATGCGAACTTTTGTGTCCGACTTTGTTACAAGTCAGGCAAGTTTTAAAACGAAATGGGCAATCTGTTACCCAATGCAGGCTCTCGCACTGATAAAAAGGCCTCAGCGCTAGTTTATTTATATAGGACTGGCTTATTTGTGAGGTGTGATAATCCCTTTTTTGTTTTGAATTGTTTTTGGATGAGAGTTTAATTTCGATTTTTACGTACTTTTCGTAGATGTGCAATGCCCAAGTTTTATTTCGATTTTTACGTACTTTTCGTAGATGTGCAATTTTTTACGTACTTTTCGTAGATGTGCAATTTTTTACGTACTTTTCGTAGATGTGCAATTTTTTACGTACTTTTCGTAGATGTGCAATTTTTTACGTACTTTTCGTAGATGTGCAATGCCCGACTCTTCGATGCCCTTCGAATCCTGCTTAACACTTATGAATCTCTGACAGTCTTCAGCAAATCTATGCAGTGTTATGTTCGCTTCATTTTCTAATTTATTTAGAACCCTCCGCCCAATTTCAGTGTTTTTTCCTGATACCAATCCTTGTACGACAATTAAGCATTTAAAATTATCAGCACTAACTTCGCCTAATTTAAAATCGTCGCAGTGTTTATTGACGACCGATCTGAACGTTGAATAATCTTCGTTGTCCTTTTTTACCAGTTTAAACACTGCCAGTGTTTGTCAAACAAATAAGTATTTGGTCTGAATAGTTCTGTTTAAAGATTAACAGCTTCAGCAAAAGTCAAATTGCTCGTTTTTCGGGGCAAAAAATAATACACGAACTTAGTATGCTCGGTGATGTCTAATTTCCGAAGTAGTAGGCGAACCTTTTTAGAGTCTCTCCCATTTTTTTCAATCTATTTTATATGAGTCTTCATATCTTCTAAAATACGAAGCAAAGGTTTTATCCTCATCTGGGGAATACGTGAAGTTGTCAATTGTACTCCAGACGGCATTGTGCGAAAAATCATTATCGTTTTCGTTACGATACTGTTTGCATTATACCTCAACCTTTTCGTCGGTTTCTCTTTTCTGTTCTAAAAGATTTTTGTCGGCTTCTTTCTTTTGTTCTAGTAGTTTTTCATTTTGTTCTAGAAAAAGCTTTTGAAACCTTTCTTTAGTTCCTCGTTGCTGTTGTTGCTGTCTTTTTATACTTTCGTCGGCCTCTTCTTTGTTCTAGTCGCTGTTGCATTTGAAATTTTACCAGTTCTGTCAGGGAGCTTTGAAGTCTTCCATATTTAAAGTGTGTCCTTTTTACAATACGTTTTTTTAGAAAATGAAAGTGTCCTTTTCGAATACGGCTTTTAGAAAGTTCTTTTTTTCTAGATTACGCTTGCTAGACGTAATTTTAGTTGTAAAAAAGAGTATAAAACTTATTTTCTCTCGACAAAAAATCGCTTTTCGCGTAACCGTAGAATTTGCAGTCGGCACTTTAGTCAGAGAAAAAATAAAAGTACAGTTTCAATATTTTTCTTTCTTTCGGCAGAAGTAACTTTCTCTCTTTTGGAGTGAAAAAAAATCATGTATCCCCTTCTTGTTAAAAATTACAACAGCATCGGGATAGCAAATTAAAAAAAATCATTGACCTTTCTTCAAATAAAAGAGAAATAAGTTGTATTTACGTGTTTTTTCCACCAGTAAGCCAGTTTTTAAAACTAGGACGTTGTCTGGTGAATTTATCGTTGATTTCTCCAAATGTTGTTCTTTTTTAAGATTCTCGAAGCAAAACCACTTAATATACTTTGTGGCAGCCATTTTAAGGTTCTCCGGAATCCTTTACTGGTACTGACATAAAGTGACAAGTCACGGAATGTAAAATGTGGCACAAAGCCAAAAATGGGTATGGTAAAAAGGCTGGTCATCTCCTTAACTTTAACTAACATTCTAACCTAGCTAGTCTAATTAACTGACTGATTTACCAAAATACCACACTCATACATCATTCACCGTAACAAACTCATACAGAAACTACCCTAACCTTAACCCTAACCTTAATACCCATACATCACGTAT
Organism: Sepiola atlantica; assembly: GCA_963556195.1. NCBI lineage: Eukaryota > Metazoa > Mollusca > Cephalopoda > Sepiida > Sepiolidae > Sepiola > Sepiola atlantica. The sequence goes on from OY744529.1 coordinate 5,002,457, forward strand.
GCAGTGGGATGGTGACGAGATAAAAAAATGATATACAAAAAGTATGACTATATAAAATCCATTTATGAAAAAACATGTTAGTTAAAGTACCCCCACTTATTGAATGTGGCAAATAAACAGATTCGCAAGGCGAAAGGTTGAGCAAGGCCCCAAACTTTTATTAATACACACCTCCTTCGAAACATCGAAGGCTGAACTTCATCCCTGACGAATCAAGCTACCTGTCACCTAATTTAGAAAAGAAAGGGGGGACCTAATGTAATCACGTATACACTAGCTAAGTCATTGACTTGAATTTACCATAAGGAAATGGTACTAAACTAATCCTAGACGAGACAATTGTCAACGTTCGTTGAGGCAACTCAATATCCTATGCCTAAGGTCCGTCCAAATACCACTCAATACTAGCTCCTCTCACTCGGCACAATCGCCCCACTGTTCCCCATCTTTCACCAAATTTTGCAGCAGGGAATGTCGCCCTCTCATCCCTAATGCAAATTTTCACACAATGTTTGAAAATTCGAATAAGGCTGATAACTGCTTTCATGACAGTGGACCAAATCACACTTCTCATAATTGCTAGCAGGCTCAGAAATATCATCCTTTTTTCCCTATCTCTTGTCGGTGACCAATTACAACCGGGAGAAACGGGGCCCAGTTCGAAATCCACTATGTTCAACATGCGAACCATGAAGCCTTCACACAAAGTAATCAGCGGTTGAACAATGCGACAATGCACGAAAGCGTGTTGAACCGTCTCTTCATCATTATTACACCGAACACAAATAGGCGAATTCGCCAAGCCAGCTGAATGAATTTTGTTTGCCGATCTAGAGAACATTTCTAATCATCAGCCAGGCCAAAGATACTTCATTATTGTCGAAACATCCTAACCCAAACCGAGCGTCTCAATCCCATCATCCGGAAAGCGTCTCCTTACTAAAAGCCGATATAATGCTTTTCGGGACAACAGCTGGATGTCAGAGAGGCCTTCTTTCACCCATAAAAAAACTTGAAAGCCCAACGACACTCAAGATAAAAAGAGCACTCGCTTCGGGGCAATTGATGTGCCCCCTCACCCGATCACACACTTTTTAAAAGCAGGAAGGTGTTCTTAGTGTCTTCTTTCCTAAAACCACCGTTTCCCTCATCAGTCGTGCACATTCGATCTAGGTAATATAGCTTTAGCGTGTGTTGACGAATTTCAACGCATGGCATACCCTGACCGCCTTCAGATGGATGCAAGTGGCAGATCTCATGGCGAACCATCGGAGCCTTACCAAGCCACAAAAATTTGAATAACGTTCGCGGCAATCCCAGAAGCGTATCCGATGGGAGTGGAAATACTGAAGGCGATATAGGATGAGTGGGTAGATGTGTGAGCCACACACCCCCACCCTGCCCTTTAATGAAAGATTTCTACGTGTCCACAGTCCTGCTGCGGCCGTAACCGCTTTCAATATTTCTGAAAGAAATTTCTCCAAGTGAAGATCAGTGCCAAACCAGACGCCGAGTAGCTGGTAAGGCCCGTCAGTCCAGCTAAAAGGGTCCCTGTAGGGATACACCTTACCAGGCAACAATGTGTAAGCCCACGGACTTGTCACAGTTAATTTGGGCCCCTGTTTCCGTTTCATACATTCTGATGTTTTTGTCGACGACACTAATCTCGGCACTGCTCGTTAGAAGCAGTCAAATCGTCGGCATAAGCAGAGTACGTCATTGCGGTGCAAGCAGCTGGCAAAGTTACCCCGCAGAGGGCCGGGTTCACCCTAAGCCTGTGAAGGAAAGGTTCCAACATAAACACATATAACATCGGTGATAGCGAACATCCCTGACGAATTGATCTGAACAGATTGAAAGGCTTCAACCTCAAACCATTCACCTCCACCATCGCACTGGAGTTAGCATATAAGAGGCGGATCCAAGACCAAAATTGTGGGCTGAATCTCGCGAAAGACAAGAAAGGCTCCAAGTAGTGATGATCCACCCTATCGAATGTCTTAGACTGATCCAAATTAATTAGACCAAACTAATTAGACCAGGCAGGACAGTCTGCAGACGATTTGCTAAAATCTTGGCCAAAATCTTAACTTAAAGGCCGAAAGTTATCTATCCCACATCCACCACTTTTGCTCTTGCGAACCAGCTTGATAATCTCCCTTGTAAAATACTGAGGTATACACCCGTTCCTAAACCAGGAATTAAACAAGACGGTCAGCAAGGGAACAAAAATGGGCGACAGCCTCAAGTACACTTCATAGTGTACCCAATCAAATGAAATAATTATTAAATATTCATTAGTGTCATGGCCGAAAGCTAATTAACAAAATCTAATTATACCTACCTTTTCTCTCCACCCATCTTGAAGGAAATATATCCTCAGTTTGAGATCAAAATTTTCTTTTCTCAGTTCATCCATCAGCTGAAAAATATAAGTAAAAAAGAAAATTAATTGAACACAAATAGGTAACATTTAAAAATAGATGGATGCTCAGTCAATTGAAAAAAATATTGTTATAATTGGATATACAATCCTGTCTAGATGCCCTACTTAAAATAATCTGGATCTGTTCTGGACTAGAAAATAGACTAAAGTATACTGTCAGGTATCTTTTCGACTCGCCTTGGACGGCATCTCTCTTGCTACCTTGTATTTATTCGATGGATGATCATTTGGAAATGCAGAGAACTGTATGTAAAACATCGCCCTAGAAGCCTTGCACGCTGACGACTAGTACAAAATCCACAAATATTACCACCATAAACAACAGTCCTGAAACGTTCATTGTGATATGCACGCACCAAACATTCACAAACATTGACAGATCAAATTCAGAATTTAGAAATAAAATTGTTGATTAATGCCAATTCATGAGTAAAAAAATAAAATAAACTGGAAAATGAAAAAAAAAAAAAAAACTTCTTTTATTCTAACTCGTTCAGAGTTCACCATAAAAATTAATTTAGTTCAAGGTATAGAATATATATATATAAATTCCCGAAACAGTTTTTCATGGTAAACAACTGATGATCCCTTAAATAATGTTAGAAGCAAACTAATATAATAACTGTAAAAGTTAAATTTACTTACATGAGTGATTTTCCACTGAACGACTTGGGACTTAAGGGTTTTTCTTTTTTTTTTGGGGGGGGGGGTAGTTTTAATGGTTGAGAAACTTCCGAGACTATATATATATATATATATATATATATATATATATATATATATATAGATATATATATATATATATATATATATATATATTCCATTAAATTCCCGAAACAGTTTTTCATGGTAAACAACTGATGATCCCTTAAATAATGTTAGAAGCAAACTAATATAATAACGGTAAAAAATAAATTGACTTACATGAGTGATTTTCCACTGAACGACTTGGGACTAAAATTTTTTTTGTTTTTTAAAAAATATTTTAATTTTTTTATATATACTTTTAATGGTTGAGAAACTTCCGAGACTATATATATATATATATATATATATATATATATATATATATATATATATATATATATATATATATACTAGCTTTACTATTCGTTTATGTATGGGTTCTAAAATTTCTCTTTTCAACTCAACCGGAAAAATATGTTTTCATTTTAACTTAGAATAAAAACAAGTACTATTTTCAATCAGTAAATATATTATTAGCATAAAAACTATTATAATTAATTTTCATTAAATACATAAAAACAAATTATCGGTAGGGTTTTGTGAAATTTAAAATTCAAGACACGAAAATAACGAATAGATTACTAATGATAGTACATAGTGAAACAGATCAGCAAGAGATGTGTTCGTTGAGTGGGGTTATTTTACTTAAAGCTGATCACTTATCAAATTAGACCGTCACATAAATTTATACATTTTTATATGAAAAATCAAGTATTTTGTAAATAAAAAATTAAAGAGTTTTTTTTTCTTGCGTGGAATTTAAAAAAAGAGAACTACATCCCTTACTATTGATTTGTCCTAAAGTCAGGATCCAATTTTTAGATTGATAATCCATCAATGTCATTTACAATTCTAAATTTAATGAACATGCTTAAGCTAATAATAAAATATGAAATTTCAAAGATAGGATCGATTTTTAGCAAATCCTTAAAGAACCTAAGTTTATGCGAGATCAAAAGTACAAATGAAATGAGCCGGAGAAAATGTTGAGTGTCGAATTAATTTCAGATTTCAGCGAATTTCAAAATTAAAAAAAAATAACAAGAAAACGTTTTTCCGATTTACTGACAATAAAAACTTTCTTCGCAAAAGACAATCATTTATTTCTTATATTGTTAATGAAATCATATTAAAGCAAATCCAGATAGAAAATGCTATTTATGGATTAGAAAGCATCCAATGGAAAACGAAGAATAGATCCATTCTTACGATGTGTTCAAATTGCACACTGAGTGACGGAAATGATATTTCAAACTTCAGCAAGAAATTGAGAAAAAGAGAAAAAGATTTTATTTTACAGATAAGCAATTAAATAATTTGATATTAAAAATTGTGGCAATTGAGTTGCAAAAATTAACATTTTTAAAGCATGAATTAAAAAAAAAGTTTTAAGAAAGAGAAAAAGTTTGTCGATTTCCTCTTTTTTTCTTAATTTTGAAATTGAACTCACCGTCCATTCAAAAAATACATTTCAATAATTTTTCAATAAAAAAAAGCGGAACAAAGTCTAAGATTTCAACAGAATATCCGTTTGCTTTTTACTCGAATCTGTATCCTAGACGATTCTCGTTAGATTGCATAAGTTAAGCGACGTCAGTAACAAATGAGAAACCATTTTGGAATACTAGGCGCTGTATGTGAGAGAATGGCGACATCTCCCTGCAAAAACTAAGATCATTACTCCTAACCGGGATATACATGCGACTAGAGACTATTTGTGAATTTACTATTCCCTAGAAACTTTCTCTTTGAAGCAGGAAGCGGAATAGACGTTCTGTCTCTACCCAAATTTGTACTCTGGTGTTCTCTTTATGCCATTGATATATGTTATACTATATGCCTAAGTTTCCT
>OY744529.1:5012500-5082500 GCA_963556195.1 Sepiola atlantica
ACCAATCAGATTCTCTGTTATTCTCTTAGCCAATCGTTGGGCTTCTCACAAACAAAGGTTCGGTTGATTTTACTTCCTATTCTATTGTTCTGTTTCTTTGTTGGGTCGAAATAATGGGTGATTGCTTGTATTTCCATTTTAGAGTTTAGTTTATTATTTATTTATTTATTTATTTGTTCATTTGTACGGTACAATCACGTTGACACACCGGTTCCCGTTAGATCACCGAAGTTAAGCGACGTCGAGTCTGGCCAGTATTAAATGGGTGACCATTTGGGACTACCAGGTGCTGTATGTGCTCTCTGTTTATCTCGGCATTGTTTCCAGTCGTCTTGAATTGCTTGCCATTGGAATCAAGCAGTGCCGACTCAGGAGAGGTGTTGTTCGGGATTGCGCAACCCTTGCTTCATAATTACACGCGCAGCCAGCCCCTTATAGGGGTATCCATAGTCTCTCTAGACTGAACGGAGGGCTTGTTCATTTATTTATTTATATATCATGTATTGTAAACCTAAGGTGAATTTCATTCTGTGTAAGCAGTTGTTTACTATTTCACTTCTTCAGTTTAATAGGTTTGCGGGGTCTTTAAAGTTAGGGTCTCAAATTTCTCATTCAGACATAACTTACACGAGTCGTCTAAGTTTCTACATGTGCTGGCCTGTCGTATTATTTTCCATTCGATTATTGGTGAGCGTCCGCTTTCTTTGAGCTCCGAATAATGGTTCGCTAGTGCTGTTTCAATTTGGCGTTTTTTGTTTAAAAATGTGCTGCTGTGGTCGTAATATCTTGTTTTAAAATCTAGGGAAGTGATACCCATGTAGTACTTCTTGTTATTCGGTCTTTCTTTGGACAATTTTTGTGGCTTGGTAAACACTACTTTTGGTTAGGTATTTATTTTGTAGTAGACAAAGTGTACGAGTTATGCAGTTACAGCTTTTCTCTTAATTACTAACTTTTTCATTTCTGTTTGGATGATTGCTATTAGGATTTGGTTTATTACTGTTTGTAGTGCTTATATTTTTGTTTTCTTAGTGTTATCTTTGCTATATTGGTCACGTTTTTTACGCAATTTGTTATGTTTTCTTCTCTTTTAGTATTTTGTTATTGTGTGCCTTGGTTAGCTCTATAACAGGTGTAGGCGATACAGTTCTCGTTAAGTGTGGGCGAAACCGGTCGACTGGCACTTTTTTTATTTCGCTCGTATCGTTTAATTATGAAATAAAACATGTCTTCCTTTCGTAATTGCCCTAGTATATATATGTATATATATATATGTGTATATATGTATGTATATATAAATGTATATATATGTGTATATATGTATATATATATCTATGTATGTACATATGTATGTATACATATGTATATATATATATGTATGTATATATAAATGTATATATATGTATATATATGTATGTATATATATACATATGTATACTTATATATACATTTATATATATATATATATATACATATGTATATATATATATAAATGTATATATAAGTATGTATATATATGTATATATACATATATGTATATATATGTATATATATGTGTGTGTATATATATTTGTATATATATGTATATATGTATATATATGAATATTTGTGTATATATATGTATATATATATGTGTATATATATATATGTATATACATATGTGTATATATAAATGTATATACAGATGTATATTTACATGTATGGATATATGTGTGTATATATGTGTATATACATATGTGTATATATATATATATATATATATATATATATATATATATAAAAGAGGCTAGTGCAGTATTAGTGAAGATAGAAAAGTATATATGTAAAAGAGTAAGGCTACCAACATTTGTAAAATGTTTTTTCATTTATTTATTATTTTGTTATTTTATCATTTTATAATTTTATCATTTTATCATTTTATCATTTGAAGAAATGTCTTTCGAAAGACATTTTTTTAAATGGATTTAAATATCTGATGAAAGCGGACCACCGCTTGAAACGCGTTATATAAAATTATAAAATGATAAAATAACAAAATAATAAAAGAATGAAAAAACATTTTACAAATGTTGGTAGCCTTACTCCTTTACATATATATATATACCTTTTTTTTTTAACAAAGCTCACCCCAAACAAGGCAGGCCGTCACTGTAGACGTAAGGGGCTACTGAGAAATAAGTAATGGGGAGAAGGTTGGGAGGGGGGTCAACCTAAATTGGGATCTGCGCAGCGTTATGTCTGTTTACATTAGTTTTACATTTCTGCATGTTAGTACTGTCGGGGAAATAGGGGGCAGGGAGGGAGTTCCAGAGGCCAGCAGCACGAGGAAAGAAGCTATTTGAGTAGGAGACTCTCCGGCATCTAGGGACCTCCACAGTGAATGAATGGGATTTAGTTGATTGTCGAGTTGGTTTAGTGAATTTACGTCGAGGGGGCACTAGAGTAGCCAATTCATCGGAGTATAATCCATTGAAGTATTTGTAAAACAAGCACAAGGATGCTACATTGCGGCGATGGGACAGGGATTGGAGCTTGGTTGACAGTGAAGAACCTATTAGGTTGGCGACTCTTTTTTGGACCTTGTCATGTAGGGAGAGACTAGTAGATGATGCACCAGCCCAGATGTGTCAACAATACTCCATGCATGGGCGGATGGTGGCTTTGTAGAGATACAGGATAATGTCAGGTGTGAAGAGTTTACTAGCACGGTAGAGGGAGCCAACCTTCTTTGTGGCAGCCTTGGCAATGCCTTCAATGTATTTGTTCCAATTTATGTTACCTGTGAAGGTTAGGCCGAGGAGTTTGAATGATGAACTCTCAGGTAGGATGTTATTTGCCATGACAATCGGTGGTTGGAGAGTTTTCTTGTAGTTATTGGCGGAAAGCAGCCTTGCTTTGCGGCATTAAAAGTTACCAACCAATTATGACTCCAATATATATATATATATATATATATATATATATATATATATATATATATATATATATGTATATATGCATATATACATATGTGTATATAAATGTATGTATATATATGTGTGTGTATATATATGTATGTTTATAAATATGTGTGTATATATGTGCATATATATTTATACATTCATATATATGTATATATGTATATATATGTATATATATGTATATATGTATATATGTGTATATATAGGTATGTATGTATATATGTATATATGTGTATATATGTATATATGTATATATATTTATATATATGTATATGCATACATATATATATGTGCAATTGATGTATATGTATGTGTATATTTATGTATATATATATGTATGTAAACATGTATATATAAGTATATATATGTATATATATATATATGTATATGTATGTGTATATATCCATATGTATATATGTGTATATACGTATATATATATATGTATATATGTATATGTATATATGTGTATATATGTATCTATATATATGTGTGTGTATATATGTATATATGTGCATATATATATATTTATATATATTTTTATATATATGTATGTATGTATTTTGTATATTTGTATATATGTATATATATGTATATATATGCATATATATGTATATATGCATGTATATGTATGTATATATATGTATATATATGTATATATATATATATATTTATGTATATATATATATCTATACATATATATATATATATATACGTATATGTATATGTATATTTTACAAGATGAATAATTAATATGGTTTATCTTAAAAAATGTTTTTTTATTTTTATTATTGTTCAAACGCTTCATCAGAATTGATATTTAACTTGTTATCAAAACTGCTATATGACAATTCCATAATTTCATACAAAAGTTTGTTTACTGAAAAAAGAAAAAAGAAATATGCTTACCTGCTAAGGAGTCGAACTCAGAGATCTGCTCCAAACCGGGAGTTTCCCCCTCCCTCATCTTGTCCACTAAGTGACCTCTGCAATAGAAAGAACATACGCAGCTTTAGATGCGACCACACGAAAATGAGAAGAATTAGAATCACCGAGACCTTGGTGAAATTCCACGGTTGCTTTTATCTTTTATCTGCATAATTTACTGTTAATAATCACACACAGACACACACACATACCCCCCCACACATATACACACATATATATATATATATATATATATATATATATATATATATATATATATATATATATATATATATATATATATATATATATATATAATAAATATTTGTTATTGTTTATTATCTATGTACGTATACGTTTCGTCCTTTTTCAATCGGGACTCATCAGCATAGAGATATGACTATTCGGTCATGCGATTCGAAACCCAACTACCAATTACAGTGCTCTACTTTCAAGAAGCGACAAATAATAAATATTTGTTATTGTTTATTATCTATGTACGTGTACGTTTCGTCCTTTTTCAATCGGGACTCATCAGCATAGAGATATGACTATTCACTACCGGTCATGCGATTCGAAACCCCGGACCTCAAGTATTTTTCAACTCCAGTCCGACGTCGCCAATCGCTGGGCCAATTGTAAACAGCGAATAAACTATGATAATTTTAACACTTTAACGGCGGCTTTGACGTCGAGGCATTCTACTTCTATTAAGGGAAGGAATGATGCATTATAAGCAAGTGACGTCATGCTGTGTTAATACTACCAATTACAGTGCTCTACTTTCAAGGAGCGACAAATAATATATATATATATATATATATATATATATATATATATATATATATATATTTTCTCTTGAAATAATAACTGCTTGGCATAATATATTTATTTAAATATCTAACGCCTATTAATTTCTTGACTTTCTCATCTATTAAAAAGTAAGAATGCTGATTACGTACATACGAACAAGAAATGCATTAATGTATTATTATATAGATAGATGAATTTCAAGTATCCATAAATTGACGAAACAGTTGATTTGAAAAATACATTGTTTTATTACATATACTAGCTGTACCTACCCGACGTTTCCCCCGGAAGTCTGTTTACTTTCATTTATGTTTCAAGCATAATTGAAAAAAAAATGTCTCTTCTCTTGATTAATTTCTTGTAAAAAGTATTTACATTTTTCGAAAAAAATTCAATAAATGTCACTTTAAAACGTCTGTTTTTCGATTCAATCGATAGGACGTTTTACAAAATATTGAATTTTTGATCCCATGGATACGACAAAATATTTCTTTAGGGTGCTTTAATCTTTAGATTTCACTGGAAAAAAATATCCACTGCTGTTTTCCGTTTGAATTGATTTTAGTAAATTGAAGTATACTGATTCGGAAAATAACAACTATTTTATCCCATCACGTAAACTTTTTCTGCTTTCAAAATGTCATCTTTTGCCCAAATTCTGTTAAAATGGTACAATTTGAGCAACTGAAATTATGATACAGATTTAGGTTGAGAAATTGAGATTTATAAACATTTAAATCAATAATAACTTAGTAAAATGACTGTTTTATACCCACTAAATACTATTTCTCCCATATTTGGGGGACTACTGTTTACTTTATTACATGAATATATTAAGCCGTTCATGAGGCATACAATGAACATACGTGATTCGTTTCAGTCATGCAACTTTGCAAAGCGATAACTATTGGACAAGGAAATAGAATCGGTGCTTCTTTCCTGGACAATAGCACGCTTTCTGGAATATTTTAATACATAAAAATAACCTAAAATAGACGAAAATGCAGAACAATTAAGGAGGGCGATTTTAAGCCCGTAAAGCGACTCTCTCCCAGCGGGGATCGGAAGTGATTAAAACATTTAGGAAGAATACTCCCACCAGCAAGGGGATGCTCACCCTCCTAAAACATATGATGTATTGAAAACGTTGACAAATCGGAATTATACTGTTTATTAACATAGAAATTGTCTCATATACATATAAATGTTCACCAAAACTTGATGAATATTAGGCATTTTACGTAAAAATTCGTAAAAATAACGGAATTTGTACAGACAAAACCTGACGTGCTCAGAGAAAATGGATAATATTTTTAAATCAGCGTCCCCCTCCCCAATCAGACAATATAGAGGCAACAAATTGTGTTGACCAGTGTTATCTTTGGAAGAATGTGATATTAAAAGTTTAATTTATATACACTGACCTGTTTTTTTTGTACATATGTTTTGATATTAAAAATTTTAAATTACTTCTAGGAGAAATGAAAATCTATTAGTTTAATTCATAACAATAAAAATTTTTGCACATCCGAGGGGTGGCATGGATAAATTATTTTTCAAACTTGAATCATTGGACAATTTAAAATAATTATTAATAATTCTTAAATAAGAAAAAAATTAAATGTAAAAATTATTTAAAATGTTGGGTTATTTGAATTATTTCGACCACTATTGCAATCTTGGATGTTATTCTCAAAACGTTTCTGCCGATGTAACCTTCTTCAGGTGGGTCGAATTTGGTGATCTTTATGTCAGAATTTCAAACTGAACCATTTCATTTAATCCACGGGTGTAGATTTTGCCATCCAAGACCGTAAGTAATTTTTTTAATATAAACTTAGTATCGCCTGTACTTAAGATTGAACCTTCACCGCCAAGAAAACTGTCACTTAGAACGTATTAGCAATATCCATGTAGACAATTCTAAGATATTGTTCAAAGGTGTTTTCATTCTTAGTTTTTTATTTTAAATATATATATATATATATATATATATATATATATATATATAGTCTCGGAAGTTTCTCAACCATTAAAACCAAATATAAAAAAAAATAAAAATTAAAAAAAATTATATAAAAAAAAAAAAACTTATAGTCTCAAGTCTTCCAGTGGAAAATCACTCATGTAAGTCAATTTATTTTTTACAGTTATTATATTAGTTAGTTTCTAACACTATTTTAAGGGATCATCAGTTGTTTACCATGAAAAACTGTTTCGGGAATTTAAAAAACAAGACAGTATTTAATTTCATGGCTTCCCAGCAGAGTTGATCAGACCCCACTTCCCTTAAAAGACAAAAACATAAACGTTCCTTATACTAAATCTACGTTTTGTTCCATATAAATGTTTTTCTAACTTATATTAGTTATTTAAGACACAAAAAAAAATTATTTACCTGTGCTGTTCGTCTGTCTAATAATATATATATATATATAATATTAAATTATATTTTAATATATTACCTACGTACGACGTCGTTGTGAGCTTACGGCTCTCATCAGCGAAGGGAAATAAGAATCTCAGACGGACATATGGGTACGAACACGTTCACAAAGACACCAACATTTCACCTAGTCCCTTAGGCCACGAGAATTGTCATGTGATAACGGAGAAATTAAGTAATATTTACACTAAAAGCTGCGAGTATAAATATCAAGACATCCGATAGAACTCGACGACGGGTGAAAGCCGTTTGTCTGTGGATTACTGTATATATATATATATATATATATATATATATATATATATATAATCTATTTTAAAATACTATACGTTACATATTTCAGAGTCGTACCGCGGTTTCATCCAGTTGAGTTGGATTTTATAGCCCATGTTTTATTGTCGAGGAAAAGAGGAGAGTTTATTGCATGGAGGATGGTGTCTATTTCTATATCATTGATTTCTACAAATGTTTTGGCGAAAAATAAGGCTTTGTTAAGAAATTCCCTGTCGATGGAGGGGTAGACGTCTGTGATGTCGAACTGTGTGAATCTTCATTGTTTTTTTTTATTTTGAATCAATCGATGGTCGATTGGGAATTGGTCCGATATCGAAGGTCTGTGTGGTTTTTAATGTGTTCATTATGCTACATTGTATGCTACATTGTATGCTACACTGTATGCTACACTGTATGCTACATTGTATGCTACATTGTATGCTACACTGTATGCTACATTGTATGCTACACTGTATGCTACATTGTATGCTACATAGTATGCTACACTGTATGCTACACTATATGCTACACTGTATGCTACATTGTATGCTACATTGTATGCTACACTGTATGCTACATTGTATGCTACACTGTATGCTACATTGTATGCTACATTGTATGCTACACTGTATGCTACATTGTATGCTACACTGTATGCTACACTGTATGCTACATTGTATGCTACATTGTATGCTACACTGTATGCTACACTGTATGCTACATTGTATGCTACATTGTATGCTACACTGTATGCTACATTGTATGCTACACTGTATGCTACATTGTATGCTACATTGTATGCTACACTGTATGCTACATTGTATGCTACATTGTATGCTACACTGTATGCTACATTGTATGCTACACTGTATGCTACATTGTATGCTACATTGTATGCTACACTGTATGCTACACTGTATGCTACATTGTATGCTACATTGTATGCTACACTGTATGCTACATTGTATGCTACATTGTATGCTACACTGTATGCTACATTGTATGCTACACTGTATGCTACACTATATGCTACATTGTATGCTACACTGTATGCTACATTGTATGCTACATTGTATGCTACATTGTATGCTACACTGTATGCTACATTGTATGCTACACTGTATGCTACATTGTATGCTACACTGTATGCTACACTTTATGCTACATTGTATGCTACACTGTATGCTACATTGTATGCTACACTGTATGCTACATTGTATGCTACACTGCATGCTACATTGTATGCTACATTGTATGCTACACTATATGCTACATTGTATGCTACATTGTATGCTACAGAGTAGGCTACACTGTATGCTACATTGTATGCTACATTGTATGCTACACTGTATGCTACACTGTATGTTACACTGTATGCTCCATTGTATGCTACATTGTATGCTACATTGTATGCTACACTGTATGCTACATTGTATGCTACATTGTGTGCTACACTGTATGCTACATTGTATGCTACATTGTATGCTACACTGTATGCTACATTGTATGCTACACTGTATGCTACATTGTATGCTACATTGTATGCTACACTGTATGCTACATTGTATGCTACATTGTATGCTACAGAGTAGGCTACACTGTATGCTACATTGTATGCTACACTGTATGCTACATTGTATGCTACATTGTATGCTACACTGTATGCTACACTGTATGCTACATTGTATGCTACATTGTATGCTACACTGTATGCTACATTGTATGCTACACTGTATGCTACATTGTATGCTACATTGTATGCTACACTATATGCTACATTGTATGCTACATTGTATGCTACAGAGTAGGCTACACTGTATGCTACATTGTATGCTACACTGTATGCTACATTGTATGCTACATTGTATGCTACATTGTATGCCGCACTTTATACTACATTGTATACTACATTGTATGCTATATTGTATGCTACATTGTATGCTACATTGTATGCTACATTAAGCAGTACCGATTGCTCTGGGGTTAGCAGCCATGTGGAGTTCCTATCTTTCAAATTGATTTACACTATCCAATCACCGGTCTAGTCCAACTAATGGTTATAGTAGAGTGTTGCAGCTAATTACCTTTAATTCCATAGTCATAAACAGCTTAGCCACCAGGTTTACGTCCCCAAGCACCACCGGTCGTCACCCACGGCCAACAGGTGGCTTTGGGTGGGGTGAGGTCTTACCTATCCGCAGAGGCGCAGTCGGCATATTCCACACTCGCGATAACAGGGTGAGAAAAAGCATAGAAGAGGGCCATTGCAAAGTATATATAGAATATCATCGGTACGAGGATGTCACCCCTTCAACATCATCATCGATGGTTGTGGAAGCGTGATTTCATCTTCTGATGAAGACTGTGACGAATCTTGATGGGCATCCATGTTTATCGAGGGTTTCTATAGTATTGTTCTATCATTAATGTCGAACTCTTTCAGGAGGTCTCCAAAAACCTAGTAGTTCAACGCACTACCCTTGAACTTTTTCAGTCGGAGAAAATCATATCCATTTTGCCACAACCGCATTCAAAACTTCCCTGGAATTTCTAAATAACCGAAATTTTCACCCAATTAATGAACCAACTCCGCAAGAACTCCAAGAAAGCTCATACCTTGATGGTTACCCCAGGTCGACCATGCTCTTTTTCCTTTGTGTAGCAAGATATGGCAACAGAAGCATCAATCTATACATAAGATAGTATAACCTCCACAGTGAATAACCCCCATAAGAATGCCATTTTCAATTTTCATTTTTTTAAATTTCTACTTGTGACAACACATGATGGTGTGATACATCATCAGATGGTGTAGTTTTTCCATCGACGACTGAATGATTGTGGAAGAGATCTGTTCACTGTTAACTAATGCTCTCACGACTCCGATGGAGAGACCCGTCTCTGGACCTATGGAAATATAGACGATAATTGAAGCGTGAAGAAATGTCTGATCATTGTTTTGTAATCTTTGTAGATGCCTTCTGCATCTAATAAGAATATACAGACATCACTGGTTCTTCATTTTACGTACACTGCATTGGAGTGACGCTTTTGCACGTCTGAAATCCTAGTGTAAAACTTCACAGCCTTTTGTAGGTGTACGTAGGTATTGTTGGTACACCTTGTTGTTCTATTTCAGTAACTTATTGATCTGAGGGCCGTTCTCATTGAACAAATCGTGATGAATTTGTTTCTTACGACATAGAACCTCCGTGTTGGCCTTGGAGACCCCATTCCGAAATTGATTCCACGTGACATCAAATTGTACACTCTCGAACGTACTGTGAAGATCTTCGTGTACATTCTTGTCCTGCAGTCTAGATGCATCAATGCGCTTAAGCGATTTTATCTCTTGAAAGTGAGACTACGCAGGATGTGGAGCTTCAGGTTAATACGCACAAGTTTGCTGTCTGAGCTACATTTCGCACCTTGCATGCCACTCACAGTGCACATCCCCGGTAGGTCACGCTTGCAAGTGATAACATAATCGGGGATGTTGCCGTATTTTTATTGTCAGTGGATCTAAGTTGCCTTATAGGCAGCTTTCTGGTGTATGATGTTGTAAATAACAAGCCTGGATTCAGTACAAAGTTGGATTGAGGTGAAGTCAATTGCTATTGGCGCACACCACGTCACACTTATTTAATGCGGTCCACGTTTGTAGCAGTTACATAATTACGATTTGTTTTCTTTTGTTGCACTTGCATGCTCTCACTCGCGGAGTGATTGATGCGTTGTTCGACCAGAACACTTTTCTGCGGGATAACACTTCCGCCCAAACATTTTCCCGCAATTTAGACTTCGATTCTAAGTCTAAATCTTTGATTAAGATTTCGACTTAGACTCAGCCAGTTTTGAGCGTTGTGTTGACAAGACGTCATATGCATTTTTCGCCTCTCACCATGACATGAGCGAGAGGCGAGATAAAACTGACCTCAATATTCTTTCTATAGTACATGCATGATGCATGTCTCCTGACTTAACATATTTTGTATTCCTGCTTTTTATAACTTATTTCGGACCATGTTTGTTATTTTGATGCAACTGTTTGGATAAAATTAATTTGAATTGTAGAGAAAGAAGTTTATTCTTTTTAACCAAAACTTGGTAAACCGTTTTCTCCATATCCAATGATGGATATCTATGCAACAACCCCAACTACAAAATGGCAATCCCGGCATCTTCTCTCTCTATCTATCTCTCTAGCTGTCCTTCTCTCTCTCCGCGTTCCATGATTGTGTTCTACCCTGGTGCTGAAGTCATCGAGAAGGAACATTTGAGCGGTTTCTGGGATGAAGGTTATTACCGTTCTTTGATCTTGGTAGAAGGACAGGATAGTCTCCTCCTCGCTGCAAAGAGCTGGACACAAACTGAAATGGCAATCATAAAGCTGTTGGACCGTCACTACAACCGATGGTCAATAGGGTCTGTTCGACCCTATTGACCATCGGTTGGGCGACAGACAAAGTCCACTTCGCCTATTACCGTTCGACGTACTCTTCCAAAAGAAAGTGTACTCAGCTCTCACCCCTGTCAGGTGATCTTCATTGCTGATTTCCCCCAGTACAGCGAGACTTTTATGGATAATTAGACATCAAATACATTTAAGAGGCTTTTTCTTTTTTCTTTTTCGTTTCGTTTCATTTCTTTTTTCTTTTTCGTTTCGTTTCATTTCGTTTTTTTTTTAATTGAGATGGCGCGTTCATATTTACACGTGTCCGATGGCTTTACGAAAAATTGAACGTTTGAATTAGAAAGATATTACTGTTTTCTATATCTGAAACACTCCCCGGAAAATCGTTTTAGTACTAGTTAAAAAGAAATTTAATATCGATATGAAGAATTACATAAAATTCTACAGGTTAAAATAAATTGGTAAAATTTCAAATACGTTTATATTTCGTAATAAAAGATTAAATGTAAACAAATATAATTGGATGGATAATCAGTACTACTCCAGATGAAGCGCCTAATTTCCGTGACTGCTCGGCGGCAACGATTGGGCAAGTCGCGGAAGCGCCCGAGAGCTGCCGAGACGAAAACGAGGCTGAAACAGAGCTGACCAATCAGGTTATAACAAGCAGCCGATAATAATTGGAAGAAACCGATAATCAAAACAATAATGAATTTTCAGCAGTTATGCCAGGCCGAACAATTTTCTGCGGGAAGTTTTCACAGAACATCTGTCGCGCAACCCTCGGCGACTCGGAGGCCCAAGGCATACGATGGAAATAGATGAGTCTCTATTCAACCGCCGGAAAAAAAACAATGTTGGCTGTGTTCTCCAGCCGCTCTGGGTCTTCGGGGGGTAAGACTCCGCAGAGAAGGAGGGTTTCCTGGTGACAGTGCCTAACAGGAATGCTGAAACCCTCCTTCCAATAATCAAACAGTTCGTTGTACCTGCGACCACGGTAGTATCCGATTGTTGGAGGGCGTTCAACAGGTTAGGAGAGGAGGGGTATCAGCACCTTACGGTGAATCATAGCGAGAACTTTGTCGACCCGACAAGGAAGGCTTGCACCAATCACGTCGAGAGGATGTGGAAGGAAGCAAAACAAAGAAATAAGAAGGAGTGCGGGACGAGCAGAGCACTCGTAGACGGCTATCTGCGCGAATTCATGTGGCGTCAGAGATTTCGAAACGATCCCTTCGACGCCATATTAACGCAGATATCAGAAATCTACCCCGTCGACCATCCTCCTTCCACTGCCTCGACTAACCTCTCCTCTTCTGCCTGTCTTTCGTCGAGGTCGGCATCTGCGCTCAGCACAAAAAAACAAGCGGTAGCAAGACCTTTCGAACCGTCTGCAAACATATCCGTAAACCCTGACCCTCGACGCGAAAAAAAAATACAAAAAAAAATTGCCTAAATATCCTAAGAAAAATAACATACTTCTTTGTTTTATGTAAAAAAAAAGACAAAAAAAAGTTGCCTAAATATCGTAAAAGAAGCAGCATTTACTTCTTTGATTTACGTAAAAAAAGACAAAAGAAAAAGTTTTCGAAATATCCTAAAAAAAATAACATTTACGTCTTTGTTTTATGTAAACACTCTTCCATTTTACGACTTTCAGTTTTGCTTCAGCCTCGTTTTCGTCTCGGCAGCTCTCGGGCGCTTCCGCGAACTGCCCGATCGTGACCGCCGAGCAGTCACGGAAATTAGGCGCTTCATCTGGAGTAGTACCGGATAATCTTATAACAACACGCTTGTGTGTCTAATTTTCACACAGTTTTCCCTAGAGCGGTATATGTTAGATTGATGACGCATATCTGCCAAGTTTCATGCGTGTTTAAAGAACTAACAAAATATATTTATGGACTATGCATTGTGTAAGGTGAAAACTAAAGAATACAGTGTAAAGGTCATAAACGATTGACTCTTTTCTCACAGAAAAAGTCAGAACTCAAGAATAACAAAAGTCTACGAAAATTCAAGATGGCGACGCTGAAAAAAAAATACAGAAATAGAGATGGAAATGTTTCTTTACTTTTTGGTTGCATTTTATTTTAATGTTTATTAGTAATTAATTAGTAGACATTGATTAGACTTGTCATAGCTACATTTGTTCCACGTTTTTCGGTTAGCCGTTGGTTTTGACAAAAATGACATTCTAAATGAAAGCAACATATTTTTATGAAAAAAAAAACGAATTTTGTAACTGCAATAACAAAGAAACTATTTACCTTTTCGTGAAAGAAAATGATCGATTCAGTTCAAGTTTGGCTCGAAAGAAATACACGACGTTTTAGCAATTCGCAAATAACTGTATTCATTGAAGACGTTTTCAGGAATGTGGCAACAAACACTGCGTTTTTAGACGCTGTCGTTAATAATAATGATTGTGACGTCATTTTTCAAAATTATAATGTCTATGACACGTCATAACTCGTTTTGTTATATCATTTTTTTTTGTTTTTTGTTTTTGTATTTTATTGCTCTTGTCATCGGGGTATTTTAAACCATTACCTTCGTAAAGTGAAGGCCTTGGCGATCGAAGGTGACGTCATACATTTTGGTGCAAACGAAACACGCCGAAAAAGTCAGACTGTCGATAGTGGAGTATAGCTGTTTAAATAAAGTATTAGAAACCTTTAAATTTGCATTAAAAAAGAAAGGGATACGATCTGAGACTTAACTTAATAAATATTAATTTTAAAAAAAAGAATTAATTCAAAATGAATACTTAAGTTGTGTGCTATTGTGTAAAAAATATATTTAATTTTAGAGAAAAATGAAATCTTAATTGAAACCTACTTTTACGTCTATGTCACAAAATGATATGAGTTTTACTGTGAGGTCCGCGGGCCGGATTGCAATAATAAAGCCTAGCAGGGTGGCGGGCCGGACGCTACGCCTTCGCGGGCCGGATGTGGCCCTCGGGCCGGAGGTTGCCCGCCCCTGGTCTAAAGAAAATGTTTAGATGTCGTATTATCTCCCATGAACGCCCTTAAGACGATCATTTCTGGCCACAGTCCACACTAAGGCCGACCCTGTCACATTTAGCCTTAAAGGGGAACCAGATAAATACAATCTATGACATTGCTATCGCCTCACTTCGAGATACACAAAGTGTCAAAGACAATATGTGCAAACAGATTTTAATGTTAGAAGTCATCCATGACATCATGTAACATTTAAACTTTCATCGGAAGTTAATAAATATCAACTGGAGATAAAGTTTGTCACAGGCCCAAATTAAAGTGGAGTGCTCGACGCATATCGGTCTCACTTCGGCTGATACCCTCGGTGTTAAATGCCGGGTTTTAATTTTTGGAAGGCGCAGACCCTTCTAGATACTCTCATTTAACATCTGAGCTTCATCGGAAGAGAAAAATACCAATTGAACTCCGGCAGAGTACCCACTGAAACTGGGAAGCTCGACGCCTTAAGTTGACTTACACAATAACAAAGCATCCACACATTTTTTTTTCGTATCTTTTGGTTTTACCTGGGGATAGAGCATCTTACCGGATGCCAGACATTTACCCGCTATTTCAAGTACTTCAACTGAGAGATCTTTTTAGAATTATATCCGCCCCTTTAAGCGCAATTGTTTGGATTTCTCTTACACTTGGTTTACCGGGTATATTCGCCAGGTAGTCTTTGAAATTCTTTTTCATGAGCTCGGTCGTTCAAATTATTACTGAAATGATGGCGACTTTACTAAGATCCCAGTTTCATTTCATGTCGTACATAACACCTTGGTATTAAGTTATCTTCTCACTCTGTTTAAGCCAGTATCATTAGATACACTGACTTCAACTAAGGTTGCTACTTTCTCCCCCTTGTTTCATATCACTATGTCATGTTTTACAGCTCCGTTTTCTAGGTATGTAACTGTAGGGATTGCATAGTCATAGTTGGTGGTGTATGACTTATTTTCAACAGTTCTTTTTTTATATATGTTTTCAGGACTTGCTGCTACACTGAATATTCAATTTTTACAGATTGCCCAGTGGAGATATTTACATACTCCATTGTGTCGTATTGTATAGTAGACGCCCCCCCCCCCCGGAAAAACCTCACAACTGGGAGTCAGGTGGCTCACACTCTCTACTTCTGTGTGTCAGAACCCGCGCTTGTCGTTGCTGAGACCGCTCATCTTCTTAAAAGCATTGGTCATCAAGCCTTCATCTTGGGCAGCCATTATCATTCTCTCCTGATCATAGTGGAGCTATCGTCTTTAGAGTCAGTCTACAGAGCCTTCTTTGTCTATATATTCCTGGGAGAGTTTTTCTAGAAAATATTTGGAACGTTGTTAGTTGGTCTATTCATCCAGTTTTTAACTATGGAAGGTGTATTTCTGGCAGCTCTTTGGGGGCTATTTGGGTTTCTGTACATTACTCTGTACAGTGTCAACATTTATGTGTAGACGATGGAACACTTAGGATTGATCTGATCCCCCAATTGTTGCTGCACTGCCCTTGATTATGAGAAAAGGAAATGTTGTATCGGCGGATAGTAATCCAGACAAACATGGGAAAATTGAATCGTTAGGCCAGGTTCATATCCAATCGATGTAGCCATTATTTTCACTCGCTTAAATATACTCTTGGCAAAGTTAAATACACCCTCCTGTGATTAGAATAACATATCTTTTTCCTTGTAACGTTTATAATGACCCCATCACAAGATATAGTTGTGTTCATTATTACATTATCAGAAAAGGGTTTAAATGCTGGAAAATAGTCAATGCCAATGAATGAATCATTTATACAAAGTGTTGTATTTCATCATTAACTAACCGGAAAATGATTGATAAGAGAAATCAAAGCAATAAATAATGTAAAATAGACATTAGGTTTTATCCTTAAAAAATATACAAATCATAGATATACCGTATGACAAACAACAGCAGCGAATGTTTTTACGTATCGACTCTCGATTTGACAAAAGCTCAAATCAGCAGTTTCTTTTAATCAATCACAGCACAAGAAATATTCACTCCTAAATTTCGCTCAT
Source organism: Sepiola atlantica (assembly GCA_963556195.1). Lineage (NCBI taxonomy): Eukaryota > Metazoa > Mollusca > Cephalopoda > Sepiida > Sepiolidae > Sepiola > Sepiola atlantica. Next base: position 5,029,380 of record OY744529.1, read on the forward strand.
TATATCAAAAACCCAAACACAGCATTTTTATTCCTCTTTCATGTGTTTCTTTCAACCTTATACACGTATGCACAACATAATACAGCTTAGGCTTTTTGGAGTATAAGCCCCTCGACGGATACAACGAGAGACACAGACAGAGTATACACACTGTTAACCGAACGTGTGTACACAGTGCATACACACACTCTCTCACTAACAAAACAGGCACGCTAATATATACAATACCTACACATTGTCACACGTAAATGCACACGGCGCCAGCCGAAATGAACATGTCTACTCAAATTATCCTTACAGACAAAGTAACTTATCTTCATTTGGGACGTTCTAAGACTCTCTGAACTTTCGTATTCTTCCAACTTTTTCTCTTTCGTTGTCCGAACGAGTTGTCAATCCTAAATGAATCTATTTTCGTCTATCTTACAAATCTTACATATCGGATAAATAAGTTTAGACGTTAATATACGTCTCCAAAACAAAGCAATTGACGTTTCGCTACACACGTATATAGTATATAATAGTAAAGTTCGTTTGCCATGAAGAATATTCGAATATAATGCTTCCCTAAAAGCATTTAAATACCCAATATTAAGAAACTTTAAAAGTTGACGTGTAGTAGCCGGGGTAGCCGGGGCCTTGTATACTAGTAGCGTATCGATTTCTAACATGGCAAATCAAATGTGTTTGCTGGCACACATTTCTGTGTAGCACGAAGTTTACCTTTCGGTGGCCAAAATGAAAGTGCTAAACTTCGTTTATGCGCATACGGCTTTGCGCACGCATCCACCAGAATTGATAAAAACAAATAATAATGTTTTTAATTAATCAGCGGAATGTTTTCTGAATTTATAGAAATTGTCCTTTTAAAGCTACCGCGACCCCCATATGAAGCCAGATTTTTCTTTCAAATGAATGTTTAGCCCAAATCTACGAGAGAGCTAACATCGACGTCTTACCAGCCTCTATCGCCTCTCTGCCAGGCCTTGGGAATGCTGAAAATGCCTTTTCTAAACTCACGCACACACAGACACAATGCATTAACTCTCTGTCTTGCGCAGACGCACACTAAAGGCGACACACACACACACACACACACACACACACTGCTTGAATCATCTTTCCATGTCGTCTGCTGATTGAAAACAAATTTATAAACTTAACCATTTTAATACTTCATACATTTCTCACTAAACTTTCTAATATGAAAACAAATGATGATTGACTCTATTTAATAGTTTTCTATGAAATGTAATTCATGTAATTGAGTGAGGAAGTTTTAATAACGATTTTTTAGACGCGTACATTATTCACACCCCTTTAATTATTGACTTAGTCTTCGTCAATATCTCTACTAAGGTATCCCCTTTGTTCAACAAGGACACTCAAATGCTGAACAATTATTCTATGTTTTCCTATATTTGTAGACTTCCATTTTTAAACACATATAAAATATCTCTTTTGTGAATTTATGCTTTTGTACTCTTTATTTTGTTTTCTTATCATATAACATTTCTCTCGCTCTCACACATGTTTGAATATTGCTTAAAATTGTTTTGCTCAAAATGTTTCTATAAAACTCTGCTCACCCAAAATCTTCCCCTCAAAACTGGAACCCTAAAAAGGGTCCTCCAAAGCACTATGATAAGCTGAAGAGCTATAGAAATAAACAAGCAAATTAGATACATGAATGGTCTACGACGGGGAGGATTTCTATCTGGTAATAAAAGGGGGAACACACGCGTACGAGAACGCACGATCACACGATAGATGTTATGCTCGATCAAGAATTTCTTAAGCCGGCTACACACAAAAGGAGAGAGGAGCAGCCAAGCTGAGCGCGTACAATTCTAACGCCGCATTCATTAGCGAACAAAAAAAAAATTGAAAGGGGACGCAACTTGATTCTACAACTTATCTCCCTTGAAATTATTCTAAGGGACATTACTGTGGTCAAACAAAACGGGTGAAAAAAAGGAAAAAATATCATAAATCTTTTCATAATGGGGAATAAACGAAACTAGGCTATATTTCTCAAATATCTCATGTCATATTCTCGAAAAATTGTTATTGTACTCAAACAATTATTGTCTAATGTTGGTATCTTTGCTGCTGTATACTAAATAGAAAAGTTAGACAAAGCCGAAACTCTCAAATAAGCCACGTTAAAGTTTTGCGATATAAGTTTCAGCTTTCTTTAATAGTTCGACTCGTCAGTCAGGCGGTCTAAGACCTCACACACGTTAGTGGTTCCTCTTTTGAAGCACAGATTCGAATTCTGTAAGAGTCTCATTTTTTAGTTGCTTTCTTTGTTTAATTCCAGCCCCGGAGACTTAAATAATCGAAATAATTGTTCACGGTATTCGCTCGCTTAGTGCAACGATGATATTGGTGAGTGGAGATTAACAAAATTTTAACATTGTTCCAATGATCCAAAACCAACAAATTATATGGCATACGATCGTTTCAGAGACAATTTGGAAATATTTTATTCAGTATCATTGTGCTGAAGGCTCTCCGCCATCGCCCTTTATAATATCACATACAGAAGACCCTCAATAAAACATCAGGTTCAAGTACTATCTGAAAAAATACTTATCCAGAATATACTGGAAACACAACCTCTCAACATGTAACCATATATCTTTCATCAGGCAACTTAAAAAGGTATCGCAATGATGACCATACCTGAGAAACAGAAAATTAAAAGCAAATCAAATAACAAATTAAATATATAAAATATTCACAATATAGGATGAATTCGAAAAAAAGAAAAGATAAATAGATAAATAGAAAATAATTAAATTAAAATAAGAAAAATTAAGAAAAAAATATACAATACTAATAATGTTCATTTTATTTTAAAGAAAACCAGATAGAGTATAGTTCAAATGATGAACAGTTAAAATAATTAGAAGACAAAAAGTCTATAATAGAGTACATAGAAACATACCTAAAAATAAAAAATATAGCTTGAAAATATGATTTTAATTATAAAAAAGAAATGTACAATAATTAGGAAATAAATAAGAAAAATGATAATAATGAAGAGTAGAGGAATAAAAAGTGTATATAAAAATTATCAGAGAGGAAGAAAAATGCAAAGTAGAAAAAAGTATTTAAGTAAAATTAAGAGAATCAGAAAAAAAAATCAAAATTAAATTGTAAGAGAAAAACAGTAAGTAGTAAAAATAATAATAATTAGAAAAAAGAATAATAAATTAATATCTACACAAACATGTACATATACAAATATATATATATTCAAGAAAATCAAAAACACTTTGATATAGAAGACGAATCAATTGTTTTTATACTTTAATTCATAAAAACTATATTTATATATAAAAAAAAATAAAATAAAAAGACGATAAAAAAACAGCATATAAAAATGAAGAAATTTACGAAAAATAATCAAAAAACAATTAGAAGAAAAAAAAACAGGAAGTCACTTATACATAGATTAAAAACCCCAAAACACGTCCATATGAGTACATTAAAACCCTAAACAATTATTAAGCAGGTGTAAGTTAATTATTATCAAAGAATGTTATTATAAGATCAATAAAGTTTTAGTTCAGAATATTGCTGTCATTTCAATGTGGAAGCCATCGAATAAGAGAGTCACACTTATGAAATCCAGTGAATTTTAAACTCCGATAATAAATATTTTTAAAACACCTCAAAATTCTTTCCCAATCAGCTGTGGATACGTATTTCAAGAGCCGCCAATTTCAAATAAGCTTATTCGAAAGTACAACGGCCAAAAATAAAGGGAAGCAATTCAAAAATAATTAAAAACTTCGCTAAAACGTTGAAATAACAATGAAGGGAGATAAATAATAAATCTGGTGTAAACCGACGAACACACAGACACAACTTGAATTCAATACATTTAGACACATATACAAACGTGTACATACATTTGGCTTAAGACCCATTTACACAAACACATATACAAACGTGTACATACATTTGGCTTAAGACCCATTTACACAAACACATATACAAATGTGTACATACATTTGGCTTAAGACCCATTTACACAAACACATATACAAATGTGTACATACATTTGGCTTAAGACCCATTTACACAAACACATATACAAATGTGTACATACATTTGGCTTAAGACCCATTTACGCAAACACATATACAAATGTGTACATACATTTGGCTTAAGACCCATTTACACAAACACATATACAAATGTGTACATACATTTGGCTTAAGACCCATTTACGCAAACACATATACAAATGTGTACATACATTTGGCTTAAGACCCATTTACACAAACACATATACAAATGTGTACATACATTTGGCTTAAGACCCATTTACGCAAACACATATACAAATGTGTACATACATTTGGCTTAAGACCCATTTACACAAACACATATACAAATGTGTACATACATTTGGCTTAAGACCCATTTACGCAAACACATATACAAATGTGTACATACATTTGGCTTAAGACCCATTTACACAAACACATATACAAATGTGTACATACATTTGGCTTAAGACCCATTTACGCAAACACATATACAAATGTGTACATACATTTGGCTTAAGACCCATTTACACAAACACATATACAAATGTGTACATACATTTGGCTTAAGACCCATTTACGCAAACACATATACAAATGTGTACATACATTTGGCTTAAGACCCATTTACACAAACACATATACAAATGTGTACATACATTTGGCTTAAGACCCATTTACGCAAACACATATACAAATGTGTACATACATTTGGCTTAAGACCCATTTACGCAAACACATATACATATTTGTATAGATATGTAAACACTATAATATTAAAATATAGGATAAAATAAAATAAAAACAATAGAATAAAGAAAACCAATCAATTATGCAAACTACCACTAAATAAAGTAAAAAAGGAAATACAATATATTCAATATTACATTAGAAGTAAAAGATTCATCGATTAGACCATGTATGACACTCTAAACATTCCTAATGACTTTAGAAATTAAGAATTTAAAATTAAAAAAAACAAAACATAAAAATCGTAAATTTAAAAGGGTTAAAAATAAAGGGTTAAAATACCTTAAGTATCTAAGCTTATCTACAACCGACAAATTTAAAAAAATTTTTTTTTTTTAACATCGTTCACCTCAAACAAGGCAGGCCGCCACTGTAGACGTAAGGGGCTACTGAGAAAAAGAAAAGGGGAGAAGGTAGGGGGTGGTCAATCTAGATTGGGATCAGCGCAGCGAGGTGTCTGTTCACATTAGTTTTAAACTTCTGCATGTCTGTACTGTTGGGGAAACAGGGGGCAGGGAGGGAGTTCCAGAGGCCAGCAGTACGAGGAAAGAAGCTATTTGAGTAGCAGGCTCTCCGACATCTGGGGACCTCCACAGTGAATGAATGAGATTTAGTTGATTGTCGGGTTAGTCTAGTGAATTTCCGTCGAGGGGGCACCAGAGTAGCCAATTCATCGGAGCATAATCCATTGAAGTATTTGTAAAACAAGCACAAGGATGCTACATTGCGGCGATGGGACAGAGGCTGGAGCTTATCTGACAGTGAGGGACCTATTAGGTTGGCGATTCTTTTTTGGACCTTGTCAAGGAGGGAGAGACTAGTAGATGATGCACCAGCCCAGATGTGACAACAATACTCCATGCATGGGCGGATGGTGGCTTTGTAGAGATACAGGATAATGTCAGGTGTGAGGAGTTTACTAGCACGGTAGAGGGAGCCAACCTTCTTTGCGGCAGCCTTGGCAATGTCTTCAAAATTATAAGGAATATTACTAGAAAATGAAATTAATTAAAGTTGAATTAGATATAATAGATATAATAAGACTTATTTTAAACTATCATCATCAAAATAAAGTTCGAATTGAATTCAAAATTGAAGTACGATTTAAATCCTATTAGTAAAATAAAGAAGAACATGTTGTTTAAAGAAAAATAATATGGAATTCTTATGTTAAGAGTCTGAAAAAGTAAAACATCCCGAGCAGGTAAAAAGGATTGAGAGTGTATAGGTTAGTGGTTACAGGGTGATCAACTTAATTTTAGACGACACAAGAATATATGGGTAAAAGAAGGCGTATTTTGTCCTTGAAATGAAGAAGAGCTAATCAAAGAGACTTACACATTTATAAGTTTTTCTTTTAATAAAATGAATACTTTATACAATCAGTCATTTATTGATTTATTAATTAATTATTAATTAATTATAATTTATTAATTAATTATTAATTAATTAATTAATTTATTAATTAATAAATGAATGATAGTATAAAGTATTTTACGGATAATTATCTGATTTTTTGTGGATTTTTTCAATCGAGGGTATTCTATTTGGGGGGAGGAGTTAAAAACAACTTACTTTCATTTTAATTTCCCGTCCATATATACAGGGTGGGCAAAAATAAGGGTCCTATTTTTAAAAATTCATAACTTTTTTATTTATTGATTTTTTTATATTTTTTTTTAGAATAAGTAAAGGACCCCTTCCGAAGCAAGCATGAGCCGTATTAGCCCTAAGGAACGTACCCTCATTTAGAAAACATTATTTTTGCTTAAAAAACTTAAAACAGTGTAAAAAACAATACTTTAGTTTTTGTAAGTTTTAAGAAGTGTTTTTCGGCTAAAATTTGTTTTGTTTATTTCAAAAAATCTCGGAAGGGTCAGTCTACACACACATAAAGTTTGGTGAGTTTAACTTTTATTTTGTGGAAGTTATTCAAATTCAAGTTATTCAAATTTAAAGATAGGACCCTTATTTTGGCCCACCCTGTATATATATATATATATATATATATATATATATATATATATATATATATATATATATATATATATATATATAGATAGATAGATAGATAGATAGATAGATAGATAGATTTAGATTTTTCACTTATAAAATAGATCATTCAGTGAAGACCGGGGTTGTTCCAATAAAAAACAAGCTCGATGATACTCGATTACAGAGTACCGAGCATTTATATGTGATTTTATGAAGGCTTACCAAAGCATTCCTTTCAGGACACCAATGATCACCATTAAAGATATTTTTTCTTACAAATATTATTTATTCAAATTAAACATTTAATTTGAATAAACAATATTTGTGAGAAAAAATATCTTTAATGGTGATCATTAGTGTCCTGAAAGGAATGCTTTGGTAAGCCTTCATAAAATCAAACACACACACACACACACACACACACACATATATATATATATATATATATATATATATATATATATATATATATATATATATGAGAGAGAGAGAGAGAGAGCTAATAGCTACATTGGTTTTACAAGCACTAACCTATCCCGCCACCTCACCATGCATATTGTAAACTCTAGCTCAATTTACCAACATCTACAAAAACATAATTGCCCTCCTTCTGATTAAAGACAAATTCTAGTTAATAACACTAAAATTATACATTTCGAAACCAATTTTAAAAAATTAAAAATACTGGAAGCTATCTACATAAAAACACAAAAACCTAAAATTAATAACATCACATATGAAACCATTGGCAACATTTTAAAATGTTTAACGTATTGCGATTTTATTCTGTGATGCTATTCCAGCGTCGCTGAATTTAAATCGTCAACGTCTTTTCTGGAACAATGCGAAAAACTTTATCAGCGCGTTTTTTTGCCATCTTTTCAAAAATTGTCTTTTTTCCTTGAATTATGTATGGATTCTACCGGTAATGGCTGACAGAACGAGAGCAATCTACCTCCGTGGATTAAATAAAGGGTGCAGTTCGAAATTCAGCACAGATCCCCGAGTTCGACATAAAGATTCCAAAGTTTGACAGACGCATACGAAGAAGGTCGAAGATTACATCGGCCGAAACGTTCTCAGAATAACATTCAAGATCAAAACAATATTCCCAATAATCTAAATAATACAAAACCTTTTTTATTTAAAATACAACAGTAACTTTCATCTACGCTTCTTTAGAATACGCCATGTTTATGTTAAATTTTAATTGCAAACGGACCCCATCTGAACAAAATAAAATACGGTTATTCTCAATGTTTCTTGAGATACCAATCCTCAATAACTACAGTAAATATAATTATGTTATGTAAACCTGTTCTTATGTAGGAAAATTATATCTTGATTTTGGCAAAATTAATTGAGTTATCCTTCTTGAATTTATATCCGAGTAAACTCCCTTGGATTAATCCTGACTTAAATTAGAGAATGCGCTCCCCTGCCCAGAAATAAAGAAAACCTGTTCTATCTACTTGCGTAATTTATGACTAGATTTTATTCTCTTTTTGGTGGATCGTTCGAAACGCATAGACGTGTAGCTCAGCATCTCTTAAACCCTAGCAGGGTTTGCTTCCATGTTACGTCTTCTGGTAGCAGTTACGTAGACTCCCAGAAACATTCAATATAGAGTATTTAATTATCATTGCTAAATCTTATTGCAATTCGGGTTGGAATGGCTCCCTATTTTAATACTTATTCTTTTTGTTCTCCTTATGCATATTATATCGTGTACCATTTTATCCGTTCCGTAATCTCTTTTACATTTGTCTTTGACAAAATGTTTACTTGAGAATAAATGTATGTGTATGTAAATCAAACTGTTTCTCTCCTCCGACACTCGTGTATGATATCCACGATAAGACAACACATAAAATAGCAACCTTGTGTGCGGGAAAGATATACTCGAGCGACAAAGAAAAAAAACAAGACTGTCACCCACAATGAACCACTGCATAACCTCCCTTCACCCCCTCTCTCTCTCCCGCCTGTCTGATGACATTGAGAAAGACAGAGAGATAGAAGCAGAAAATGCAATACGCTGTGATTGCTTCACCTATCTTCTCTCTTCCTCTTGTGAGACTAGCTCCACGCACATTTTTTATATTCAAAATTGGTTTGGTTTTGTCTTTCTTACCTTACTCTGTTTCAAACCCAATCGCTTAACCTTGTTTTAAAATACTTATTCATATGCATGCTCACCACGTCACACAAACAAAACATTGCCTTCGTTTATTTTTTATTGGTCCCCCGATTTATAAAATCGGGGGACTTATGTTTTGAGGCATGTCCGTCCGTCCGTCCGTATTTTTCTCCGCAACCATCCATTGAATTTCTCTGAAATTTTGCATGAAGTTGTAACTTTGGTCAGATTAGAAAGTAAACTTCTCCGATTTTTGAAAAAACATCTGGTTAGCCCCCCCCCCCCCGAGGTGTCATAAGGCCCTGAAATGGGGAAAATGACATTTTTTGCCCCATAACTTTTCATTCATCCATTCAATTTCTTTGAAACTTGGCCAAAATGTGGAGGCAATTTTTCCTAATAGAAAACAAGTATCGCTGACCTTAGAAAAAATCTGGTTCGCGCCCCCAGGGGGTCAAAAGACCCCAAAATGGCAAAAATAACCCTTTTCTCCCATAACGTTTGATCTATCCATTCAATTTTTCTGAAACTTGGCCAACATGTAGAGGCAATTGTTCGGATTATAAAATGAACATCCTTGACCTCAGAAAAATTCTGGTTGGCGCCCCCAGGGGGTCGAAGAGGGAGGTCAAAAATGCTCCAAATTGCCCAAACTCATTGCATTTTACACTCGCCACATTGAGTCACATATTTAATAGAGAAAAAAGTTTTATTTACAAAACGTTTTTGTTTGTAAACATAGGAGATTTATAAAAATATATTAATTAACAAAGTTACAAACTTTTTGATTAAACAAAATGTCTATACATTTTGTTTAATCAAAAAGTTTGTAACTTTGTTGATTAATATATTTTTATAAATGTTGTTTAATAAAAAAAAGTTTGTAACTGTAACAGACGCAATAAAAATATTTAAATGAGTGGATATCGTGCAGAGATGATTTATACAACTTTGTTTGTTTTTGTAAACTTTGGATATTTGTTTGAAAAAGGAGTTATATTAAATATATATTTACACGAATAATGCAATACAATTTAAAAATACATTATTTATTATAAAAAGTAAAACTAACGAAACAAACATATATAAAAAAAACATTGCAGAGTTAGATACCAATGATTGTTATTTTTGCAAGCATAAACAAAAGTAAAACTATAAAGTAAATAAACTATAAATTAAATATAAAGTAAATATAAAGTAAATATAAAGTAAAACTAACGAATCAAACATATATAAAAAAAACATTGCAGAGTTAGATACCAATGATTGTTATTTTAGCAAACATAAACAAAATCCAGACAGAACATAAATTTTGATCTTTTAAATATTTCATTGATCCCTGTTTATCCTAAAAGCACAGAGAAAACAATAAACAAAGACAAAACTTGTAAAAAGAAAATAAACAAAGAAACACACAAATAAGAAGAAAAAACAATCAATTGTTTCAGTTCTCAATTCTCTTCTCGTCCACCCGTGCCTACAATCTGCCGCTACCCATCAACAAAATGACACTTTCTTCGGTTTCAGATGACCGGAAAGTCTCTCACACCAAACTAATTATCACACCCGCTAATAAAGGCGCAAACCCTGACCGGCAAAGGTTGTATTCACAGAGAATAACTAATACCATTGCAAAGGGAGATAATTCTTCGCCATTATTGTCTTCCACTGACGGTATAAAAAGGTGTGATGGAAACACTAATGCGACAATTATTAATTAGTTTTTATTAATGAGTTTCTATCCAATAGCTTTTGCTGTCAGAAATGTACAAACCGAACACACACATTATATCTACTAATATATCGGCGTTGTTCGGGAAACTAAATTAACTCAAGAATTCCATGCCTCAACCTTGTAACTGTAACCGTATTATTACTACTAATAATGATAAAAATAACAATAATAATTTATATTGCAGCGGATTAATAATAATGTCTACCAAATTTAAACGATTAGTTTTGTATGAATTTGCAAGTGTTGCATTACCCGTTAAGGTCCAACAAGAATGACAAAGAACAGAACGTATATGAAAAAACTTTGGTTTTCTTTATTTGCCATTACCGGATGGTTTACGCAGGCTACGCACACATATTAAACAATCTTTTGACATACTTTTGTCTCATGAAAGTCTTTTTCTTGCTGAGGTCACAGACTTGGTTTACGCTAGAAACTCGTTCGTATATACATCCGAGTGAAAAGCAATTTGCTCTGCATTGTCTATCCGAGCGTGAACTGAAGCAATTGTTCTACAAGCGCTTTGGTGAAGTACAATTCAGGGGATTCCTTCATTCCGTATTTTTAGTCAGCGGACACAAAACTCGCATTCTTCCGGTACATCGATAGTCCGATCACCAAGCGTTTCGGCTCTTTGCGTTTTTGAAACCGTCGTTGTTCAAGTTCCTTTTGCACTGCCGAACCTTTTTCTTTTTAACAGTTATCAAGTCGCCTTTATTTCTTTCTCGACGTCCCACCCACAATGGACTCGTCCACGATTCATTTTTGCCACTCTTCATTATCCTACACAAGCAGTGACTGGGAAAATAATATACCTTATTTATTTGGTGTCTGAATTTTTCGAATTGTTCTTTTTTCAAATATTAATTTGTTTTCTGATCTCTGCGGACTTTCGTTTTATTTTCATTTTTATTTTGAAAATGAGGATTAACAGAAAACCCTCATTTAACCCTACAATTAGCCATAAATCCTGGTGATAACTACTCTTTTTCTTTCTTGTTTCGTTCGGAAAAAAATTGCGTGAGTCACTGGGATCAAACCCTAAACCTCTCGGTCTTGGATTTACGGCGATAACCACTTAGCCACGAAAGCGATTCGAAAATCTATTGAAAAAAAGGTCAATTAAACTAAGCGTGTAGCTAGTATGGGTTTTATATTACGATCCGCCAGAAGGCGACCAAATGTTGGGCCCACCAGTCACACGTTTTGGGTCATTTCTATACTAAGAAATCGATGTTTTTCCAATTTTTGGATATTATGCGTGTGAAATGTGTAGGATTCAGAAAATGTCAACTTCATGTAATTTCTGTCGAATAGCTTGGCGTATATTGACTTAATTCGGAACTCGAGTCGCTGAAGAAATTGTAGCCGCCATTTTGAATAATGAAACACTGTAAGGAACTATGTTCGCTAATTGCAATCTCTAAAAACCGGAATGAGTATAAATGTATAGGTAGAAATAATGTAATCTGATATTCTCGAAAATCAGCAGAATTCGCGGGAGCGTCTATTAAATGTGTACGTAATGTTTTGTATTATGTATAAAATTAATAGCAGAAAAATAGTAAATATTAAGGGACACTTTTTTTTTAAAATATAGACGGTGTTTATTAGTTCCTGGTGTCGATGAGGAGAGTATCAGTACTGAAGTGTTAGGTGGAAAAGTGTTTGCTACCACCTATATGGAGTATGTTTTGAGGAGAGTCGGAGATAGTGAGCCAAAAGTAATATATAGTGTTATCTGGAGAAAAATAATAACAAATTTACTAAAATACGCGCGAGTAAATAAGCGTAATATAGTGGTGAGTTTAGTAACCTGTGATGCATGTGGTCATTTTCATATTCTTCGACAAGGTACAGGAGAATATCGACTTTACTTTATATATTAAGGATGATGACAGCCTATGAAAAAAAACAGAAAACACTCTTCTCTAAAGAAAATTCTGAAAGAAAGCCGAAGCTGTCGTAAAAAGATCGTAGAGCCATTTTAAGGATTGTGAAGAATGAGCAAAAAACCACGGCACCAAAATTTACAGCAGAGCTCAACAAGCATCTAGATAGTTCCGTTTCAACAAGAACTGTTCGGCAAGAGCTTCACTGGGCTGGATTTCATGTGAGAGTTTCAAGGTGTTTCCATTATTTTGTCCAACCTCTGTACGTAGAACATTAGAATCATCTGCATAGCTAGGTTATCATTTGTGAATATCATTAACTGTTGTCATTCTTTGGTTATATCAGCACACTTCTTACTAACTATTAATGTTGACATTATTCATGGTTTCTAATGAAGGACACGTTTCACAAGGCGTTAACATTGCAAAGTTTAATTAAAATATCATTTTCGACAACTGAAATTTTGAGTCTTATCAATAATTAACTGAAGATATAAAAAAGTGAAACAAAATTTTAGATATGGGAGAAGATGATGTGTCCCAAGTTCTGTCAGTTAAGCTATTTATACTTTAAAAATTATCAACTCCTAATCTATTCAGGTGTTAACAGTCCAAATTCAAAAACTTTCAAAAATACTTTTGCTGAATTATTTCCTTACATCATTTACTCTGATTGGTTACTAATTACAATTCTGTAATTAGTAAAAAATATATCTGTCTACAATCTTTCCATTTGTATAATTAGTAAAAATAACTGCAGATGATTGATCGTTATGTCAACTCTGATTATCATCAAAGTTCACAATTTATTTTTAAAAAAATGTCTAAGTTACTTATACTTTGTTGTAAAATCGTTTTCATTACTCTAACTAATGAATCCCAATTGCAACCAATTTGACTAACACAAAAAAATATACTTTATTACAGAATTCATTCCATTCGCCCGTACATTGAGTATTGTTGCTATATCTGGACTGGTACACCAACCGCTAGCCTCTCGCTTTGACAGGATGCAAAAAAGTATTTCTTACTTAATAGGTTCCGCACAGTCTGCCAAGCTCTATCACCTGTCGCATCGCCGTAGAGTTGCATCCCTGTGCCTATTTTATAAGTACTTTGACGGAATTGCTCAAGTTATTTCACTTGTACTCACTAAACAAAAATACTGCTAAATCCAACACTTTCTTTCACTGTAGAGGTCCCTAGATGCCAGATCTTCTACTCCAATAGCTTATTTTCTCGGACTGTTTTCATTTGAAATTCCCTTCCTGCTCTCTGTTTCCACAACAGTACCAACATACACACATTTAAATGTAATGTGAACAAGCATCTTTCTACCTGATTCCCCACCCAGGTATCTCCCTACCACAGTATCCCCTTATGCTTCAATGGCAATATCCATTGTTTAAGATGAATAAGATATCAAAGCAATAAAACATTCTGAGATCATTTGATAACGGTCTAAGGGAGACGTTTTTGGATTTCAAATGAATTTCAATGAATTTCAATGAATTTCAAATGAATTTCAAATGAATTTCAATGAATTTCAAATGAATTTCAATGAATTTCAAATGAATTTCAAATGAATTTCAATGAATTTCAATGAATTTCAAATGAATTTCAATGAATTTCAATGAATTTCAAATGAATTTCAATGAATTTCAAATTAATTTCAAATTAATTTCAATGAATTTCAATGAATTTCAAATGAATTTCAAATGAATTTCAATGAATTTCAAATGAATTTCAAATGAATTTCAATGAATTTCAATGAATTTCAAATGAATTTCAATGAATTTCAATGAATTTCAATGAATTTCAAATGAATTTCAATGAATTTCAAATGAATTTCATTGAATTTCAAATGAATTTCAAATGAATTTCAATGAATTTCAATGAATTTCAAATGAATTTCAATGAATTTCAAATGAATTTCAATGAATTTCAAATGAATTTCAATGAATTTCATTGAATTTCAAATGAATTTAATGAATTTCAATGAATTTCAATGAATTTCAAATAAATTTCAATGAATTTCAAATGAATTTCAATGAATTTCAATGAATTTCAAATGAATTTCAATGAATTTCAAATGAATTTCAATGAATTTCAATGAATTTCAAATGAATTTCAATGAATTTCAATGAATTTCAATGAATTTCAAATTAATTTCAAATGAATTTCAATGAATGGTGTAAACTAAGAAGTGATTGTTTTTAGTGGGTTTTTTTAAAATCATAAACGGCCACATTCATTGCACTCTCATTCCCAACCCTTTCTGCAAAGTGTTTATGGGCCATCTTTTCATTTGATCTTCTTCCCATTCGAGTAGCAATTTTAGTCATGCCCCAATCATTTCAACTTTTCTGGAAAAATCAATTGCCTCAGTTTATCTCTCAGTCAATTTATATGAAAATAAACAAAAGCAAATATGTCCGGATGACGTCAGCTTTCATCAGTGAAAATTAACTTTCAGCGACGAAATGTGACGTCATCTTGTGTGTTTATTTTGTTTGTTTTTTTACTGATGAGTCACCACTTATCAAGGTCCGGGGCCCACTCAAGGACACAGGTCAAAGAGATTATCAGTTGAACGATGATCGCCATCATGAAAAGATTGGAAACAATGGGTGAGCAGAAGGTCACTTAAGATAAAAATTAATTATCCAGAAAAACGGTTCAATAAATATCTGCTTACATTAGACTTGAAGACTACCATGTTGTAGTCGATTGAGAAGCAGACTCGTGGTATCTTGTTCCACAGATTGGACGTTCTAGGAAAGAAACTTTGTTCATGGAAGTTCCGTTTAGTTTTTGATACAGGGAGACGAAAAGGATAGTTCCTTGCTGTGGTTGTAGCCGAGCACCCACCATGGATACAACGATAGAGGCTAGCAATATCTCTTCTGTGTGAAAGAGGCTGTAGACATGAGAGTAGGAGAAATATTCTTTTTCATTGTAGTGTAATAATAAAATACATAATGTTACTTAGGTATTTTAAACAAATTTTGGTCACAGCTTCACTTATTGCCCGATACGATGATAGATATCTGATTGGTCGGTTTTATCATGTGCCATAAACAGTTTTGAGGAGTTGCTGAATATACTTTAGTGGGGTCACATCTGTCATCTAAAGCGTGTGTCCATGTGGAGATGATCCAGAAAGAAGCAAACCATAGTTTAGGAAAATATTAGTTAATAATAAATAATGTATATTTTAAGATCAAACTTCGTCGTCGTTTTCTCCTTCACGAATGAAGAGCTACTTTATAAAAAGTAAAATATTAATAGGTTACCTCCCTTGTCTCTTAAAATAGATTATCTGTACTTGCCTATTGCGTTAATTAAGTGCCCCCCCCTGTATTATAAAATAGCTTCATTTGATTAGCCAAGAAAATTATCTTTGAACAATCGACGTAAATTCACTAGACTAACTCGACAATCAACTAAATCTCATTCATTCACTGTGGAGGTCCCCAGATGCTGGAGAGCCTTCTACTCAAATAGCTTCTTTCCTCGTGCTGCTGGCCCCTGGAACTCCCTCCCTGGCCCCTGTTTCCCCGACAGTACTGACATGCAGAAATTTAAAACTAATGTAAACAGACATCTCGCTGCGCAGATCCCAATTTAGGCTGCCCCCCCCCAACCTTCTCCCCATTACTTTTTTCTCAGTAGCCCCTTACGTTTACAGTGGCGGCCTGCCTTGTTTGGGGTGAACCATGTTAAAAAAAAAAATTTTTTATTACTACACAATTAATTTTGGCGGGATTAAGTGGAAAAGCATAATACTTGTTCTCTTTTGAAATAGTCTTCGCCCGTACCAGACGCATTTACATAGCTGTCTCTTTGATCATAAAAAAGATATACATTCCGTTCATTTATTTCAAGATTGCAGATGTTTACAACCCCCGCTACTACCCAGGGCATTAAGGCACAGGAATTGCATACGAAGTCGGGGAAGTTTGCCCCAGAACACACAAAGGAATGTCGGTTGCTTATGTGCAAGAATAATGTTACCGTTACTCCATAGATTTTTTCTTGTTCCGAAACGACCAGAGGACGACGAATAGCTCTGATACTACCACGTTGTCACCGCCTTACTACAGTACGGAAAGGTTGGACTTTAGGGGGAGCAGTTATTGCTTTCAAACTGACATACACTGTTGCTGTGGCTTTAAGACAAACATACATGACCACAACGTTTGGCAACTACCATTCATCTTTTATGGCGTCATACCCCCTTTGGCAATTAACATACATTCTTTATGGCGTCATATATCTGCAAGTAAATATATATTTCTTTCTTGATAATAATCATGAAAAACGCGATATTGTATTAGAATTGACCCAAATTATTTCATTGTGTTGGGTATTAAATAATTTAGAATTATTTTAATTTGTTCCCTTTTTACTTTACTTTTTTTAAATTTCAAGTAGATACATAGATTGATAGGTAGATAGATAGATAGATAGATAGATAGATAGATAGATAGATAGAGGAGAGGGTCCCAAGCACACAAATTCAATTACATTTTTCAGTTATGTGCTACTGTTCTGTAAAGTCACGGACTGAAAATCAAAGAGATTTAAGTGATAAAAGTACAGAATAATTAACACTCGATAACAACGCATAATTTTGATCAAACGCATTAGAATAAAATTCTTTACCTAACATTTATAAAACTTTCTATTTCATACATTTTCTTTCTATAAAGTCTGTCTCCTCGACAATCGACCTCTAATGGCGGGCCCCAACATACTTACAGTTTTTGTCACTTAGAACTGATTATAACTTAACATTTTTATCCGTTGCGCCATGGGTCCAAGATGAGAGCAATAGTTCAAATAATCAAAATACAAATTAGCAATCCTCATCTCAAACATTCTAAAACAACATTTCTAATGTATTCTATATTTCGGAGCTTTTAAGATGAGGATTAATATTTTGTATTGTCTGCCTTGGATCTGTGGCGCAACAGATAAAAGGGTTGTTTAACAATCAGTTCTAAGTGACAATTTTCTGCAGTCGAAGAATGACATAATAATTACTTAACGCTTCTACCCGATAAGGCCTGACGAAACGAGAAAAAATCTAATCTCGTGAATGAAATAAAAGATTCAGTTCGAAATTCTGTATAGGTTATTGTTGTGAAGTTGTTCCACAGTAAATAATAAATAAAGGAAGTCAAGTCGAGGGTTGGTTTAACAAGTGTATTAACAAAGTAAGAAAGTGACTAGCTGTTGGCTAGACAGTTACAAGACTGTGCTTTGTCTCCAGTGTCTCTGGTGACTCGCACTATTTATAGTGACAACCGGTGTAGTTTCTCCTGTGTAAGAACGGCCGGTGTAACAGTTATTGATCTCGCTTTAAAGATACCCAACTTCGAAAAGATGTAACTGAAGAAGGTCGAGGATTAAATCAGCCAAAACGGTGTGAATATAACAAGCCAAATGAGAATGCGAGTCCGAATAATTAAAATAATGTATTTTAATTATAGGAAATATGTTTAAAATATTTTAATTTGATTTTCCGTTTGTAGTGGAAAAAACATTTATCAAAACTAATGACAAAACCTAATGCATACGTAATATATCAAATTTATTGCTCATCTTCATTCTACAAGTAATAAAAATGGGTTAGTAAAGAATAAGGTAAATGTTCAAAAGTCAAGACGAGGAACATGTTATTATAAGTCCATAAAAAGAGAATGTCATTTTAAATGTACGTACGCAAGTACGAATATTGAGTTAGTTCGTGAAATTGGAAGAGTTCGTATAATTATAATTTAGAAGTAAGCCCATGAAGTGTCGCAACCTTGTTAAGTCCACGTACCAATGTTAATAGCCAAATGCTAAAGGCAGGTTTCGTTTGTGCGCCAAGAAAAAGTGTCGGTGGTATGCAGATTGACAAAGATTAGTAAGGCCACTTGGCCCTCTCGCCGGCTAACTCCTTAAAAAGCGCGGATGCACTTCCTTAAATAAGATTCATCAACATGTGCTTGGCTCAAGGAGAGATTGGTTCTGATTGGTTAAATCCCGATATAGGGAACATATCGAAATTGACTAGTTGATCAAATCAGTACAAATCATTTAAATCAAGTAAATACAAAATGATTTTAGGCATCTTTATGATGCGGTTGTTGTTGTTGTTGTTGTTGTTGTTGTTGTTGTTGTTGTTGTTGTAGCTACTACTACAAGTTTTTATTTATTAAATTCAACATCCATAAAAATGGTAAACATATATAAATTATGTAGACCGATTGAATTCTTAGTGTAATACTTCATTCATTTATCCTTAATAAGGTGTACGTCTTATATGTTCTTCTCTTTCGAAATGAAAATATTTAACTACCAAAGCCAAAGATCGACCACTACAGAAACCGATTTTTTAATAATGACTTTCATGCTAGACGAGGTTAGGGGTTAGTATCATTGTGACAACCTAGGGAACTGCCTCACTGGTAAACAAACCTTTTTTGCACGATGAGGTATAGTACGCCATTACTTCCTCCTTCGAGAAGAAGTTTGGTTTACTTGCCGATCGCCTTAGGCGCCCCAACACTGGGGTTGGGTGCACCCTTGATAGGCTGGTTTTCCCAACCTTTCAGCCTTATGCCAGATCTTGCTGCGGTGGGAAGCGAATACACCCAACAAATACACGAACTCGACTTATGGGCGAGTAATTATGTTATCTCAGAAATTAAGATACTTATGTACAAAAAACTAGAGTTGATCTATGCCGAATTTTTTTTGGGGGTCGGGGTGCAAATAATAATAATTTGTTTTCAACAATTTGTCTATAATAAAATTAAACTGTTTTCTATGATTAGAAATTAAATAAAAAAATTTAATTTTGAAAATAATTTTTAAAAAAATAATCCATTCAAACATTTTTTATAATTGGAATTATTTATTTTAAAAATATTTTATAAATAGTTTATAAAACAAAATTTTAAAATATTACAAATTCACCTTTTTATATAGTCTGACACATTAAGCATCAGAGTAATAACGTATCCAATACAGAAAAGTGTGTTTCATGTTGCCAAAAGCTAAGAAACCTAAAACATCAGTTCGCAATTTCCGATTTCAGATATGGCGGCCATTATGAAGTGGACACTTTTATTTTTCTCAAATTTAATTTAATACAATGAACAATACAATAGATAGTCAGAAAATTAGGGTAACTGGATCGTACTGTACACAATATAAATGGCACGCCTGACCTAGCACTCTTTGAGGCTACAATCGTGGTCGTTTATTTGCTTCTCGGAATGCTTCATTGGAAGGAAGAGGTAGTCAGTATTTCTCTACAACTGACCTGTGTACTTTGTACATCGTTGAATGGCAATGAGTAAGTATTTGCTACAACTGACCTGTGTACCTTGGGCATCGTTGAATGGCAATGAGTAAGTATTTGCTACAACTGACCCGTGTACCTTGGGCATCGGTGAATGGCAATGTGTAAGTATTTGCTACAACTGATCTATGTACCTTGGGCATCGGTGAATAGCAATGGGTAAGTATTTGCTACAACTGACCTGTGTACCTTGGGCATCGGTGAATGGCAATGGGTAAGTATTTGCTACAACTGACATGTGTACCTTAGGCATCGGTGAATGGTAATGAGTAAGTATTTGCTACAACTGACCTGTGTACTTTGGGCATCGTTGAATGGCAATGGGTAAGTATTTGCTACAACTGACCTGTGTACCTTGGGCATCGGTGAATGGCAATGGGTAAGTATTTTCTACAACTGACCTGTGTACCTTGGGCATCGGTGAATTGCAATGGGTAAGTATTTGCTACAACTAACCTGTGTACCTTGAGCATCGTTGAATGGCAATGGGTAAGTATTTGCTACAACTGACATGTGTACTTTGGGCACTGTTGAATGGTAATGAGTAAGTATTTGCTACAACTGACCTGTGTACTTTGGGCATCGGTGAATGGCAATGGGTAAGTATTTGCTACAACTGACCTATGTACCTTGGGCATCGGTGAATGGCAATGGGTAAGTATTTGCTACAACTGACCTGTGTACTTTGGGCATCGGTGAATGGCAATGGGTAAGTATTTGCTACAACTGACCTGTGTACCGTGGGCATCGGTGAATGGCAATGGGTAAGTATTTGCTACAACTGACCTGTGTACCTTGGGCATCGGTGAATGGCAATGGGTAAGTATTTGCTACAACTAACCTGTGTACTTTGGGCATCGGTGAATGGCAATGGGTAAGTATTTGCTACAACTGACCTATGTACCTTGGACATCGGTGAATTGCAATGGGTAAGTATTTTCTACAACTGACCTGTGTACTTTGGGCATCGGTGAATGGAAATAGGTAAGTATTTGCTACAACTGACCTGTGTACTTTGGGCATCGGTGAATGGCAATGGGTAAGTATTTGCTACAACTGACCTGTGTACCTTGGGCATCGGTGAATTGCAATGGGTAAGTATTTGCTACAACTAACCTGTGTACCTTGGGCATCGTTGAATGGCAATGGGTGAGTATTTGCTACAACTGACATGTGTACTTTGGGCATCGGTGAATGGCAATGGGTAAGTATTTGCTACAACTGACATGTGTACCTTGGGCATCGGTGAATGGCAATGGGTAAGTATTTGCTACAACTGACCTGTGTACCTTGGGCATCGGTGAATGGCAATGGGTAAGTATTTGCTACAACTGACCTGTGTACCTTGGGCATCGGTGAATGGCAATGGGTAAGTATTTGCTATAACTGACCTGTGTACCTTGGGCATCGGTGAATGGCAATGGGTAAGTATTTGCTACAACTGACCTGTGTACTTTGGGCATCGGTGAATGGCAATGAGTAAGTATTTGCTACAACTGACCTGTGTACCTTGGGCATCGGTGAATGGCAATGGGTAAGTATTTGCTACAACTGACCTGTGTACCTTGGGCATCGGTGAATGGCAATGAGTAAGTATTTGCTACAACTGACATGTGTACCTTGAGCATCGTTGAATGGCAATGGGTAAGTATTTGCTACAACTGACATGTGTACTTTGGGCACTGTTGAATGGTAATGAGTAAGTATTTGCTACAACTGACCTGTGTACTTTGGGCATCGGTGAATGGCAATGGGTAAGTATTTGCTACAACTGACCTATGTACCTTGGACATCGCTGAATTGCAATGGGTAAGTATTTTCTACAACTGACCTGTGTACTTTGGGCATCGGTGAATGGAAATAGGTAAGTATTTGCTACAACTGACCTGTGTACTTTGGGCATCGGTGAATGGCAATGGGTAAGTATTTGCTACAACTGACCTGTGTACCTTGGGCATCGGTGAATTGCAATGGGTAAGTATTTGCTACAACTAACCTGTGTACCTTGGGCATCGTTGAATGGCAATGGGTGAGTATTTGCTACAACTGACATGTGTACTTTGGGCATCGGTGAATGGCAATGGGTAAGTATTTGCTACAACTGACATGTGTACTTTGGGCATCGCTGAATGGCAATGGGTAAGTATTTGCTAAAACTGACATGTGTACTTTGGGCATCGGTGAATGGCAATGGGTAAGTATTTGCTACAACTGACATGTGTACTTTGGGCATCGGTGAATGGCAATGGGTAAGTATTTGCTACAACTGACCTGTGTACCTTGGGCATCGGTGAATGGCAATGAGTAAGTATTTGCTACAACTGACATGTGTACTTTGGGCATCGTTGAATGGCAATGGGTAAGTATTTGCTACAACTGACATGTGTACTTTGGGCATCGGTGAATGGCAATGGGTAAGTATTTGCTACAACTGACATGTGTACTGAGGGCATCGGTGAATGGTAATGAGTAAGTATTTGCTACAACTGACCTGTGTACTTTGGGCATCGTTGAATGGCAATGGGTAAGTATTTGCTACAACTGACCTGTGTACCTTGGGCATCGGTGAATGGCAATGGGTAAGTATTTTCTACAACTGACCTGTGTACCTTGGGCATCGGTGAATTGCAATGGGTAAGTATTTGCTACAACTAACCTGTGTACCTTGAGCATCGTTGAATGGCAATGGGTAAGTATTTGCTACAACTGACATGTGTACTTTGGGCACTGTTGAATGGTAATGAGTAAGTATTTGCTACAACTGACCTGTGTACTTTGGGCATCGGTGAATGGCAATGGGTAAGTATTTGCTACAACTGACCTATGTACCTTGGGCATCGGTGAATGGCAATGGGTAAGTATTTGCTACAACTGACCTGTGTACTTTGGGCATCGGTGAATGGCAATGGGTAAGTATTTGCTACAACTGACCTGTGTACCGTGGGCATCGGTGAATGGCAATGGGTAAGTATTTGCTACAACTGACCTGTGTACCTTGGGCATCGGTGAATGGCAATGGGTAAGTATTTGCTACAACTAACCTGTGTACCTTGGGCATCGTTGAATGGCAATGGGTGAGTATTTACTACAACTGACATGTGTACTTTGGGCATCGGTGAATGGCAATGGGTAAGTATTTGCTACAACTGACATGTGTACTTTGGGCATCGGTGAATAGCAATGGGTAAGTATTTGCTACAACTGACATGTGTACTTTGGGCATCGGTGAATGGCAATGGGTAAGTATTTGCTACAACTGACCTGTGTACCTTGGGCATCGGTGAATTGCAATGGGTAAGTATTTGCTACAACTAACCTGTGTACCTTGGGCATCGTTGAATGGCAATGGGTGAGTATTTGCTACAACTGACATGTGTACTTTGGGCATCGGTGAATGGCAATGGGTAAGTATTTGCTACAACTGACATGTGTACTTTGGGCATCGGTGAATGGCAATGGGTAAGTATTTGCTAAAACTGACATGTGTACTTTGGGCATCGGTGAATGGCAATGGGTAAGTATTTGCTACAACTGACATGTGTACTTTGGGCATCGGTGAATGGCAATGGGTAAGTATTTGCTACAACTGACCTGTGTACCTTGGGCATCGGTGAATGGCAATGAGTAAGTATTTGCTACAACTGACATGTGTACTTTGGGCATCGTTGAATGGCAATGGGTAAGTATTTGCTACAACTGACATGTGTACTTTGGGCATCGGTGAATGGCAATGGGTAAGTATTTGCTACAACTGACATGTGTACTGAGGGCATCGGTGAATGGTAATGAGTAAGTATTTGCTACAACTGACCTGTGTACTTTGGACATCGTTGAATGGCAATGGGTAAGTATTTGCTACAACTGACCTGTGTACCTTGGGCATCGGTGAATGGCAATGGGTAAGTATTTTCTACAACTGACCTGTGTACCTTGGGCATCGGTGAATTGCAATGGGTAAGTATTTGCTACAACTAACCTGTGTACCTTGAGCATCGTTGAATGGCAATGGGTAAGTATTTGCTACAACTGACATGTGTACTTTGGGCACTGTTGAATGGTAATGAGTAAGTATTTGCTACAACTGACCTGTGTACTTTGGGCATCGGTGAATGGCAATGGGTAAGTATTTGCTACAACTGACCTATGTACCTTGGGCATCGGTGAATGGCAATGGGTAAGTATTTGCTACAACTGACCTGTGTACTTTGGGCATCGGTGAATGGCAATGGGTAAGTATTTGCTACAACTGACCTGTGTACCGTGGGCATCGGTGAATGGCAATGGGTAAGTATTTGCTACAACTGACCTGTGTACCTTGGGCATCGGTGAATGGCAATGGGTAAGTATTTGCTACAACTAACCTGTGTACCTTGGGCATCGTTGAATGGCAATGGGTGAGTATTTACTACAACTGACATGTGTACTTTGGGCATCGGTGAATGGCAATGGGTAAGTATTTGCTACAACTGACATGTGTACTTTGGGCATCGGTGAATAGCAATGGGTAAGTATTTGCTACAACTGACATGTGTACTTTGGGCATCGGTGAATGGCAATGGGTAAGTATTTGCTACAACTGACATGTGTACTTTGGGCATTGTTGAATGGCAATGGGTGAGTATTTGCTACAACTGACATGTGTACTTTGGGCATCGTTGAATGGCAATGGGCAAGTGTTTTCTACTCTTGGCTACAAAAAGGAAACTATTCACCTAATGAGATGAAGAGTCGATCTATTCACGAGATCGACATACACATGACATTCTAGATTGAAATCAAGTTACGATTAAAAGACAGCGAATAACTCTTAGATGTACGGGGGAGTTAACAAATATTCACATACAAGATTTACATATCAAGAGTCGCCCTATACACGAGATACGACACTCTTATTATTTACATTACGTTTACAAACAATAATATGCCTCCTCCGGGCGCTTATTTTTATTATTATATATTAGTGTAAGTGAACAGTTGATTGTTACAATTCGTTCGTTAGGTACACTATCCCCTAAAGCAGAATATAATGTCTAAGAAGATGATCTCATGATACCAGAACTGATACTACACTACTCCCCAAAAGGAGGAAGTAATGCCTGGGAGAATAGTATCATTACAACAGAAGTGATGCTTCACTATCCCCTATAAAAGGGAGGAGGTAATCCCTAGTAAGATGTTATCATGACCAAAGAACAGATACTACACTACCCCTCGGGGAGGTAATGCCTGGGAAAATGGTATCATGACGAACGAACATATATTATACTACCAGCTCCTAAAGGAGGAGGTAATGCCCGGGGGAATGTTCTCATGACAACAGAAAATATTACGTTACTACCCCCACCTAAACCCATACATTAGTCTGAAGTAGTCTAGTAAACTGAATTGAGTACTAGTATAGTTTCAGCTTCAAACCGACAGATACCAAATTTTCATTAGTAATAGATGATATACACATTAATTACATGGATCGGATTGCTGTTTAATTCACTACGTTTCGGCCGTTTTACCCCCCCCCCCTCCGCCGTCCTTTTTCATGTGTGTTTTGTCGCAGTCGGTGAACTTCCGTGAATTCCGAACTAGACCCTTTATCTATTCACCTGAGGTAGAATCCTGCGTTCCATGCTTTTCCGTGTACATATTCCGTCCAAGAGTCGATTGTTTTGCTGTGTCATCACAAATGTGGTTTAGCAGATTATACTGAAGTACTTGCTAAAGACATCTTTAGGGCTGTATAAGTATAATACGGCTCGACAAAATCTAAAATCTTTTACGGTTTTCCGCTTTCTGAAGCAGTACACCTTCTCGTTGTCAAGAACTATCTTCCGCATCTCCGCGCTGTTTTCTCTCTCGAAGTATCCGTTTATCGATGGTCGCCACAGAAACTACAACTACCCATGAATAATAGATTTTTGTTCAGAGTTTACTCCTCTAGATCCGCCGTGTTCTGTTTATTCGCATGCATATGAACTGAAAGGTGTGCATCTTCACCACGCACGGACGGTAATTGACTATGGAGAGGATGTATTTAGCGTATCACATAGTACTGGGATGAATGGAGACCAGCCGAGGATGCCAGGAATAGGCCATCTCAGAAAGGCGCTACTCCTCTACAAACTCTTCAGCCGGCATATATTTAGATTTATAATTTTAGTTAATTGTTCTTATGCTCCTTCACTAGGGATTGAACTAGAATTTGTTTTAGCAAACACTTCATCTACTATCCAAAAAGGTTACTGAGTACGACGGCGAATATAACAGCCCAAAACAAAAAAATAATAACATGCTCGACATCAAGCGAAATTTCCATAAATTCTATCTGTGGGACACGTTATCACAGAATTGCTTTCCTGTGGGATACAAAATGGTCATCTTCAAATCCAATGTCAACAAACACTAGTCATAAATAATAAACTTTCATTCATTCCATTCATATCTTCTTTTTTTTTTACATTTTTTAAACATAGTTCACCCCAAACAAGGCAGGCCGCCACTGTAGACGTAAGGGGCTACTGAGAAAAAAAGGGTGAAAGTTTTGGGGGGTTCAACCTCATTTAGGAGCTGCGCAGCGAGATGCCTGTTTACATTAGTTTTAAATTTCTGCATGTCAGTAACGTCAGGAAAGCAGGGAGCAGGGAGGGAGTTACAGAGTCCAACAGCACGAGGAAAAAAGCTTTTGGAGTAGAAAGCTCTTCGGCATCTGGTGACCTCCACAGTGTATGGATGGGATTTTGCAGATTGTCGGGTTGGTCTAGTGAATTTACGCCGTAGGGGTACCAAAGCAGCAAGCTCATCAGAACACAATCCATTGAAGTACTTGTAAAACAAGCACAATGAAGCAACATTGCGGCGATGGGACAGGGGCTGGAGCTTGGTGGATAGTGAAAGACCTATCAAGTTGGCGACTCTTTTTTGGACCTTGTCTAAGAGTGAGAGACTAGTGAGTGATGCACCAGCCCAGATGTGGCAACAATACTCCATGCATGGGTGGATGGTGGCTTTGTAGAGATGGAGGATAATGTCAGGTGTGAGAAGTTTACTGGCACGATAGAGGGAGCCTACCTTCTTTGCAGCAGCCCTGACAATGTTTTCAATGTATTTATTCCAATTCATGTTATCTGTGAAAGTTAGGCCGAGGAGTTTGAATGATAAACTCTCGGGCAAGGTACTATTTGCCATGACAATCGGTGGTTGAAGAGGTTTCTTGTAGTTATTGAAGGAAAGTCGCTTTGTCTTTGCGGCATTAAAAGTTACCATCCATTTTTGACTCAATTCCACTACATACTAGATCGTCTCATAACATTTATCATCAATCAACTGACAATCTATAAATTTTATTGGTCCCCCGATTTATAAAATCAGGGGACCTATGTTTTGAGGCATTTCTGTCCGTCTGTCCATCCGGATTTTTCTCCGCAACCATCCATTGAATTTCTCTGAAATTTTGCATGAAGTTGTAACTTTGGTCAGGTTAGAAAGTAACATTTTCCGATTTTTGAAAAAACATCTGGTTAGCCCACCAAGTGGTCAAAAGGCCCCGAAATGGCAAAAAATGACATTTTTTGCCCCATAACTTTTCATCCATCCATTCAATTTCTGTGAAACTTGGCCAAAATGTGGAGGCAATTGTTCCTAATAGAAAATAAGTATCGCTGACCTTGGAAACAATCTGGTTCGCGCCCCCAGGGGGTCAAAAGCCCCATAAAATTTCAAAAAATGACCCTTTTCTCCCATAACGTTTGATCCATACATTCAATTTTTAAAAAACTTGGCCAAAATGTATAGGCAATTGTTCTGGATATAAAATGAGCATCCTTGACCTCAGAAAAATTCTGGTTCGCGTCCCCAGGGGGTCAAAGGGGGGGGGTCAAAAATGCCCCAAATTGCCCAAATTTATTGTTGCATTTTACACTCGCCTCATCGAGTCACATACAGAGGGGGGACCACGCATGCGCGGCTTGTTAAACTTTACTCTCGAATGGCTTTTGGCCTTGAAAAGTGTTGATAAATTTGTAAATCAAAATAAATAAATAAATAAAATAAATAAAATAAATAAAATAAAATAAATCAAAATAAATAAATAGATAAAATAGCAATACCTCATATCTCTTGTGAACATAACAACTAGTGTTGAGATTAAACTCCAAACCATGTACATCGTGTAAATAGAAACAACACCTAATTTGAGAAGGCCGGAGAGTACAACGGTCCAAATTTTGTGAATATAACGACAATGATGCAAGGGAAAACAGCGAGGATCATGTGAATAGTCAAAATAACAACAGAAATAAATAATCAGTACAACATTCATGTTTACGGTTTATTCTGATTTACTTGTCTCCTCACGACGGCAAAGTTAAACACAAGGTTGGTTTTTAATGTGGGGGGAGTCTACTCTCCATAAAAGGGGCACTCTGGATTGGAGCATTTTTTTTAAATAACTCAGTGATCATTCGAAACTCGAAAGTGTTTTTTTTTTTCATGGTTAGAATTAAAGTTCAAAGAAAAATGTCAAGTATTACAGTTCAGTTGTTCTTCTAAACCAAAGAAAACATGAATTTTCGGATACGTCTACGTCATAAGAACATAAACATATGGTTTAATCTATATATCGCTTCAATAATCACGTATGAAAATGTTAATTCATTAGCAAAGCAGCAAAGCAGCAAAGCAGCAAAGGCTTAATCTTAATAATATCAGATGATAATAAAAAGACAGGAAAAAATAATCACGTATGCAAATTTCATTTTATGAGAAAATAAAGGGATGCTTAAAATATATAACTGATAATAATAAAAAGAAAGGAAATAATTTATTTCACTTTTAATATAGACATAAACATATTCCCTTATTATAAGTATTAGTAGTAGTGGTGGTATTGTTAGTAGTATTAGTTATTTAATTTTGTCTTCTTTTTTTATCGGTTAGTTTCATTTCAATGATTTTAAATAGTGAATAGAAATGAAATTGCGAAGCGATAGCGATCGGACGACGCCGACTAGTTCATAATATTCGTTTTTTAATTTTCACCTTCTCCAAATTGCCACCGAATTATCGATTTCTCGCGGTCACTATGTCAATCAATCAGTCTATCTGTCTTTCCCCTCTCAGGGGAGATAATCACTTTGTTTCATCCGGCGTGGTGACGACTTGATCGGGTGATAACAGTATTAGAACGTGTGGAGGTGTCGACAATCATACGAAACGGGCGCCAGGCAGAGCGCCCGAGGTGTCCGCTCTGGCCGGTCAAAACCCTTGTCAGTCACCTGGACACTAACGAATAACCAACCCAGCAGAAAAGGTAAACAAACCTTCCAAGCATTGATGTGTCGTATGTCGACTTCCCATCAACATCGACAAAATCACCAGATGTCCTTGACAAGTGGGAGGGGGCGTCCTAGATTAGACAGTTTTTAAAGACTGACCACTCGACGACCTGACCTTTGATCTTTCTTAATTTGATTGTAAGTAAAGAAAATTCGTGTAAGAACCTTCTTAACTCATAATCGCGCTGGCAATTGGTTAACCTGGACCCCACAAATTAAATATATAATAAAGAGAAGATTATATATATATATATATATATATATATATATATATATATATATATATATATATATATATATAATATCTGCCAGGGAAAGACCGAATAACAAGAAGTACTACGTGGGTATGACCTCCCTAGATTTTAAAACCAGATATTATGACCACAAAAGCAAATTTACAAACAGAGAACGTCGAATTAAAACAGCACTAGCAAACCACTATTGGGAACTAAAAGAAAATGGACGCTCACCAATAATTGAATGGAAAATAATACGACAGGCCAGTACATGTAGAAATTTAGACGACCCCTGTAGATTATGTCTGAATGTAAAATTTGAAATTCTAAACTTTAAAGATCCCCAAAATCTATTAAACTGTAGAAGTGAAATAGCCAACAGCTGCATACACAGAAATAAATTTACCTTAGGCTAACAATACATAAATAAATAAACAAATAAGAAAACTAACTAAACTAAACTAAAACCTTACAATTTAAAAACTAAAACAAAATAGAAATACAAGGAACCACGTGTTAAAATAAGTTCACCCATTATATTGACACAACAAAGAAACATGGTATAGGCCACTCTATAGCAAACAGAACAACAGAACAGGATATAGGAAGTCTCATACGAACCGGATCTTTGTTCGTAAGAAGCCCAACGATTGGCTGAGAGAACAACAAAGAATCTGATTGGTTAACTAGCTAGCTGTGTATATGAAAACACCCGGAAAAAATACCTCCATGCTTTTTAGCCTGAAAATCCCCCCCCCGAGGGATGAAACGCGGGAACTTATGTGTAGCTTAATTGCCATAAATATATTTTCATAGCTTACTACTTAGCTCTACTTTAGTAACGAGCACTGTTGAAGTAAATACTGAAAATTGATACAGAAAAAATTATATCTCCTTATAAAATGTTATGTGGATACATGAAATAGTAATATATATATATATATTTATTGGTGGTGTAGTGAAAACGAAATTGTAGAGAGTCAACATTTCGATATTTAAGTTTATCCTCTTGGTATGAGTGTTTAATGTATGGATCTATTTTATTTCGTTTTTTTCTGCGGTGCTGTGTGCAATGGACATCTGTTTGTAATAATATATACTGTATGTGGTGTATTGTGTGGTTTACTGAGTTGTAATGTCTTGCCACTGGAGAGTTGGAATTGTTGTCCCTGATCGCTTATTTGTGGTTATTGAATCTTGAGCGGAACGGAATACCAGTCTCCCTAACGTAACTACCCTCACTGCAATATGTGCAATGCAAGTAATAAATAATGTTCTCACTGTAGCACGTTAGAACTGGTAGTTCGAGTTTTGCATGTAAGTTGATTAAGGTGATGGCGGGACCTATCAATACATGTTGGCAGATCTGGCAGCGAGGTTTATTTCATGTGAAATTACCTTATTGGTTGCTGGATTGTGGCTTGGTGTAGGGTGATGTAAGGAGTGTCAATAGATTGGCTGTTTGCTTTTTGGCATTGATTAGAAGTGCGTCATATATATATATATATATATATATATATATATATATATGATTATTTATTTATACAGACATGTACATAATCTGCGACACTGGCATGTCGATGTTATTAATCAACAGCTGTTAGAAACTGACATCTCATCAGGGAGAAAGAAAATCTGATCATATTTGCAATGGTCTATCCTGTGGATTTTTAATTTACCTATATATCAGATATATAGAAGGAGAGAAAGAGAGGGTGGCTACTTCACAATCTCTAGAAACAATGGATATCACCTGTAAGCGTGCTTGCCTGGGGCGTCTATAGTGAAGTGAGACTAGCACAATTTGCACCCGCATCTTTGCTGAACTGGAATTGCTTGAGAACCGGTGAAAGAGAAATGGAGGACAACTCGAAATAATGCCAGGATAAGCAGAAACAGAATAGTATTATTTCTGACTTTTTGTTAAACTACATAGTATATATATATATATATATATATATATATATATATATATATATATATATATATATATATATATATATATATATATATATATATATATATATGAGAGAAAGGAAGGATGAAGGTAATCCGACGTAATGGGAAATGAAAAAGGAAAACATCCTTTTTTGGTTTTTCCTTTTTCATTTCCCATATAAATATATATATATATATATATATATATATATATATATATATATATATATATATATATATATATATATGTGTGTGTGTGTGTGTGTGTGTGTGTGTGTGTTTGGTTAAACAGTAGCACCAGCTTCAGTTTATTTATATTTTGACATGCATAAGAGAAGGAATGCTGTCTAATTACACACATTTCAAACATATATATATATATATATATGTATATATATACATATATATATATATATATATATATATACATATATATATATATGTATATACATATATATATATACATATACATATATATATATATACATATACACATTTAAATATACACATATACGTATATATATATACATATATATGTATATATATACATATATATATGTATATATATACATATATATATACATATACATATACGTATATGCATATATATATATATACATTAACACACACACACACACGGAAGACCTAAGAACTCAATTTTTCGTCCAACTGTTGCGTGGGCTTTTTCAAAGGCGAAAAATGCTAAAAGCAGCAAAGAACGATAATATCTGTAATTTTGGGAATGTTGTGACTCAACAGGACTTGTTAAAGACTATGACATCAACTAATATATTTAATTAAGGTTAAACAATATAAAGTCATAAGAGTTTTCGCATTTTTCTCCGTCCCAAATGATATAAATGATAAATTTTTTGACAAATAGGGACAATGATTCTTTTGTTTATTAAAACGTTTTGTAAAAAAAAAATAGACGCACCCTATACGATTTCATTTTATTGAACATTCCGCCCTCGCGGAGAGGAAAGTAAATAGGGATACGATTCCTTTTTACTTAAAATATATATTTCCCTATATTAAAAATCGACATTGTGACGAAAAAAACATTTGCTTACAGTAGACAAAGGTTAACCGGAAGAAACCGGTGTAGACCCGAATACGTTCCTCTCGTCTTAAAACCTAATTGATCGCTTTTTTCATGACAAATGTAATAGTTATTATTATTATTATTATTATTATTATTATTATTATTATTATTATTATTATTATTATTATTATTATTATTATTATTATTATTTGTACTCACTAGGAGTTCTCACACAGATCATCGTCAGTGATTGCTCACCGACAATAACCAATGGTATTTGGTCTGAGTGACAAGAAGTCTCCCCAGACTTCCAGTATTCTTCACCCCTTTTCGATAACGATGCAGTATCGCAACAGCCTTTTACCATTGATTTCCCGCTGGTTATTATTATTATTATTATTATTATTATTATTATTATTATTATTATTATTATTATTATTATTATTATTATTGTTGTTTTTACTCACTAGTTCTCACACAGGTCATCAGTGATTGCTCACTGACAACCAGTGGTATTCCCTGGAGTCTGAGTGACAACAAGTCTCCCCAGATATCCAGTACTCTCCACCTCTTCTCGATAGCCACCGCAAATAACCTTGCAGTATCGCAACAGCCGTTTACCATCGATTTCTCGCTGGTAAGGACCATTGGTCTTCTCTGGAATTTGGGTAGCAATAAGCCTCCCCAAGGTCCCAGCACTCTCTGCACTTCCAGTGAGGGTCTGGTTTGTGATGTAACTCCTAGGTCTTCTCATCCCCCTATGCAAATATTGTATGTGGTGTAAGCCTAGGCTGGTACACTTTTTTATTTATTTAATTTATTATTTATTCTTTGGGGAAGCGGGGGACGAGAGCGGGTAACTTATGGTGTTTCTTGCTATTTCTATTCATTAGTTTATTTTTGTGTGGTGTCAGCTGAGGCCGGTATAATTTATTAGGAGGGGGAGCTCATGAAGTGATGTTTCTTGCATTTACTGTTCCTTGGTTTGTGATGTGCTGTTCTTTCTGTGGTTTTGTTTTCTTCCTGTTATAAATTTCATGTGACCCTTCGGGGCTTATGCGGGTTGGTTTCCGCATTCGAGGATTTTTCATAAGATGTCAGCTGTTTTGATCATTGAGGTCCTTTGTATAGTTTCAATGATCCCTTTGATTCCAATTTCTCTCAGTCTTTTTTCCAGTTTTTTTTTGGGGGGGGGGTGTTCATATTGCTCCTACGATTATTGGCATTATACTGACGTTCTTCATGCTCCGTATTTCTCTTCAGTTCTCTGGCTAGTTCCGTGTAATTGCTTCGTTTTTCGGTTACTTTGATCCCCACTCTGTGGTCTGCTGGAACGGCGAAGTCTACGATTTTGCAAGCTTGTATGAGTTTGTTAATTTGTATATCCATATCCCAGATGATTTTGTGTTTTTCGTTTTTCAGTACTGTTTCTGGTTTATGTTTGTACCATTTGTCTGCATATTCGAAATTCAATTGTTTGCACAGTTCCCAGTGTACTACTTTCCCCACACAGTCATATCTGTTCTTGTATTCCTTTTGAGCTAGTTTGCACATTCACTTATTATATGATTTACTGTTTCGTGTCTTTGTCCACACAGTCTGCATTTACTACTTTAATATAGTTTGTCCTAATTGCATTGTTCTGTGCAGCCATCAGTAAAGATTCCGTTTCTCTGTTCAAGTGTAATTTTCTTTATAAACGTAATAAACATAATAAAAGAAATGTTTATAAACTAAAAATATAATTTAAAAAATAAACGTCTCTATTTAATTATTAAAAGAAAAACTTGCGTACAATGCAGAGTTTATTTTATTATTCACACGTAATCTAACTTATTGGTGTGTGTAAATTTACTCGTGCCTAGGTATCCGTGTGTAAACTTAACTGGAAGTTTTTATTTGAGTTTCAAAATAATCTAACCAATAGTGTTAATTTAGAACGTTATTCTTTTTTCATTAAATCGTTTTAATTAATATTACTTTCTATTAATAATAATAATAATAATAATAATAATAATAATAATAATAATAATAATAATAATAATATCCACAAACCTATTGCGTGTATATAAGTAAATCTCTATATATACAGTCGACTAGTTTTCTCTCCATATATTCATGCCATAAATACTTAGGCAATTTCATAACACTTTCAATGCCTATAACTCAATTTAAAACAAATGACGCCGTACTATATTCTTTACATGACGCTGTCAGTACTAATTCACACCCAACACAGGTGAATTGTTTCAAGTTTAGCTATCCATACTTATTTCAACTTCTTTTTTACGAATGAATCCCCTTATACTTATATATATCTCCCGGGCAACGCCGGGGCACGGATCCTGCTAGTAGGATAATAAAATTGCAAATGAATCATACAGAATATTAATTAATTAGAAACTATTTATAAAATAAATATGTTAATTAAGCATAGCCATAGATGTATGTGTTTGAATGATTGCCGATCACTATATATAGGGTATTTTAAAATATATAATTTTTACTTCATCCCACAATGAAAGATTGTTACCTTTTCCCTCCATATGTAGTCAACCACACTCAACTTTCAATTTCTCAACGTATTAAGACTTCTCAATGTCCTTCTAGCCTTACTTTTAATGGTCGGGATGTCTAACCTCTCTATATTTTTCCGCATTTACATGGAATGACATACACAGTTCTTGGTCACGAGGTTTTCTGTAGGAGGCTTGACTCTAATCTCGGTCCTGAATACTGTCATGATGTCACATGGAATGCATATCCTCTGATTTTCCCCACAATCACTTAATATATGGTTCACAGACAGGGTAATTTTTCGACTAGTGTTCTTTGATGTTTAATTCAGATTTCTAAGTTCAACTATAATGTTACCAAGTTCGACTCTAATATTATCCAATTTGACTTGAATGTTCCCAGGTTCGACTTGAATGTTCTCAAGTTCGATAAGAATGCTCACAGATTCGACTAGAATTTTTCCAAGTTCGACTAGAATGTTCACAAGTTCGACTTGAATCTTCCCAAGTTCGACTAGAATGTTCCCAGGTTCGACTAGAATGTTCCCAGGTTCGACTAGAATGTTCCCAGGTTCGACTTGAACTGTCCCAAATTTGACTAGAATTTTTCCAAGTTCGACTAGAATGTTCCCAAGTTCGACCTGAATGTTCCCAAGTTCGACTAGAATGTTCCCAAGTTCGATTAGAATGTTCCCAAGTTCGACTTGAATTGACATTTTATATATTGTTTATTACCGAATAACTGTTAGTCTTTCTATCTTTATATTTTATTGGCAAACAAATCTCCGCAGTTTTTATTTAGTTAAAAAGTATATAAAAAATAACAACTGATTAATCAATAATGTATTCTCCTTTTGTTTGAAACTTTTTCCTAACATTCAACAAAATTTTCAATTCCTCGTTGGTAGAAATGAAAACGCAAAAAATCAGAAATAAAAGCTAAACAAAAATAAAAGCAAAAAACAAATAAAAGCAAAAAATAAACAAAAAAACAAATTAAAGCAAAAAATAAAAGCAAAAAAGCAAAGCAAAAAGAAAGAGGCGTCAAAAACATTAATTTTTCTTAACTTGAAATTCCATGTGTATGATCTAAAAATAAACAGAAATTAACTTTTAAAATAGATTACAAAATGATTACAAAATAGAATTCTCGAAATAAAATAGATTCCAAATTTTGAAAATAATGGATTAAAAAATTTTAAAAATAAAAAACCCACGAAATTAAATAGATTCTAAAATGTGAAAATAATAGATTCAAAAATAAAAAAACATATAAAAACCAACGAAATTAAATAGATTCCAAAATTTGAAAGTCATAGATTCAAAAGTTTGAAAATAATAGATTCAAAAATGAAAAAACAACGAAATTAAATAGATTCTAAAATGTGAAAATAATACATTCTAAAATTTGAAAATAATAGATTCAAAAATTTAAAAAATTAAAAACAACGAATTTAAATAGATTCCAAAATTTGAAAATAATAGATTAAAAAACTAAAAAAATAAAAACACCCAACGAGAACTTAATTTTTCCATTCAATCAAATTGTTTTCCAATACAAAATAATGAAATAAATATATTAACATTTCCACCAAATGATGTGCAAATCTGTTAAGTTGACTTTTCATAATCATGTTCATTCAGCGAGCAAAAAAAACATGCATACAAACGAACAAACAGGTGTGACCTCCCACCGACAGACCCACCTACGTTTTTATGGATTGAAAACAACAATTTCGCCCCTCTTCGGTGGGTGTTACTATGCAGTTCTTTGACAGGCAACGTATTGTTGGGATGATTGACTAAGAAACATAGAAACAAAGAACAGAAAACGGGGGAAAACTAAATGATTATTCGTGACTTTATTGCGAAGAAATAAAATAAAGATGTGTGTGTGTGTTTTAGCGGCTGTTTGAAGAGGCATCATTTCTTTTATGTTGTCCGTTTACTTTATCCAATAAGATGATTAATAAATTAATTAATCTGAGTCGATAATTTTAATTAGATTCGTCTGAGCCTCTTTTCTCTTTTGGCTGGCTGCCATCTTGTGACTTCAACAACGCGAACCTTTGAAGTTGAACTCTGACATTTACAATTCGATTTGTTGTGCGTTTTACAACTTTTGCTTAATGTTTGCCTTTATTTGCCATTACATAAAAACAAAAATAAAATGGGAAAAAGTCAGTCTAATTTATCGAACCAATCTACATTAATAAATTGATTCAAACAAATTAACAAAAGGCGACGACTCAAAAACTGTCTAATACAACTATATCAAGTAATATCAAAATTAAATAGTCGTTAAATCCACCCAGTTTTAATTTCCCCGAGTGAGTTAAACGGCTAACCGTTTATCTGGCTCTGCTCTTGTGATATTTAGCACTTTTGAGCAGCAGTCTTTTTAAGGAAGGCATAAATCTTTTAATCTATTAATTTAGATGGGTCAAAAGAAATAGTATCCTTCTCTCTTTCTCCCCGTTCTCTCTCTCTCTCTTTCTTCTCGTTCTTTCTCTCTCTCTCTCACACACACACTCTCTCTCTCTGAAATTTCTAGAATAAATAGTGGCCGAGTACTGTTGACACTGTACTTTCAAATACTTGCTATATTCACAACGGCATCCGATAAATAAATACTGACTATTCTGTTCTGATGATACATTTCATCTTTTTTATCCTCGGCCAGTGAATGAGAACTCTAGACCGAAGCAAGTTTGATTTTTTGTCCCAATCCGGAATGCCGATTTTGGGGCAGCTTACATTAAAAACTGACATTGTGTTTAACGCTGACCGCGTGGGTAGGCAAGTAAATGAGGACTCTGTTAATTAATAATGTTTCTTCTCGCTGACTCCCGTACAAAGGCTGAAACATTGAATCAAATCATGACTCTTTTTTCTCAAATTAATTCATCTTTTTTTTTATTTTCCATTATTTTTAAGTTTGTTAACTATACATTTTTTCTGATTACGGACTTATATTATTTAGATGATGCATTTAGCAAAAACTAACCTGATTGGTTCAACAGCTAACCATTTCATTCGACTAGATGTACCTGTGACCCGTTGGGTCATATCAACTACCATTATTTATTCTACTTTGATTTATTTAAAAAAATGATTGAACTGTTTGAAATCTGCATAACTAAAAGGAATAAGATTCTTCGCTTCCATATTATAATTATTATATAGAAGCATTATTATTCTGGTATACAAGTAAAGAGAATTATTATTTTGCCATCTAATTTACATGCGTGTTTGTGGTGTGTACAGACACGTCTGTAATTTAGATGGTGTCATTGATTCTTTAAATGCTCAGAGGAAGTGATATGAAAGGCGTTTTATTTCAAAAATACTTTACATCTATTTTTCTTCTTCGTCTGAAGGTATATTTACCTGAGTATTTCGAGACACGTACGTACGTATCTTTGATACAGCAAGGTCGCATTCTCTACAACCACCGTTTCGCAGTCGTTTTAAAGTTATTAAGAGACACATACAGTTCTTCAGTGTTCTTAATACGAATGAAGAACAAAACAATTCGGTATACAGGGCAAAACTAACAGAAGTGGAGAATGCATATTTAGAAGTAACACATCCGATCTTGGTGTTACTGGATATGACACTTGAAAAACGTTCTCACAAGAAAAACACGAATTCAGGCAGACATGTGAGATGACCTACACATTTGAAGAACATTGTTCTATGTTAATGTAAAAAATATTTTTCCGTTATTGTGTTGATTTTCAGAGACTCTACGTTTTTAACAAAACTTGTATTGACAAACAAAAGTATGGGAGGAATAAAGTGTCCCAAATCATATTTTTCCTCAAATTAACAATGATGTGTTTTGTTATTTTTTTTTGCGCCATATCTAAACCAATTTAAATACATAAAATGTAGTGTCCTTTATTGTTTCTTTTTATTGTTTTTATCCTTTCTTTTTATTAGAACAAAAGTGATTTCCTTTTGGAAAATAAAAAAAACGAAGACATTATAAATGATAATTTTGTTTCTCATATATATATATTAGTTATTTATCATTTTATTTGCGATAATATCTGCGGTAATGCACTGCCTAAGTGCTTGAGAGAGAGAGAGAGTTACCTCCCGTACATACATTATCTTACCCCTATATTTAGGGACGTATATATTTATTTATAATAGTTATCCACGGACACGTGTTTCGCCGTTAATGTGGATCATCAACGTGTCCGACTATGGCAGGATTCCAAACCTCCACCACAATGTACAAACACCTTCTACACAAATAGGGCCTTGCTAATTCAGAAGAATCACCGATTTTTAAACCAGAGGCAAGAGAAGCTTCAATTCCAATTGAGTTACAGAATTCCATTGAGTCACAGAAACAAGGAACTCAATATTTCTGGAAAATCTTCAATAGTGTGGTGAAAAATAAGAAATCAACAATTCCCCCGCTATCCAGCCACAATGATATTGTTTGTACGGCGACTGAAAAGGCTGAACTACTTTCCCAGCGTTTCGCCTCAAACTTCACTTTGAACTCCACAAACAACTCTCTCCATAATTTCTCATTGGGGACTGAAGCCACACCTGATGACCTGACCAACACCCTATCCCAGGTCCATGATATTATAAAACACATTGACCCCTCCAAAGTATGTGGGCCTGATCTTATACCAGTAATAGTAATAAAGAAATACTCTGCTGAAGTGGCCCCTGTCCTCTCCAAACTCTACAACAAATTCCGTACCGAATCTTGCTTCTCTGATAGCTGGGAAATTGGCTCTGTGGTACACGTCTTAAAGAATTCTGGAGATACAACTGAACCTCAGAATTATCGCCCAATCAGTCGACTCCCGCCTTTCGCTAAAATCTTTGAATCCTTAATAAATCTAGCGATAGTCGTCATCTCATTAATGCTAAACTTGTTTCTGACCATCAGTATACATTTAGGCAAGCACGGTCTACTGCGGATATCCTAACGGTCATCTCTGAACGTATATACCATACATTGAACAAGACAAGTTAAGCTTGGGCGGCAGCGCTTGATATATCCAAAGCCTTTAACAAGGTCTGACATAAAGGTCTTCTCATAAAAATAATTCATATGGTATTACTGGACGAATATTTGATATAATTAGATCCTTCCTAGCCAACAGAAAGATCCAAGTTGTCTTCGATGGCCGTTCATCCAAACAACGTGACATAAATGCAGCGATCGATTCTTGGGTCTTTATTGTTCCTGATTTTCATAAACAACTTCCCTGATTACATTGTGTCTGAGATGGGTATATTTGCTGACGACACCACGCTCTATTCTCGCCATATGGGTAAAATGGATGTGTACATATCTGAGGCAATGGCTGAATCCTTAGAAAGTGACCTCCAGTCTTTAGTGGAATGGGGTCATAAATGGATGGTAGCATTTAATGCTGCTAAGACAAAGCTTATTTCCTTTAACAACGACAAAAAAACTCCTAAACCACCCATTGGCATAACAAATAAACCCGATCTGAGAGTCCAACATTCAAAGTCCTCGGCCTAAAATTCCCAGGTAACATGAATTGGAAAATACATAGAATACATTGACAAGGCTGCTGCAAAGAAGGTAAGCTCCCTCTACCGTACTAGAAAACTTCTCACATCTGTCAGTATCCTACATCTCTACAAAGCCACCATCCGACCATGCATAGAGTATTATCGTCACATCTGGGCTGGTGCACTACCCACTAGTTTCTCCCTCTTAGACAAAGTTAAAAAAGAGTATCTTATCTGATAGGTCTCTCACTATCCACCAAGCTCAAGACCCTGTCCCATCGCTGCAATGTTTAATCCTTGTGCTTGTTTTACAAGTACTTCAATGGAATGTGCTCCGATGAACTTGCTGCTCTGGTGCCCTTTCGACGTAAATACACCCGACTAACCTGATAATCAGCTAACTCCCATCTATTCACTGTGGAGGTCCTCAAATGCCGGAGAGCCTTCTACTCCAATAGCTTCTTTCCTCGAGCTGCCGGCGTCTGAAACTCCCTCCCTGCTCCCTGTTTCTCCGACTGTTCTGACATACAGAAATTTGAAACTAATGCAAACAAGCATCTCGCTGCACAGCTCCCAACTTAGGATTACCCCCTAAACTTTCACCCTAATTCTCAGTAGCCCCTTACGTCTACAATGTCAGCTTGCCTTGTTTGGAGTGAACTGAGTTAAAAAAATAAAAATTAATAAATACATATAGTGTCTCCTATTCCGATAATTAGGTCCTCCGGATAATTTTCGTTTTTCTAAAATTGTTTATACATATATAGAGAGAGAAGTCAGGAGAGATATGAAGAAATATTCAAAGAGGCTTCAATTTATGTAAAAGAAAGAGCAACAGCTAAAACAATTCATCTATAAACTTTTTTGATTAATTTGAAAATATAAACGTTATAAAAAAAAACATGGCGGCCTCCTTTCTAAACAAAGCAATAACGCGAACAAAAAAAGGATTTTTTGAAGATCAGAAATCGAAACACAAAAATAACTGTCGAAGGAATGAACGTTAGAAAGTAACAAAGCACATCAACAAAGGAAAATCAATACAAGACAACATGGACGACGTGTTCTTTCTTTTAATATTTTTTTTATATGTTCGGTGGCAAATTTATTCAACTAAAATAAGCAGACGTTTCCAGCTTGTGTTGATTAATCCCATCTTGCAAATATGGCAATGGCGTCCGATTTTTACGAGCGAAATCTCTTTTTCAACGCTTTTATCTAGTAACTATTGTTGTATCTTCGCTTTATTCACATAGTTATTAGAACGCGCAGATACAGCAGATGACTGACATGGTTGAATTAGTTCCCAGTTGATGAGAGAAATTGATGAGTTAACTTTTATCCGTTACAATCAAAACTTGTGAAAATTTACTTGATTGATGAAATGAATACATTGTATACAATACGTAAAA
Source organism: Sepiola atlantica (assembly GCA_963556195.1). Classification (NCBI taxonomy): domain Eukaryota; kingdom Metazoa; phylum Mollusca; class Cephalopoda; order Sepiida; family Sepiolidae; genus Sepiola; species Sepiola atlantica. Next base: position 5,071,306 of record OY744529.1, read on the forward strand.
AATGATATGTAAATTAATGTATATATATATATATATATATATATATATATATATATATATATATGTATATATATTAATAAAATTGATATGTAAGCCATTAACAATGCGAGATTAATTTGTATATATTTTTTTTAATTAATCTTATATTTCGGAATAAATTCCATCTTCAGAGGTGACCAGTTATTGAGTCATTTTTTTATTCTTTTATTTTTTATCAAAAACAAGAATAACCAAACTTATTTCTTTGTTATTTGATAAAACGTCTCTCCGCACTGGTGGTGTTGGCGGCCATGATTCAAATTCCGGTGTCGAACGAAGAGCCTGGCTCGCTCATGTAGGTAAAATAATATTGGTTGGTCGTCCATTTAAAGCATTGTTGGATATGTTAATGAAATGGAAAATGTAAGCCATTAACAATGCGAGATTAATTTATATAACTGATCACCTCTGAAGATGGAATTTATTCCGAAATATAAGATTAATGTAAAAAAAAATATGTATATAAATTAATCTCGCATTGTTTTTAAAAAATGTTGGTATATATATATATATATATATATATATATATATATATATATATATATATATATATATATATATATAATAGCAAAAAATTTTTAATATGGCTCTTCAGCGTGGCTGAATCTTTTCGAGATTTGAAACCGCGCCCACAATTACTGCAGTCCGGCGACTTTTCTACGAAACCTTGCCAGAATTGCAGGGGCATTTTATCGCACATAAATGGATACATTATTTTTGTTTGTTAGTCGGAGGTTTTTTAGAAAATAATTTAAAATATCATGTAATTGTAAAGTTTTTTCTCTGGAAAAAATAAATAAATAAATAAAAATTTGCAATATGAGTCAAGTATTAAACACACTGTTAGCGCAGCCGTGTTCTTTAAAAAAATATGCTGCATATATTATAAACAGATGCAAAACGGCAAATGTTTTTTTAAGAATCGAAACAAATTTGAATTGTTTAAAAAAGCGAATTATTTTAGATCTTATAATACCAATAATAATAATTATTATTATTTAAATGTGGATACCTTTTTTTAATGAATTGTTCATCAATATATCGTTTGTTTAATTTTATTTTATGAAACAAAAAATATCTATTTAAAATAATGAACTTCGTTATTTTACGTAATTGCCTCTAGTGACTACAGATAGAATCGTAGGAAATTTTCAATGGTGTGTTTAGATTCATTAAAAAATTTGACGGTTATTGAAACTGATCTAAGTGTTCTAACTGCTTCTCGACTTGTTTATAAAGATGTTAACTATATTTTAACAGTTTTAATTTCAGCGTTTAACGTGTACGATGAAACTTGCAATAATTAAGTGTTGTTGATGTTATTTTTTGTTAACTAATACATGGTTCAAGTTTTCAGCCACATGGCGTAGGGAAGAACGAGTAACTATTTTTTGTATTAAATTTAATAAAGATATATATTAGTGAGCATCTATCAATTATTTTTTTTACCGAATTTTAATAAGAAAAGGGACACAAAAAATGTCGGAACCTTTGTTTTAATGTCATTATACATATATTTAATTCTGAATAACGAGTTTTCAAAAAGCTCCAAGAACTTCTTAAATCGATAAGGACATCGGGTCGAAGGTGCTAATTCCAATTTACGGTTAGTTGGGCTCTTAGATCAACCGGTTAACTATGATGCCGGGACACACATACACACATACAGACAGCATCGTTTCATATATATATATATATATATATATATATATATATATATATATATATATATATATATATATATATTCTACCAGCTTTATTCAGCATATAACACATTGTTCCAAGTACTCTGGTTAATGTAGTTTCAGAACATGTACGCTTATTTGTATTATTGGGATTATTATTGGGATTATTATTGGATTATTATTGGGATTATTATTGGATTATTATGACTATTATTCCCATTTGTGTTGTTATTTTCGCCTGATGTAACCCTCCGATCTTTTTCAGATAAATCTTTTCGAACTTGGACATTTTATATCGAACTGAACCCTTTATTTAATCCAAGGGTGTAAATTTTTCTTGTTCCATCAAGTGTCAATTAATTATTATGTTAGCCTTAGTTATTATTGTCTATAGTAAGTATTACACCGGCCGTTCTTACACAGGAGAAACAACACCGGTTGTCACTATAAATAGTGCGAGTCACCAGAGACACAGGAAGACAAAGCACAGTCTTGTAACTGTCTAGCCAAGTGCTAGTCAATTTCTTACTTTGTTAATACACTTGTTAAACCAACCCTCGACTTGACTTCCTTTATTTATTATTTACTGTGAGACAACTTCACAACAGTAAGTATTTAGCCTTTTAACCTAAAGAAAGACTATCACTTCGAACTGCTTGTTAATCAACATCTTTATCTGTTACACTGCGTCTAGACAATTCTAATATGAATTGTGGGTGCCTTAACTTAAGAAGTGTCCACATATTACGGCTTTTCGATCTTCTTCTAGCATTGCTTTTGTGGGTAGAATGTAGCACCATTATATATTTTCCATATTTACATGGAATAGCATATACAGTTCTGGGTCATGCTACAATGCTGGTGTCATATAGATTATATATCCGCAGAAGTTTTTTCAGATATATCCTTCAGATATGATAAACAGGCTATAGATAGTTTTGGGGTAGTGTTCTTTTGATGGCTGATCCAGATTTCTCAGAGCTGATGCCATGTTCTCTGGATAGTTATTTGGGTGGAGTGTTCCTCTTAGGATGTCCATTTCCCATTGATACGAATTGGTGTTACTACATATACATTTGTTTGGTGTTGTAGACAACGGCGATTCTTTTCTTTATATTGTATGGATGGTGGGAGTTAAGGGATTGTCCAGTAAAATTCGGCTTTCGATATAGGAATGACCTGAATCTCTGCTAAGAAGGACAATTTGTTATTATCTTCCTTATCCATCTTAAACTGTATAGACGGACGGACGGATGGATGGAGTTCACTTGGTCCAGCAATGCTTGATAAAGCCAGAGTATGAACGTGTCATACACATATTGCATCCACCTTGATGGCTTTAGTGATGTGGATCTCATACCATTTCTTCCTGATACATTGGCCAGCAATGACGACAAAGGTGATCGCATGACCAGACCTTTTTGTCGGTGTATGTCAAATCACATCCCGAAGTATGTTGTTTTCACACATAAACAGCAACTCAATATAGGCATCTTAATTTAGTCCGAGTCCTTTTTCGAAGATGAGATCGGCATGATGTGGCTTTATCTAAAAATATGGAAACACTAAAGGCGATCACAGTTTGAATAAACTTGGTCTTCATGAAGCGTGAGGTTCGTGCGGACTGTGCACTTACAACCTGTTATTTATGCGCATTGTGCAACTGCTCCCAACAAGAACCATAAAATCCCCTGCATTATTATTTGGCTTTGTTTTTCTTGGGTCTTGGCGGTGTGTAGTTAACTCGGGGATTAGCGAAGATCTCGTTTAGCGCTTACTTCATGGTCGCCACTCCGACGTCCATCTCTCTTGCCAACGTACGCATTGTCTTACCTTTATCTTGCCGGACACTTTTGGGGGGGGGGTTCTCGACGTATTTATTGTATGGTCGTCCGAAAACACCAAAATGTCTCTCTTCTGAGGGCACCCAATCCGACCCAAAACAGTCACTAGTCCGCAAACAACAACTTGAACTCCAACTTCACTCTTCTGACAGCACCAAATCCGACCTCCACCTTCACTGGTCTCAATCCGGGATGAACCAAAGAAGAAGTGCGCTTTCTCATTTCCTGTCCTCTTTATGGGGACTCCCATCATGCAATGCAAAATAGGTCACATGATCATTTGGTACTTCCTTTCTATAAAACCAGCCATTTGCTTTAACTCTGTTGTTCCACATGGCCTGGTCTGGTATTACAGGTAAGTCTTATGTTTTTAAGTTTTTATTTTCCACTACAAGAACATCTGCTATTATACTTTCTGATGTCCATTGCTGCTTCATCCCTGTCGCAGTTCGGTATAGGCCAAGACGTCACATCTCTTCATACCTATGAATATAAACGGTGTGTGGTAGTGTCCCTTCTAGGGTGTTTATACTTGACGCTCCTCGACATTTAATCATTTACCCTCCGTTAAATCAAAATTTCCATTGATTTAAACTTAAACTGAAGCTCCTTTATTGTAGAGCTTATTCTCAACACTGTATGATGTGTTCCATAAAGAATTCCTACCGCTGTCTACAAAAAGCATTCCTATACCATCGGAGAACACTTACAGAAAAGCTTTTATTGGAAGCAGCAACAAGTTCGTGAGACACATGAGATGGAATCCTCTCCTGGCAATAAATGTTCCTCTACGACGAACTTGATATTTCTTCCTTGAATTTCTGTAAGATGTGGTGCTAAAGGCGCTGATGAAGATACGTTTTGGAGTGGCTTTGTTAATTTTTTAAAAATAAAAAATAAAATAAAGTATTTCCAGAATGTTTTGGAAACGACCGTACGCCATACTAGACTTGATGTTCTAATTCTTTGAACAATTGGAATGTTCTAATTCATTAAATCCTCTTATATATATATATATATATATATATATATATATATATATATATATATATATATATATATATATGACATTTGTAGATAAAAACAAATCCAAGAGGAAAAAAAAGGGGTTATTATAAAGGAATCATCTGACTCTATAAAATAGATGTTCTGTAAAATAGTAAACTCACTTTACTAGGAACAACACAGGTAAGGAGAAACTATATTTAATAACTTTAGAAAAACACATCTGGAGGCAAAAATAAATCAAATATTCGTAAACTTTTTAATTAAAAAATAATTATTAAACAGGGAGGTGGTGTCTGATCAACACTGCTGGGATGCCATGATAAAGAAATACTGTTTTGTTTTTAAAATCCCGAAACAGTTTTCATGGTAAACAACTAACGATCCTTTATATAAAAAAACATATATAAAACTATATTTATATTAGAGTAAATTCTTGGAAGTTAACTAATATAGTGATTGCAGTAGATTGATTGACTTACTAGACAAAAATCTTTCAACGAAATTTTTTTCCCCCAGTTTTGAAGGTTAAAAATCTTCTGAGACTATATATATATACAATTTTATATTTTATTTTTTATATTTTATTTTAATTTCTCTTTTCTTTCCTTCTTCTTCTTGTTCCCATTTCTTTTTATTTGTCCTCACTTCTAAATATAGAAACTCCCACATAACGGCTTTCGCTTCAAAATTCCACCTGATTAAGCGTCTCCCCGCCTTTTCATTTAAAATTCTCTGAGCATAGCGTTTCATAACGGGTAAAGACTGATCACAGATGTTTTTTGAAGAAATTCCATTATTTACCATTTCAGGCTGTGCTGACGAAGACGGGATTGGGGATCCAACCTTTTTCCTGTCAGAAACCGCCGGTCCACATGTCTGATTAAAATCTGTATTTATAAATAAAAAATATTACGCTCTTAATTTAATTTAATTGAGCACTCTGCTGGTATTTCCCTTTTATTCTTTTTTTGAGTATACCCTTATATATATATATATATATATATATATATATATATATATATATAATTTAAATATAATGCTGCTAAACCTAATATCTACAATCCTTATTCCTATTTTGATCAAAATCCATTACATTATTTTGATTCTATAACATGTGTACAATCTAAGGGCTAAGCTTAAGGGTTCTTAAAAAGAAACTGAAATGCAAGGAATCTTGCTTAAGTGATGTCTAATAATTATGGATCAAATTTAATGCAAATCTTAAATAATTTAATTTTCCAATAGGAAGTTGTGGCTATAGCATGCCTCCTACAAAATACCCTAAAGAAACTGAAATCAAGCGAATATTTATTAGTTGATGTATAATACTTATTGTTAAAATTAAAGAAAAGATAGGCTATCGGAATTTTGACAAAAGGGCTTCAATCTCATCTTTGCCCCCTTGCAAATACAGCCAACCTTTATACCTAGCAACTGTATTCCAAAATTCATAATGATAGGTTAATTAGTTCAGAAATATATAAACATATACACATACGTAACTTTATACAAATATATATATATATATATATATCTATATATATATATATATATATATATATATATATATTATAGATGATTGGTGGTGTATGAAGCATTAAACAAGATGTTGTTGTTATTTTTTTAATTGTTTTTATTTTGATATTTCGACCAGTCCTCTGGTCTTTGTCAAAAAATGATCTGAAATGAAGAAAATTGAGGACGTTGAGCAAACTGTAATTTTGCGTCGTTCGTTTTTTGTCATGACGCGTGCGATTGTCCACGCATAACGTTTCTTCATTTCAGATCATTTTTTGACGAAGACCAGAGGACTGGTCGAAATATCAAAATAAAAACAATTAAAAAAACAACAACATTGTTTTTAATGCTTCATACACCACCAATCATCTATAAAATACTTCTCTAAGAGCATACGTGGAATAACAATCAAATATATATATATATATATATATATATATATATATATATATATATATATATACATTAAATATTGTTATTTTCCACATATGCATCTCTGATAAATATGAAATTGGCTTTTCGGAGAAATCGAAATAAAATAAAAATTAATGACAGAAAACAGGGCGGTGCTTCCAATTGTGCAAAATATACGGAACAGGGTTTAAAAATACAAAAAAAAAAACAAGAACAGTGAGCTGTAGTTTCTACGATTAATTTGTTCTTATTAATATATATATATATATATATATATATATATATATATATATATATATATATATATATTAATTTTCTTATCTTTTTGTTTTTGTTGGAGATGGGGCATCGTACTGGATGCCAGACATTCACCCGCTATTTCAGACACTCCAGCCGAGATATCTTTTTAAGATTCTACCAATCCTTTTAAGTGCAATTGTTTGTATTTCTCTTGCACTCGGTTCACCAGGTATATTCGCTCGATAGCTTTTGAAATATATGTGCGTGTGTATGTATTTAGGCAGCATTTTCTCATTAATGCGAACATTGTTAAAAAATAACAGAATTTGTCTGTTTAATTATACATTATTATTTTCAATTTTTCTGGCGGCCTATTTTGTATTAGAATAACAAAGTAATTAAATGTTCCATAGGTTTCACGAACGTTTTCAATTCTTCGTCGAATTATCCTCAGGTGTCAAAAACAAATGAACATCAACATACATTAATTCCTACAAATGCAAATGTATACATTTGAAAATTAGGTAAAATGACGTTTGAAACTACAAATAAGATTCAAATATTTTTTTAAATCATTAAATTTGTTTTAAAATTGTCAGATAATATTCCCTTCATCAGAGACGAAAGTTGTTTCATATTAGTAAAAGTATTACTTATATTATAATTAGTAAAGTATTATTGAAGTATCCGCTTGCTATCAGCGGAACGGTGTGATGAAACAGCTTTTTATGCAGAAATTAAAGGCACGTGGTTTGGTGGATTATATTTTCATTATATATATATATATATATGTATATATATATATATATATATATATATATATAATGTCAACTCTGCTGGGAAGCCATGAAATTAAATACTGTCTTGTTTTTAAATCCCCGAAACAGTTTTTCATGGTAAACAACTGCTGATCCCTTAAATAATGTTAGAAGCAAACTAATATAATAACTGAAAAAGTTAAATTTACTTACATGAGTGATTTTCCACTGAACGACTTGGGACTTAAGTTTTTATTTTTTTATAATTTCTTTTTTTTAAAATATAGTTTTAATGGTTTAGTAACTTCCAAGACATATATATATATATATATATATATATATATATATATATATATATATATATATATATATATATATATATGCTTAACCAATATATTTCAGTTGCTAGAAAGCAACCATCCTCGGTTGGAAATCAAAACTTTAATGAACAGAAGTTCAAATTGTACAAGACGCGTCCGAAAAAAACTTAAACAAACAAGTCAGGAACAGAAGAAAGAAAGAAAGAAGGAAAGAAAGAAAAGATGCGTATCAGCATTTGGCATAACTGTCAAAAACAGGCCAAGACGCAGCAGGTTTAAATAAAAGTAAGGAAGAAAAGAAGGAGGAATAAACTTGAACATAGTAGGCATGCAAAAACAAATTGAGGCGTGCGTAGAAAACAATGGGGGAGAGGAGGAGGGTAAGGTGGAGGAGGAAGTCAAAAGAATGGCTTATTAACCATCGTCGTATCAAACTAAGTTATGTTCAAATAAAATGTTTTTTTGCCATGACGGTATTAATGTTAAAGAACCCGGATCTCTGCACAATTCCATTCTTGTGATGCTGGATAAGACAATACTCAATAAGACGACGGGGTTTAACATCGTGTATATATTTTATCGAACTTGTTAAACGTGTATTGAAATGATGACTGTAGGAAATCATGTGGGAACACAACGCGTTCGAGGTATCACCGTTTTTTATTGCACGGTTATGTTCATAAATTCTTTTATTTAAGGGATGCTGAGTTTCACTAAAATATATTTTCCAACAATAAGCAAATGGTATGGTATATATTCCTGCTTAAGTAGGAGCTGTGGAATCTTTATTTTTGTTTTTATGTCTTTTTAAAATGTTTTTTTTTTATAGTGAGTGAGGTAGCTTGAATGGTCCTGAAACCATGTTGGGGAAGAGAAGAGAACATATGTTTTTTGCGTGAATTAGTGGGAAGGAAAACATTTCTTAGTATAGGTGGTGTAGTATGGGGAGATGTTGTCGTATTTTTAAAATGTATCTGGGTAGTTTTTTTTCTTAGCGGAGAGAATAACATGTTTGGGGTACTTTAATGTTATAAGAGAGGATTCAGTTCTACTGTATTCGTGAATGAGATATTCAGGACTACAAATGCGTAGAGCTCTTAGATAAAAACCTATAAGCATACTATTTTTGATGTAGTGGCTAGGGTTAGGGTTAGGGTTAGGGTTAGGGTTAGGTGGTGGTGTGAGTGATAATGAATGTAATCATTTTTGTTGGTTGGTTTACGATGAACCTGAAATAAAATGTGTTGTCTGTTAACGTACGTTGTAGCACACTGACTGCTAATAATACCTTCCTGCTTAATATATATATATATATATATATATATATATATATATATATATATATATTATTTCATGTATCCACATAAAATGTTATAAGCAAGAAATAATATATTATGTGTCGATTACTTTACTTCAACAGTGCTCAATACGTGAGTAGAGCTAGGTAATAAGTTATGAAAATATATTTATCGCAATTAAGATACACGGAGGCTTCCGCGTTTCATACTCATAGGGAATTGTCAAGCTAAAATGCATCGAATTCGTGTTGCCGAGTGTTTATATTTATATATATATATATATATATATATATATATATATATATATATATATATATATATATATATATATATATATATATATATATATATAGTGTTTAGTCTAGCTAGCTAAGAATCAGATTCATTATTATTCCCTCACCAGGTTAATGTTTTCAGAAGCCAATGGCAGGGCTTCTCTCAAACAACGGTTCGGCTGACTTTTACTTCTTCTTTTGTTCTGTTTTGTATGGGGGTTACACACTCTTTTGTAAATGTGTCAAATTAATGGGTGACCTTATTTTAACACGTGCGTGTTTGGTATAATATTCTATTTTAGGGGTTGGTTTAGTATAGTTTTTTATTTCATTATTTTATTTTTCCATATGTATTGTTATCCTAAAGTAAAGTTTATTCTGCATATACAGTTGTTTGCTATTTCACTTCTACAGTTTTATAGGTTTGGGGGGACTTTAAAGTTTGGAATTCAAAATTTCTCATTCAGACATACTCTACACAATCTATATTTTAATGTTAGTCCGAAGAGTGTAAGAATTACATTTTGGCGTCGACATTTGGAAAGAAAGAAGACGAAAAGAAATACAACATACTTTATATGGTCACGTTGTATCATTGAGCCCATCTCCTCATGGTTAAAGGAGTGAGAAGGGGGGGGGGGTTCTGTTTTACTTGATGAACATGCAACCCCGACCTTCCCGTTCCAGTGGTCTGAAATTTACGAGTTATTGCTAAAAAATCGTAATATTTTGCAACAACAAGAAAAAATTATATCGTTGGAGATTGCATTTTGTTTTTCTGATTTGTTTTAAAAAAACACTAAGTTGGATTTTATTTCGACTTTTCTACAAACTTGACTTTGTGTTAGACTAAAACAAAGTTTATATGTTTGATCTGTTTTGAAATGAAAAAAAGTCACTTGCATATTTTTAGGGGGGGACTCTTAAAAACTTAGAATTATATTGGAGTTGATTTGTTTGAGCTGTTTCACTTTAAAAATTGGGGTATCTTTTAGAATGATCAGTACAGTCGCGGACGGGGTCCAAAAAACGAACGAGAACGGTGTTATAAAAATAAATATGCAACAAGTGAGTTTAACCTACGTCGAGAAGAGATATTTGTCTACTTACCTATGATATTTGTTTGTATTTTTACGTACTATAAATGCGTTTTTATTAGATGTAAAAAAAAATTTCTTGTTCATTTTCTACTCGTATTCTTTCTAGACAAAATGGCGTCTTCTGCTCACTTCCTTACGAGCAAGCGCCATTTTTTTTTTGCAATGTTCGTGTGACAAAACTATTGCTTTCTAATAAATAGCAATTGGAACGGTTTAAAAATACAAACAAATATCACAGGTCAGTTTTAAATTAACTTTTATCGACGACAGTTACTTTTATTTGTTGTATATTTGTTTTTTGAGCGTTTTCAGCGTACTGATCATTCTAAAAAATACCCAAAAATTGAATTGGAAAATCTTTTATTTGGACTTTTCTAAAAACTTGAAATTATGTTGAACTAGAAATTTATTTGTTTGACCTATTTAGACTTTGAAAAACAAAGGTGTTCCTGCCTTACACGTGTCTTTAATAATCACGTGGTATCCTAGAGCCCCTCTCCTCACGGTTAAAAGGTATCGGAGGGAGGAGAAAGATGAGTTCTGTTCTACTCGGCAAAAAAGCCGCAACAAAAGATGTTTGGTTGCAAACACCAACCTTCCTTTATCAGTTCTCTGACTTCTTGCTAAAAATCGTAATAATATAGACTGGCACACGTGATTCCAAAGAGAACAGTGATTGGTTACCTGTTGGCCAAT
>OY744529.1:5087500-5095000 GCA_963556195.1 Sepiola atlantica
TATATATATATATATATATATATATATATATATATATATATATATATATACATACACACACACATATATGTGTGTTGTGGGCCTGTTTTCCGGAAGAAAAACATGAACTCGAAGTAGAGAAACAAGTGCATTGAAAAAGTATGATACAAAAAAGAGTGACAGTGGTTGTAAGTCTGTCTTGTCTGACAGTATAGACTGGTGTGGTTCCTACGCCCTTAAAGAAGGAGCACTCTGTCTTGTAAAAATTGCCTGCACAGCCTCGTCAGCATCGCCGGTAGAGGCGCCTCAGGCAGTAAGCAATAAACTTACTCCACTCCAAAGAGGCGAGGCAAAACCTGGGATTTTGGACCTCCTTAGCCCAACGGACTGGGATGGATCCAACACTGAGAAGCAGGTGGTCTCAATATTTATGGTGAGTGGAAGAGTTCAAGTAGTCCGTATAGGTAAAGTACTATAATAACCCCTCCAAAGCATTACTTCCAGGAGTTTCATTTCTTTTTATCTTAACGCTGTTTAGAGGCTTGGGATATCCGTTTGCCAAAATTGTCGTATTCTTTCTGGGAGTCTTCCGATACTCGTTCTCTCTCTCTCTCTCTCTCTCTCTCTCTCTCTCTCTATATATATATATATATATATATATATATATATATATATATATATATATATATATATATATTTATATAAACCACACAGAGGCTCCCGCGTTTCATCCCCGTAAGGAGTCGCCAGGCTAACGTCCACGCGCTTCAGCCTGACGATTCCCTATGATGATGAAACGCGGACGGTTCTCTGTAGCTTAATTGCCATAAATATATTTTCATAACTTACTATCTAGCTTTAATTGCGTATTGAGCACTGTTGAAGTAAATACTGAATCGATACATAATATATTAGATCTCCTTATAATATATGTGGATGTATGAAATTATATATATATATATATATATATATATATATATATATATATATATATATATATATATATATATATATATATATATATACAGGGTGGGCAAAAATAAGGGTCCTATTTTTAAAAATTCATAACTTTTTTATTTATTGATTTTTTTTTTTTTTTTTTAGAATAAGTAAAGGACCCCTTCCGAAGCAAGCATGAGTCGTATTAGCCCTAAGGAACGTACCCTCATTTAGAAAACATTATTTTTGCTTAAAAAACTCAAAACAGTGTAAAAAACAATACTTTAGTTTTTGTAAGTTTTAAGAAGTGTTTTTCGGCTAAAATTTGTTTTGTTTATTTCAAAAAATCTCGGAAGGGTCAGTCTACACACACATAACGTTTGGTGAGTTTAACTTTTATTTTGTGGAAGTTATTCAAATTCAAGTTATTCAAATTTAAAGATAGGACACTTATTTTGGCCCACCCTGTATATATATATATATATATATATATAGTAGCGACAGAATAAAAATAAAATCAAAAACGGATTTCATTGGACGAAATACATTTTTATAAATATGTTTAGTTTTAGGGGGGGGGGGTATCCTTTTTAAATTTTGTAATCTTTGTGACTTATCAGCACAAAAGGCAGAGTTCAGGAGCGATGCTGACAATGAGAGACGAAGAGGAAGAGAAACAACATGAATAAAACAAACTGAAATGCAAAAATAGAAAGCGGGATATGAAGGCGGTGGGGGTAATGCTTTGGGGGTTGGTCTTGGGATGAGGAGGACCCCGGGGCAACAAATCGGTTATTTCCACGGCATGAATCTCTAATTGATAATTACAATGAGTAACTCCGCCATGATGGCGGAGATTAACTGAATCGGCAGTTTCTCATTTTTGTTTGTTTTGTTTTTGATTTGGGACATGTTTTTTTTTTTTTATTGCTTCAGAGAAATCTAAGCCGTACCAGAATAACGTCCACTTTTCTTTTTGTGCAAGTCTGTGTGTGTGCGTTCATATGCGTGTGTGAATGCGTTCATATACACGTGTGTGTATAACGCGTGTATTTGTATGGATGTATGTATATGTTTGTGCGAGAATATGTGTGTCTTTAAGCTTGCCTCTCTGTGTGTATACGTCTATTTATATGTGGGTGTGCGTGTATGTGTGCGTGTATGTGTACATCTAGTGTGTGTATGCATATACGTATTAGAATGTGTGTACATGTGTATAAATTAATTTCTTATGATTTTATTGTTGGCATTGGTTTCCCCGATATCTTGCTCGTTAGAATTTTTTCTAGAAAGACATCGGGTACCTATAAGAGGGACCACGTTGAGATTGCCAACATACTAGCTGAACGTTTTTCCGTGGAACGAACTGGATTCGAACTTGGCATATCCAGTTTGTCAGTTTGTACCGTTGACCACTTAGCCACCATCACCTTCTAATTCAGGCATTAGTTCGTGTGTATGTGTATGCATATATGTATGTGTATGCATATATGTATGTGTATGCATATGTCTTTATGTATATTTACGTGTTTGTGGGTATGTGTATATATTCACATGCGTGTTTGTTTTCGTATGTGTGTATGCGTGTTTCTATGTTCATTCATTTTTTTAGTTCAATTCAGTGTGTTCTAAGAGACAAGAGGGGGGGGGGGCTCTCCTGGGGCTAACACTTCATTTATGTTATATTTGTATCCGGGGGATTTTCTTAAGGGTTAACGTTGCCCCTTTTAGAGTTTCTATCTTCATTTCCTACCGCTTGATTAATCAGGGAGTGTGTCTATGTATCTTTGAAGCTTTTGTTTGATTAGACCTGTTGCCCCTACTACAATCGGTGTACTGTTTATTTATTTCAAGGATCACGTTGTTCTTGAGTCATTCTTGAGGTCCTGATTCAGCCAGGGTTTTTTACCCCGCCTAATAAACCGGTATCGTCCAGGCCTTTGGGTCAGGATTTACGCCGGTCTATTGGGGGTTGTCTGATCCTGTGCAGTTCTAGGAGGTCCACCATCCCAGGCTTTGCCTCCCCTCTTTGGGGAGGAGTAAGTTTATTGCTTACTGTCTAAGGCGCCCCTACCGGGGAATGCCGACGGGGCTGCCCAGGCAATTTTTAAATGGCCAGAGTGCTCACCTCTCGAGCGCTGGCTTATCTAATCCCACTTTCCCGACCTTGTGTCACATCTTACCTTGTAGGAGGTAGATAAATAACTTCTTGAGATCCTGGCATTTTGTGATTACTTTGCCTTCGACACTATTGAATCCATAGTTATTCGAGAGAAGTACATCGAGAATAAAAGTATCCGATTGGATGTTTCATGTGTGTGTACATGTTTACGTGATTCGAACAGTGTGTGTGTTAGATAAAGGCACATGATTTCGGGTTAGGTTCAAAGTGTTGTATCTGCTACAAATCAGTCCGACAGTGGCTGTGTGGCTGTCGGGCTGAGGTGTGGTTCTTTTCAGTCCTAGGTAGCTAACCTTATAGGCTTTACATTCTCTCTGAGAAGGGGTTACTTTATTGATGATCGCCTAAGGCGTTCTTACTGGAGACTACCGACGGGGCTGCTCAGGCATTGTTATAGGATAGAGTGCGCATATCCTAGTGTGATGGCTTCTCAAAACTACACTTGACCTTGTGTCTAACCTCCTGACATGTACGTAAATAATATTATCTGCTCTGTCCTCAGTCGGAGCAGGAGACATCATTCTCGGGTGAAGTAATTTTTATTTCGTTTCCAAGCATAGTATCCCTTTTTAGAAGAACTAGATTTCCTCCACATTAAAAAAACAACTTTTCTTTCGTGAGGAAGGAAATAAATGAGGACATTTCCTGTACTTTATTGATTTATTTATATTAATAACATTACGAGACAACTTTGTGCGTGTGTGTTTCATAAAAATAAGGCCCTAGTGTTCCTGGTGGGTCTAAACAAAATTAACATTTAATTTCTTGTGTAATTCTCTCAGTAAATTCATATTCTGTCTAGATATATATTTTTAACCAATGTTGTATTTTGAATAAAAAAGAAGTTTTGTTTGGTTATTCGGTTTTACGGCATATCAACATTTACAATTAATTAATGATGAAACAATAAATCATTATTATAATGTAGATTTCGTGTATGTTTGTAAAGAAAATTCGGAATATTATTTAAAAAAACAATATAATCACAAACTCACACCGGTCATTAGGGGAACCTGGAGTAAAACGAGATAGCGGGGTAAAACGAGACACCAAAGATAACTGAAAGAGAGAGATAGAGAGAGAGAGGGGGAGAAGGAGGAGGAGGAGAGAGCTCTTTCTCGAGGAGTCTGATCAAGAGATCAAGTGGTATCGCGTAGGCGGCAACGTCTGGCATTGTTTAGTTTAACTAAATATTCGAAATTTACCTATTTTGATCTATGTTCAGTGTTCTACTGTAATCGTGTCTATAACGAAAAAAGGTACAGATTTGTCAAACAAGAATTAACATTCTGATAGATATTTCGGTGGGCTATGGTAAGAGATTCATCAGTTTGCCCTACTTAAGCCTGGCAGCGTGTGGTATGGAAGCCTTGTGAACAAGTATGCATGGGTAAAACAGGAAAAGCATTGGGGCAAAATGAGACACTGTCTAGTTTGACCCCTACTTAAGCCTGGCAGCGTGTGGTATGGAAGCCTTATGAACAATATGTATGCGGTAAAACAGGACAAAACAGTAGGGCAAAATGAGACACTGTCTTGTTTGACCCCTACTTTCAGCGTGTGGTATGGAAGCCTTGTGAACAAGTATGCATGGCAGCGTGTGGTATGGAAGCCTTGTGAACAAGTATGCATGGGGTAAAACAGGAAAAAGCAGTGGGGCAAAATGAGACAGTGTCTTGTTTTACCCCAGACGTTCACAAGGTAATTAAGGTGAGCTGCTGTGTTTTGCTTTATGTTTTAATCAGAATTTTCAATTCATAGTAATAAAGCATTTGTTTTTATATTGTCTACAAGCAGTAGTAGTAGTAGTAGTAGTAGTAGTAGCGGTAAAAATATTATTTAGAACTGCTACCGATACCAGTACTACTATTACTGCTACGGCCACTGCTACCACACACTACCACCACTACTACTACTGCAACTACCACTACTACGATAACTGTTTTTTTGGTAATTTAGGCATAATTCATAACGCTTTATTTTCACAGGATGGTGAGAAATTACGTCAGGAAGACTACACGCCATTCGTGGGATGAGACAAATATGCAACACGCAGTGTTGTCTGTTCTCAATGATGACCATGGGTACGCGAAAGCTTCCGAAATTTATGGTGTACATAAAAGCGCCATAGAACGAAGAGTGACAAAGCTTAGCAATAAATAGCGTCATGCTTCAGGGATGTGGCCCTTAGGCAGAACCGTTTTCACTGATGCTGATGCATCTGAGGCAACAGATACCCCTGTCGTTACTGATGCCCTCAGCTTCAAACGCACCATCTCAACCTCCAGACACCCCTTTACCTCCAGCGACCCCTCTGCATCAACCTCAAGCCGTCCCAACACTTCAACGTCCAGCCGTCCTATTACCTCAACCCCTAGCTATCCCACCACCTCAACCTTCAGCCCTCCCACTACAGCAGGAATCAGCATTTGGCATTTCCTCACGGCCGAGAGGGAAGACTGCTATTCTCACATCTTCTCCGTATAAAAGGTTTTTGATGAAGAAAAAAAGAGAAGATGGTGTTAAAGACTCAGCCAAGAGTAAAGGCAAAGGTGTCAGCTCAGCCAGAAAAAAAACAGCTTTTTTCGAGCCAGGGCCAGGAAGAAGTACTGTGATGGACTGTACTCTGAGAGTGCCGAAAGCTGGGTAGCGTGTCAAAGGGGGCTGTATGAGATAGGCACACTATGGCCGTGCAGGTCTAAATGAGTGCAATAAGGCCCCATTTCTCATTTGTGAGCCCTTCGAAGACTGACTTATGCAGACTAATACCTGTCTCATTTTGACCCAGCTGATGTCTCGTTTAACCCCAAGCATGGGGCAAAATGGGACAATACGGACAGCTAAGTAAATAATTTGCATTCCTTTTGAAAACCAATTCTCATTGTTTTTGTTGTTGTGGCATTGTTTTCCAATACTTTGAATGTTCAGAATATTAGAAATGGTGTATATGGCAATGTTACCCTGGATTCCACAGGGCTTTTTCACTTAAGTATCTCGTTTCGCCCCATGTTTCACTACACGGTTACAAAAACCAAGAAAAAGAATTGTTATCATTTTAATGGAACCCCGAAATTGCCACAGCCTCACCTCAACATTCTTCGATAAGTGAGGACGCCTCATGATAGAATATTTGTCGCCTACCCCTATTTATATGCAATCAAGGCGGATGACCATCTATTAGTGGATCTAATACAGTGTAACCTCAATTTTAGAATATAATTTGTTCTTAAAAGATGTTTTAAAACCGAATTGTTCGAAAACTGACATTGACTGTTGATTTTCTACGGAATTTAGGTGACAATATGACTCCTCAAAGTCCGCATCCTTCCAGTGGAGGGTTAGTTTGTGCTCCCCCAATTCGGTTTTTTCATGCTTCTTCACACTTCATGACAATTTTGTGTGGTATCTACCGATATTTGTGCCACCACACATCTGTGTATTAAAATAAATGGTTTTAATGGGTTCAGTTTCTGAGATTTCTGAGAGTTTCAGTTTATTATTCAGTATTTAATTAATATTTAATTAATATTTAATTAATATTTAATTAATATTCAGTGTATTATTCAGTATTCACGAGCAGTTTCTCACACAAGTCAGCATCAGTAATTGCTCACTGATGATAACCGGTGATGCTTCCTGGAGGCTCAAGTTTTTTCTAGTACTCTCCATTTCTTTTCGTTATCCATTGCAAAAAACTTTGCGTTATCGCAACAGCCGTTAACCATTGATTACTCGCTGGTAACGATCACTGGTCTTCTCTGAGATTTGGGTAGCAATAAGCCTTCCCATATTTCCAGTACTCTCTGTGTCCTTCCGATAGATAGCTGCAGCTAAGAACCACGAGATAAGATTATCTCAACACGAAGCTCACCTCATAGATCGGTACAACTGCACAGCGCATTCTCTATGCTTACTCCGAGAAGGAGAAAGAGTAGCAATACAACGCGCAAACAATCGTCGATGGGACACAACAGGTGGTGTTCTTTAAACTCTTCCTAACCGTCAGTATCGGATCAGGATTCAGATCGCTTTGAGAAGCCGTAGATTCATCAGAAAACTTGCAACACCTGCAATTCTAGTTCTCATTACCAGTGCTTTACATGAACTTCCCAATCCAACGCCTTGGGATCTCTATACACTTGGTACACCAGTTCTGCAAACCAGAGGACACGTGATGACATCGCGCAGGCACCCAACATCACTCAGCACCGCTAAACCAATGTCAGCAAAATCCGCCCGGACATTGTCTAGGTTACTCGCTAACAATCAACCAGGTCAAAAGAACCCATCTTTCCCCAAATACTATTACGTTCGCGTACTGGGAGTGGGGTATAGAATCAAACTGACACTTACCGGCATGACATACTTCAATATTCAATATGCAGATGTCGCTTGAATTA
>OY744529.1:5100000-5127500 GCA_963556195.1 Sepiola atlantica
AAAACTTAAAGTTTTCTCCCATTTTAACGTTTGCCCCAGCCGTTTCGAAAGTGAAAAGTCGAAAAAGTGACGAAAGAATAGAAAACCTGTAATTTCGTCACTTTTTAACCGAATATTATTAATTTTTGAACGCAGCTGCTAAGCGTAATCGTGTTTAGTTTAATATAAGTTATATTTAGTTAAATCTAGTTTCATGCAAAGGAAGCCAAGCGTAGTAAAAGATACAATTAATGAGTTTCTTTACAGTATTTTAAAGGGGTTTTAGGGAGCATAATATGGACAACACCTTTAGAGGCAAATTAAGCAAAGGCACTAGAATTTCAATTTCTTCTCAACACCCATTTTCTAGAATCAAACACTCTGTAATGGATTTTTATCAAAATTGGAATAAAGATTCATTCGGTTTATTACTATTAGATCTTGAATTCTGTCATAACCCGTTCCCATAAGTCATCAAATGTCATTCAAATGAATCATTATTTTCAATCCTCTCATGATATTCATCATCATTCAACTGACAATCTATCCCTTTTATTATGCCTCATCCTAGAGTGCCTTTTAGACTTGATAACTGGTGACTCATTAGTAAATACCTTAAAACTCAAGCCACCCTCTACTCTCGAGAGGATATGAGATCACTTCACAACGACTTGAATCCATTTAACTTCCAAACATTTTTTCGTTTAATATTTATTTATCATTGTTACTCTACACGATTAAATGTATTTACCCTTTTTTCCTTATTTTATACTTTTATTGTAATTTTTATTATTCTACAATACCTGCCCAACAGTTCCGGTTTTCTCCGCCTCCGCATGCAGAAAAAAATACTAAGAAAATTCAACAACTGTCAGACCTTGATCGCTCACAAACACAAAAATCACAAAATACATTACTAAAAGTGCAACACAATAACAACAAAATCAGAACAACAAAACAAAGCAAGAAAAGAAAACCAAGACAAATGAAAAACAAAAATAAAAAAAAACAATCGTCTACTCTTTCTTTCCCATCAACCTCCATTTCTCTTTCCTAGTCTTTTTCCCCATTTTTCACCTAAAACGGCAGCATGCTTACATTTTGTTTCTCCCTGAATGTTTAATTTTACTTCAGTCAGAGTTCTCAGAAATCAAGGGGCCCCTTCCTGGGGCTAACACTTGATCTCTATATGAGATACATAGATACCCGAATATTCTATTAAAATTCTCCTTCATTTCTCAAACATTGAGCTAGTAAAAAAGTTAAGAATAATAATTTCTTCTCTCCCCAACTGACCAGTCAAGTATGTCATAGTATATCTTTCTTGTGGTCTGTTGGTCTTACCGGATTCCAGGACAAGAATTCATCTAGTCTGGTGGAGTATTCAGCTAAGTGGTGTCACTTGAGGTAACATCACTAGAAGATGCACTATTCCTCGTATGAGCAAGTGTATAGCCGTGCTGAGGGGATCTTATTTGTGCTGCGGATACTATGTAATTTTGAATATTTGGTCAGGGGTTACTTGTAGGGGTAAGTAAGTATCCTCATGTCAGGTTGTCCTGACAAACCTTTGTACAGAGAGACCGAAGACACTCGAGGATTGTGTCTAGTAGGTAATTCAAACTCCCCTTGTTAATGTGTCTGTGTGTGACTTTTAAAACTAAAATGTGTCTTAAATGTTCGTGTCCTTTCGCCGTTTCCTTTTTCTGTTTCATTTTTTCTACGTTCGTGGGTGCATCATTTGAAATGAAAAGTTTTTTTTACTCACTCACCTCTGACCTTTTCTCGCTCCTCCCCCTCTCTCCCACATCCCTTCGCCTCGTTCTTTATTCACTGTTTCGTTTCTTTTTTAACCAGTTCCATCAACTTGTATGTTTGATAATGTTGTTTCTTTTTTCTTTTTCTTCTTATGTTGAGAAATGTCGGTCACGGCAACCAAATAAAGTATGTTACATTACCTAATGTCTAATATCTCACAAGTCACAACCAAATAAAGTATGTTACATTACCTAATGTCTAATATCTCACAAGTCACAACCAAATAAAGTATGTTACATTACCTAATGTCTAATATCTCACAAGTCACAACCAAATAAAGTATGTTACATAACCTAATGTCTAATATCTCACAAGTCACAACCAAATAAAGTATGTTACATTACCTAATGTCTAATATCTCACAAGTCACAACCAAATAAAGTATGTTACATTACCTAATGTCTAATATCTCACAAGTCACAACCAAATAAAGTATGTTACATTACCTAATGTCTAATATCTCACAAGTCACAACCAAATAAAGTATGTTACATTACCTAATGTCTAATATCTCACAAGTCACAACCAAATAAAGTATGTTACATTACCTAATGTCTAATATCTCACAAGTACCAACCAAATAAAGTATGTTACATTACCTAATGTCTAATATCTCACAAGTCACAACCAAATAAAGTATGTTACATTACCTAATGTCTAATATCTCACAAGTCACAACCAAATAAAGTATGTTACATAACCTAATGCCTAATATCTCACAAGTCACAACCAAATAAAGTATGTTACATTACCTAATGTCTAATATCTCACAAGTCACAACCAAATAAAGTATGTTACATTACCTAATGTCTAATATCTCACAAGTCACAACCAAATAAAGTATGTTACATTACCTAATGTCTAATATCTCACAAGTCACAACCAAATAAAGTATGTTACATTACCTAATGTCTAATATCTCACAAGTCACAACCAAATAAAGTATGTTACATTACCTAATGTCTTATATCTCACAAGTCACAACCAAATAAAGTATGTTACATTACTTAATGTCTAATATCTCACCAGTCACAACCAAATAAAGTATGTTACATTACTTAATGTCTAATATCTCACAAGTCACAACCAAATAAAGTATGTTACATTACCTAATGTCTAATATCTCACCAGTCACAACCAAATAAAGTATGTTACATTACCTAATGTCTAATATCTCACCAGTCACAACCAAATAAAGTATGTTACATTACTTAATGTCTAATATCTCACAAGTCACAACCAAATAAAGTATGTTACATTACCTAATGTCTAATATCTCACAAGTCACAACCAAATAAAGTATGTTACATTACCTAATGTCTAATATCTCACAAGTCACAACCAAATAAAGTATGTTACATTACCTAATGTCTAATATCTCACAAGTCACAACCAAATAAAGTATGTTACATTACCTAATGTCTAATATCTCACAAGTCACAACCAAATAAAGTATGTTACATTACCTAATGTCTAATATCCTACAAGTCACAACCAAATAAAGTATGTTACATTACCTAATGTCTTATATCTCACAAGTCACAACCAAATAAAGTATGTTACATTACTTAATGTCTAATATCTCACCAGTCACAACCAAATAAAGTATGTTACATTACTTAATGTCTAATATCTCACCAGTCACAACCAAATAAAGTATGTTACATTACCTAATGTCTAATATCTCACCAGTCACAACCAAATAAAGTATGTTACATTACCTAATGTCTAATATATCACCAGTCACAACCAAATAAAGTATGTTACATTACTTAATGTCTAATATCTCACAAGTCACAACCAAATAAAGTATGTTACATTACCTAATGTCTAATATCTCACAAGTCACAACCAAATAAAGTATGTTACATTACCTAATGTCTAATATCTCACAAGTCACAACCAAATAAATATGTTACATTACCTAATGTCTTATATCTCACAAGTCACAACCAAATAAAGTATGTTACATTACCTAATGTCTAATATCTCACAAGTCACAACCAAATAAAGTATGTTACATTACCTAATGTCTAATATCTCACAAGTCACAACCAAATAAAGTATGTTACATTACCTAATGTCTAATATCTCACAAGTCACAACCAAATTAAGTATGTTACATTACCTAATGTCTAATATCTCACAAGTCACAACCAAATAAAGTATGTTACATTACCTAATGTCTAATATCTCACAAGTCACAACCAAATAAAGTATGTTACATTACCTAATGTCTAATATCTCACAAGTCACAACCAAATAAAGTATGTTACATTACCTAATGTCTAATATCTCACAAGTCACAACCAAATAAAGTATGTTACATTACCTAATGTTAAATATCTCACAAGTCACAACCAAATAAAGTATGTTACATTACCTAATGTCAAATATCTCACAAGTCACAACCAAATAAAAAACATACCTCGTGTCTCCCACGTTCAATTACAGCAATCGTCCGTGACTGAGAGACAGACATTTATTCCATGATCGTCTCCAGGGATGAAATCTTGCTGGAATTAAAGTTGGACACAACAATAACAATAACAAAACGCCGACACTTGTTGGTTAGGTTGTAACAAGGAAGAAGCCTTGCTCGTGGTTTACGTAACTTCAGTTCGGTGCCCCCTATTAATTTACGTCAAAGACATTGTTATTTTTTACCAGAGAGCTCAACCCACGATGAGTGGGAAGAACAATATTTTCATCTACAGACAGCAGTTCCGAGATATCGCGGGTCTTGAGTGTGACAAGAAATGAGGAAGGTACTTCAATATATATATATATATATATATATATATATATATATATATATATATATATATATATATATATATATATAAATCACAGCTGAGTGAAAACATGACACTTAAAAAAAATTAAAAAAAATATTGTCTGTATTTTCCTGATAAAGATACTTGTATGGGTGGAAAACTCGAATTTTAGGTAAATAATGTTTATTTAAAAAAAAAATCAGCATTTGACTGTTCTCTTAACCGTTTTAAAGTTAAATGCATTTTAACAGTGGAAATATATATAGGGCGAATGCTTGCAGATTAATAATTTAATATTTATTTATAAATATTATATATATATATATATATATATATATATATATATAGGGCGAATGCTTGCAGATTCTAGACTGACTCTGTGAATCGGGTTCGCGCCTCCCGACCGTCTGAAATTGTTACTTTCCTGCACTTATGAGAGCAATAAGCTTGAAACGCTAGCGTGTGTAGGTATTAATAATTTAATATTTATTTATAAATATTATATATATATATATATATATATATATATATATAGGGCGAATGCTTGCAGATTCTAGACTGACTCTGTGAATCGGGTTCGCGCCTCCCGACCGTCTGAAATTGTTACTTTCCTGCACTGATGAGAGCAATAAGCTTGAAACGCTAGCGTGTGTAGGTATTAATAATTTAATATTTATTTATAAATATTATATATATATATATATATATATATTATATATATATATATATATATATATATATATATATATATATATATAGGGCGAATGCTTGCAGATTCTAGACTGACTCTGTGAATCGGGTTCGCGCCTCCCGACCGTCTGAAATTGTTACTTTCCTGCACTGATGAGAGCAATAAGCTTGAAACGCTAGCGTGTGTAGGTATTAATAATTTAATATTTATTTATAAATATTATATATATATATATATATATATATATATATATATATATATATATATATATATATATATATATATATATATATATATATATATATATATATATATATATATATAGGGCGAATGCTTGCAGATTCTAGACTGACTCTGTGAACCGGGTTCGCGCCACCCGACCGTCTGAAATTGTTACTTTCCTGCACTGATGAGAGCAATAAGCTTGAAACGCTAGCGTGTGTAGGTATTAATAATTTAATATTTATTTATAAATATTATATATATATATATATATATATATATATATATATATATATATATATATATATATATATATATATAGGGCGAATGCTTGCAGATTCTAGACTGACTCTGTGAACCGGGTTCGCGCCTCCCGACCGTCTGAAATTGTTACTTTCCTGCACTGATGAGAGCGATAAGTTAAAATCACTAGCGTCTGTAGGTATCAATAATTTAATATTTATTCATAAATGTTATAATAAGCCCCTTTAAGAAATTAAAGTCGAGCACTCTCGGGGATGTTAAAAATAGACTGTCCAACAGGTCTAAAGCAAAGTTCCGATTTGTCTTCTGTTTGCTGCCCGCTTCTTAGGCACATATAGATCTTAATTTCTCTTAATCACGTGACAGTTTCCGGTAGCTGCGAGGATAAAGCGCATGCTGACTCTGTGAACCGGGTACGCGCCTCTCAACCGTCTGAAATTGTTACTTGCCTGCACAGATGAGAGCTATAAGCTTGAAACTCTAGCGTATGTAGGTATATATAATTTAATATTTATTGATAAATATTATATATATATATATATATATATATATATATATATATATATATATATATATATATATATATATATATATATATATATATATATATATACTTTTCTATCTCCGTACTTCTTCGTTCTTCCATGCAATCTCTTCTGACTAAAATTGACAATGTAATTATGATATTAATAATCATCAAAGCAAAATTTTCGGAGAATAACAAAGATAAAACAGAGAGTACAAATCCTCTCCCGTATAGATTAAAATAGTAGAAACGAAATGGATAAATGCTTCGTTCGAATTAATAGCTAAAATAATAAAAATCGAATCACAAACTATCAGTTGACGATAAAGATAAATGGGGAAATATCATATCCTATTTCACCGCCGCATCCACACGACAATCGAAAGATTTATGTATATTTTGAGGACACGACATACACAACATAATGACAGTCTGGGCTTAGCCAAAACAATTAGGCAAAATGAGATAAAATTATTTGTAAATATGCACATAAAAGGAGACAAAGTAGGGATTGTGTAAAAATATTCAATGACCTTGTGCCATACTTCTTTGTCCCGTTTCAGATTTCGCTGTATCGAACATATATCCTTTTTTCTAGGCTGATCGTCATGCGCACGCTCGGCAGAGAACCATTATTCTGTATGCACGTTGGGAATGCTGTTAGCCATCGCTGATGATGCTATTTCGAAGTATTCTTTCTCCTTTCTCGCGTTGACCTACCAATACTTTAGGGTTTAGTCGACCTTACTATTACGAACACGGTATGTCGAGCGCACAGTTCGCGTTTGCCAAACATTGTACCACCGCCACTTCCAGAATAGGGAGGTCAGATGTTTTAGGCCAAGTTAAAATTTGATCCATGTGAGTTATGGAACGACCAGCTGATTTCTGCATGAGTAATTATCATGCCAATTGAGGAGAATATGTAAAACAAGGGCGGTCAACCTTTTCAGAGTGAGGGCCAGATGAGACTTTTGGAAGAAGATCGCGGGCCGGAGTGAAAAACGAAATCTCAGAATTACTATATTTTTTTTACATGAATAAATTGTACAAAAATTGCAAATCTGATATTTTTTCTCAAGAGACTTCTGTATGTGATGTTATAAAAGGCGCCCACGAAGAGCCATTTTGGAATCATGAAAAATAATGACGGGGGAAGTAGCAAGTTGATCCAGCATTCGTTTTGACACACCTCACATAGGTTCTATGTTTCATGCCCTTTCCTCGTCTCACGTTTCCTCTTTGCCTCTCTCTTTCTCTTTTTCTATTTTTATCTCAGGCCAAGGATTTGAAATTAATAGTTAAAGAAAAATGAAATATACATGCATCATCGCTCGCTGATATTCATACATTTTTATCCCACTGTAAATCTTAATTGAAACCTACTTTTACGTCTATGTCACAAAATGATATGAGTTTTACTGGGAGGTCCGCGGACCGGATTGCAATAATAAAGCAGAGCAGGGTGGCGGGCCGGACGCTAATGTAGAAGGTTAACAGATAGCGAATGTAAGGACACAACAACAGAAGAACATACAAAACGTCGGAAGGTTAGGAGGTAAGATAATAAAATGACTGCTAGCTGGTCGTTGGCCAGCCCCTAGGGATGTAGGAGATGCAATCGTTCTATGCGTCTCTCTCCCCCTTATCCTTGATATGAAGAAATCAATACCAGCTTTAGACGAAATCTCGCCTCTTATCAGCTTGAAACACTTGCTACGTCTAACCACACTGAATAGCACTGATACGGTGAAACTTCTGTCTGTGGTTGAATGTTTCTCGGCTAAAAATGATGCATTTCTTCACATTTGTAAAATAAAAAATATTCTTATAGAAAACATAAAGGCACGTACATTACAAGAGCATAAGTCAGTTGGGAGACTGTATATTTCAGCCTGACAGCGTAATGTCTTATCTGGACAAACTTCTCCATATTGTATGAAGTATCACCGAAATTATGACATGGAAACTTTGATAACTCAAAACTATTTTTCTGATCAGGCTAAAAAGAGCATAAGATCGATACATCAAATGCTGGCCTCTGGAACTCCCTCCCTGCCCCCTGTTTCCCCGACAGTACTGACATGCAGAAATTTAAAACTAATGTAAACAGACATCTCGCTGCTCAGATCCCAATTTAAGCTGAACCACCAATCCTTCTCCCCTTTTCCTTTTTCTCAGTAGCCCCCTACGTTTACAGTGGCGGCCTGCCTTGTTTGGGGTGAATCATGTTAAAAAAAAAATTTCGACCGTGATCGGATTTTTGTCTACGATAACAGAACTGAAGCTATCGCCAAAAGTAAAATTTCCACTTTTTCCATGACCTTGACCTTTTACTTAAATATCATATAATTAAATATTTTCCAAGTTAGACTATGACCGATGCTTTTACATGGTTTGGTTACGATTTGTCCAGCGATGTGAACGCTAGGCAGGACAGAAACAAACAAACAAACAAACAAACATAGTGGTAAACCCGATCCAAAACATAACTTCCTTGGCGGTTATAATTGTGAATTTTTGAAGTGAAGATTGATATTTGGAAAATATTGGTTATTCGGAATACATTTCTCATCTTGAGTGTTATCATCACAACGTTACGGCCGCTGTAACTTCTGACCTTCTTCCGGTGTATCTCTTCGAACTCGGGAATCTGAACGGAATTTTGAACGGAACCCACGGGGGTAGCATGCTCTTGTTCTCGTCAGCCATGACTGGGAGAAGTCTTCAGTAATTCGAAATTCTTCGTATCGCCCACACCAAAGATTAAAACTTTCAACAATCAGATAACTATCACTTAGAACTAAATTTAACTTAGATTCGACATTCTGTAGACCGGTACCATCTTGGCCTTCGGGCCTTGATTCCGCCAGTCAGAGATATTGTCCTGTCCAGTTCTAGGGGGGGGGGTCCACCCTCCAAGGCTAAACCTTCTTTTTGAGAAGGGGTTAGTTTATTGCTAATCGCCTGGGGCGCCCTTACCGGGGAATGCCGACAGGACTGCTCAGGCATTTTTGTAGGCCAGAGCGCGCTAATACTAGAGCACTGGCTAACCACACCTGACCTTGTGTCTAACCTCTAACTATATACATAGGTCCTTGTGGACAGTTCTAGTATGAATTTTTTTAACCTTTAACCCTATTCTTGTTTTTCTATGTGTAGTCTTATTACTTTATCGCTATATATCAGTATTTGTATTACTATATATCACCATTAATCGACTTACTTGACTTGACATGCGCATACATCATAGAGTTTCGCCACATGCTTGAAAATAAACTTCTGTAATTTATCATAGACTTGGGTCAGTCTTTCAACTGTCAGGAGCGGAATGCCAGTCTCAACGCTTATATGTGTGTTGACACTAAGCCTAACCCCATCACCCCTCCCGCCGCGAGACCAACATATGCATGACAAACATGATTCGGAGGGCTTCATAGACGTATCGTAATATTAAATTTTTAATTTTTTTTTGTTCCAACTGTCTGCGTCACTCTACTTTTCTTCTTTATTTTTCTTTCTCAGATTGTTTTTTTATTTTGTTTTTACTTTTAATTGTATTTTGGCTGTCTTGTCTCGCGGCTGGAGAGGGGGCGGTGGTGTTTGACTTCGTGTCAGCATGCGCATGACAGGCGTGGTTCTGAGGGCTTCATAAACGGATCGTAATATTAAATTTTTAATTTTGTTTTGTTCCAGCTGGAGATACATATTGGCTGACCTCTTTATATTCCCTCCCCTTCTTTTTTGATGATTTTAACTTAAGTGAGTTGCTTGTCCCTTTTTTTTTAATCCCCTCTCTCTTTGCCTATAATATTTCTTTTTTGGCTGGTGTATATTTCTTTTTTCCGTCATTTTCAATATGCAACTGTCCCGCTAGCATTCTGGGCAGACTAGAAAGTCGAAATAAATTATAAATGCTGACAGTTGCAATGTGTATGTGAATTTTTTCTTTCTATATTCTATTCTTGCTCTGTTTTCTACATTGAGTTCTCTTACTTAGATTTCTTACCAAAATTATTCACTTTGATACTATATATATATATATATATATATATATATATATATATATATATATATATATATATATATATATATATTATAACCTTATCTATTATTTATAGTTAATGGATCCCATATTGTATTAAATTCTATACTAGGTCTGCTTAGGAGGTCATTGTCGCCCAACATATGCGCTGCTTCTTTGAGTTGTCTTACTCTCCACCATTCTTCTCTATCTATAATGTTTACTTCGTCCCATAAGGGTAGATGGGTTCCCTTTCCCCTCCATATGTGGTCAGCCATACACGATTTTTCGATATCTCCACCTATTACAGCTTTCCGGTGTTCTTTTAGCCTTACTGTTAGTGGGTGACATGTCTCACATTTGTATATTTTCCCACACTTACATTAGATCACATACACGCAGTTCTTAGTCATACATTTTTCTGTCGTAGGTTTGACTCTCACAAGATGCTTTCGGAGGGTTGAGTCGCTCCTGAATACTGTCCTGATGTCATATGGATTACATATTCTTTGGATTTTTTCCGACAAATCCTTCATATATTGTATACAAACTGTGGTAAGTTTTTAAGTGATGTCCGTTTATTTTTGGTCTAGATATATTAGAGCTGATGTCATGCTCTCAAGATAGTTGTTTCGGTGGAGGGTTTCTCTTAAACTATCCATTTCCTCTCGATATGTATCGCTGTTACTACATATTGTCTTTGCTCGATGTTGTAGGCAGCGGACGATTCCTTTCTTTATATTATATGGATGGTGGGAGTTGAAATTTAGATACTGTCCAGTGAAAGTTGGCTTTCGATATACAGATGACCACAACCCCTGATCAGTGCGAGTTATCAGCACATCTAGAAAGATGTTATTATGTTCCTTTTCCATGGCGAACTGTATATAGTTTATATCTGAATTCAAATATTAATTTTTTGACAGTCATTTAGTATTACTAAACGAACAAATGTATCATTATCACTGTTGTGTTATAATAGCGAAATTTGCTGCTAGTTGAAAGAATCGCTTCGATCTGTAATTGACATTTGCTGCAGAAAAGAAAGGAAATGGTTTCACTGTTGAAAATATCCCGAACAGGAAAATTATATTCATAGAGAAATCAAAGCGAATTAAAAAGAAGTCTACTTAATAACATGGACCAAGGTCAAAGAAAAAGAAATGGTTATTAAGATCGACTTCATTTTATAAATTAGAAATAATGTATATAATATACATATATATATATATATATATATATATATATATTATATAGTTATCCAAATACAGCTATTCCGCCGTATCATGGCTCCTTAGTATGGCTCGACACTGTGAGTGTTTTACGCTGAGATTCGAAACCCGACCTCTAGTACAGCGATGACATTAATTTATTATAGATGCGGTTTTTACGCTTTCTGCTAATTATAATCCGGGCATGTTCGGTATTACAAACTGCGTGATTGTAAGGGCGCGTGTGCACCTCGATCATTTATCAACTCGTGGGTAATTAGGATTAACATGAAATAATACAAAAAGAAAAAGCCACAGTTTTTCACTCTTTGTGTTCGCTATCTACACTTTCCCTACGATTGTAATCGCTTGTTTGCTTGTCAGACATATTTTCTATTTGATTATTTTATGGCTAATACAGATTGGAATATAGTCCCCATGCGGTGAATCTCTTGTCATACTGTCACGTAAGCGAGGCCGCGTCGCTTACGATATGATTTCTATGGACATGAATACCCAAATGCCCCTCATCTTTCGCCCTCTCCCGCCTTTTTACATTAATGGCTCAATTCACTGTTAAACGGCCACGCGCGCCCACAAACGATCGTAGATACTGGAAAGATTTCGAAAAAACATAAACCATTCATTTATTTACTACTAACAGGGTGACCCGACGTTGTCCGGGATTGAATGAGGATCTCTACTATGAACTTTTTTTTTGACTAGCGTCAGACGAAATTTCCATGTAATGAGCTTCTTTGAGAAGGTTTTTCCTCTGTGGAAAACATTACTGCGGTATTGCTTCCCTGCTTATTACAACATGGTTGTCTTCAAATCCAATGTCAGCAATTCAAGTATCTACCAAATAAGTTAACAATCGCAGTTTATACCACTGATCAATGGTAGTACTCCCATAGTGTTCTTCATATTTCAGCTGGCAATCATTTTTTTTGTTGTCTCAGTAACCGTTATCCTCGAGCAGCTCTTGGTCTTTATAAGTGGTGGCCCCAATTGTAAAACAGAAATCATTATGATCACTAATAGCCTTTTTATTATTGCTATTTCGGTGGAGATGTTTTTGTAGATACGTCCAAGTATCTTTAATAGATGCTCTGTTCGTCAGTCAGTCCGTCTGTTCGTTTGTCACGCTTAACATTGAAATAGCATTTTACTCGCTAAACGCGCAGATTGAATGGACGCATCATACGATTATCCGTTTTTCATATTAATATGAATAACACTTAATAAAACTTGAATTCCGTAGAGTTTCTATTTTTATTTTCGCTTGAGTCGTTTAATAAAAACAACATTTTAAAGACAATTCTCTGTAGATAATGATATTAAAAAATTGAAAACTTAAATGTACGACACATAAATGTCTTGGGAGATTTAAATACTCTCTGCCTTGATTTCTTTTTTCTCATTCACACAGTCAAGGTGGCATTTCTTTGTAAAAGTGATCACCGAGTTTCGACTATGGGTATCATAAGACGTATTTAGACCTTGAAATGAAGAGGGTTAAGTAATTTAATTTTTTTAGTAGGACTAACGTTATCAGAAAGTATTTTAAAATTAACAGGTCCATCAATAACGTTATTCACAAAATGAGATTATCGTCGTTTGGACATGTTTCCCTGTTACCATACTCAGCTATGTAAAGGAAAGCACGTATAGATTTAACTGAAGAATAAGCCAGAGGATGGAAGTGACGCCGCCGTTACTGACATAGCGTTGCCACGAACGATAACCAGGGAGATACGTTGGAACAACCAGGCTGACTCACGGGGCTCGTGCCTAGACGTTGAAATCCTCCGTCCAATGTCCCGTGAGTCAGCCTGGTTGTTCCAACGTATCTCCCTGGTTATCGTTCGTGGCAACGCTATGTCAGTAACGGCGGCGTCACTTCCGTTCTAATTGTCATCTGTTGACTCTCTCTTTCTTTCTCTGACAATTGGTTCAAGCAAAAACATAATTGATGGTCTAGCCAGAGGATGGCAACCAAAGAGATGGATCGACTAGATAAGGGTTGATACGAGGAAGACTGGCCCAAGATCAATATAAGTGTTAGAATCTCGCTATGAAAAGAAAGCATATAAAGAAGGTTTTGTGGCACAATACGTGACCTTTTGGGGAGCTAAGTGCTTCCCGTTATATTCGTAATCCTTATGCCAGACTTATCTCAAAAACAGTAATTCCCTGCGTTTGAGATCACTGAGTGCAGTCATATTTTGGAGGACTGAAGGTCGGTGTCAAACCAATTCAATGACAGGTGCATGTGATGGGTTCAGAGATCAGACCAGTCGTCGTTCGAGAAAATCAGTTATCAAACCCAAAACAAAACATTTGACAAGGCGACAACGATGACGACTGTATTCCCTCTCTCTCTCTCTCTCTCTCCCTCTGTCTCTCTCTCCTTCTCTCTCTCTCACTTTCCTCCTCCTCTCTCTCTCCCTCTCTCTAGTAAAGAGATTGAAAATTCAGAGTCGGCTATTGAAATCTGAACGAGGAAGATGAGTTTGTCGCGCTCTGAGATGTTTCTTTTCGAAATATAATAAATTATATTTTTATATAATAAGTAAAATGGTTTGTTCCATTATTACATAATGTTTGATTTGTAGCACGATGGTCCCGACCAAATAGCCGGCTAGCCAGTCCCATAAGCAGACGACAGTAACTATCGTCAGCCGATGATTGCTCACTGGCCATAACAAGATGAGACGTTGCACATACGTGCACATGTTGTAACGCATCGTCCCCGTCGCCACATATCGTACCAAAGATGGCCCCCGGCAAACGACTTTGCCACAATTTTATTAAAAAAGATTTTATTGAAGAAAGATCAAGAGGAAAACAACCAAAGAGATGTGCGATAACCAGATAAGCGTTGAGACTGGCATTCTGCTCCTGACACTTGAAAGACTGGCCCAAGACTATGATAAATTGCAGAAGTTTGTTTTCAAGCATGTGGCGAAACTCTATGGTGTATGCACATGTCAAGTCAAGTAAGTCGATTAATGGGTTATAATTCTATTGCTACACATGACCTCTGTGGGGAGGAGTAAGTTTATTGCTTACTGCCTGAGGCGCCCCTACCGGGGAATGCCGACGGGGCTGACCAGGCAATTTTTAATGGCCAGAGTGCTCACGTCTCGGGCGCTGGCTTTTCAAACCCCACTTTCCCGACCCGACCGTTGGTCACATCTTACTTGGGGGAGTAAGACAAAAACTGGCCTTGTGCCTAACTCCTGGAGAGGAGTAAATCAATACACATGACCTCTGTAAGAATCGAACGTATCTGTTGTAACTTACAGGCCAGATATGTTAACGATCTCTTAGTATTAGACACCCATAGCCAGCCCAATATAAACATAAGGATCATTTCTCTCCATATGATTAATGTAGTCAGAAATTTCCATTAAGTCACGTCGTTACAATTTAGTAAAAAATGAAAACAGAAGGCGATATTGCTCCCGTTTTAATATGATTATCAACGATATAGAATCATGAGCTATCTTCCATGAATACTAATAATTCTATGCAGATGACCGAAGTTAGTCTCGGGTGACGTTCGGGCGGCTGACATAAAAGGAGAGAAGAAATCATTAAGGGGGGGAGGGGATAGTATTAACAGCATTAGCACATGAAAGGCAGAGTTTTGTGCCGAGGGTCCACTAGGTGGCATTATTGACATTTCAGCAGGCGTTAGTATTGTCCAGGTACATAAAAAGCAGGCGGGAAAACATGTCGCCGGTCTATGCCAATTTGGGGTTAGGGTTAGTGTACAGTGTGTTAATGGGGGCCGAAAGCGAGTTGGGTTGTAAGTCCGGGTGGGAATTGGAGGAAGGGGTCTATGTGACGGAATTAGATTGGGAGGACCTTTACGTGACTGTTTAGAAACGAAATAAATGCTATTTGCGAAAAGAGAAGAGTATTGATTTACTCCTCTCCAGGAGTTAGGCACAGGGCCAGTT
The DNA here is from genome assembly GCA_963556195.1 of Sepiola atlantica. Taxonomy (NCBI): domain Eukaryota; kingdom Metazoa; phylum Mollusca; class Cephalopoda; order Sepiida; family Sepiolidae; genus Sepiola; species Sepiola atlantica. Next base: position 5,115,484 of record OY744529.1, read on the forward strand.
TTTATCTTACTTCCACAAGTAAGATGTGACCCTAGGTCGGGTCGGGAAAGTGGGGTTTAAAAACTGCCTGGGCAGCCCCGTCGGCATTCCCCGGTAGGGGCGCCTCAGGCAGTAAGCAATACTGCACAGGACAGACCCATAGACCGGCGTAAATCAAGCCCCGAAGGCCAAGACAATACCAGTCTATGGGGTGCAGTATCCATCGGAACAGATACTACACTTTGATCTTAGCCAAAAGGCCAAGAACAGTAGACGTATAGGAATGATTGGTAACGTTGAATGATTGGTAACGTTGAATGATTGGTAACGTTGAATGATTGGTAACATTGAATGATTGGTAACGTTGAATGATTTGTAACGTTGAATGATTTGTAACGTTGAATGATTGGCATAAACAATAGTCTTTAGAATAGCTTAGTATAAGTTTGGTAAAAATATGTCTGTTTTTCTATTAGTCAAATTTGTCAATTAGTTTTTTAAATTCTTACTTGAACTTACTAGTGTCATATCTATCTATATATACTAATAAAACTCCGTGGGGCGTGTTTGCTTTCCTTTATCTTGTCACCGTGCACACTGGGTGGCATCACAACAGGCGAATAACATAAATAAATGGTGAATCATGATAAAAGTAGTGGAAGAAGGGGAATGACGTAAATGATTAAAAAAAAAGGAGTAAGAGATAAAAAGAAAGAGAGGTGGAAAAGAAAGGGTATGTATAAAGAAGAGAAAGAAACACGGGGGAGAAGAAAAGGATGAGGAAAGAGAGAAAGAGGGGGTGAGAGAGAGAGAGATCAAAAGAGTGGATACAAACGAATAATTATAATCATGAAATAAATATACACAGCATAATTAGAAACAACTCCTTATTATTACATACTCGTAATTGGTCCCCCGATTTTAAAAATTGGGAGACCTATGTTTTGAGGCATTTCCGTCCGTGTGTGTGTCCGCGTGTGTGTCCGTGTGTGTGTCCGTGTGTCCGTGTGTCCGTGTGTGTGTCCGTCCGGATTTTTCTCCGCAACCATCCATTGAATTTCTCTGAAATTTTGCATGAAATTGTAACTTTGGTCTGGTTAGAAAGTGACATTCTCCGATTTTTGAAAAAAATCTGGTTAGCCCCCCAGGGGGTCAAAAGGCTCCGAAATGGCCAAAAATTACATTTTTTTGCCCCATAACTTTTCATCCATCCATTCAATTTCTCTGAAACTTGGCCAAAATGTGGAAGCAATTGTTCCTAATAGACAATAAGTATCGCTGACCTTGGAAAAAATCTGGTTCGCGATCCCAGGGTGTCAAAAGCCCCATAAATGGCAAAAAATGAACCTTTTCTCCCATAACGTTTGATCCATCCATTCAATTTTTCTGAAACTTGGCCAAAATGTAGAGGCAATTGTTCTGGATATAAAATGAGCATCCTTGACATCAGAAAAATTTTGGTTCGCGCCCCCAAGGGGGTCAAAGGGGGGGTCAAAAATGCCCCAAATTGCCCAAATTTATTGCATTTTACACTCGTCACATACAGAGGGGGACCACGCATGCGCGGCTTGTTTATTATTGAAATATAATTCTTACACGAAATAAAAACGAGAAGGAAGAGTGTGACGTGGGTTTTTATTTAGAATTTAATATGAACGCCAGCATTCGCCACCAGCTTCTCGAGCCTGCGTGATCGTATCAGCTGAGTTTACAAGGTATTCTTCTTCAACGAGTAATTCAATACTTATCAAGATTAAAATCACTTTTAGATAAGGTTAACGGGATGGATAGATTGACAGTTGAATGATAATGACTATTATAGAAAGATTGATAATCTTTATATACCAACCATTTAAAACAACAGCCGATCCAGTAAACAGTTATTCACACCCCTTTGTCAGAAACATTGCACATGGAATGTGAGTAGTAAAGGACACAATAAGAAGCCATCCCCATAACTTTCGCCCTCCCCCTCAATAAACGGTCATCGAAGTTATACTACAAGGTAGGTTTTAATAAGTGTGGTCATGGAGATGACAAGCTTAAATATTAAGAATGTCGTATTCGTTCATCTGCGGTTTACAACAACGAAATCGTTGAAGAAGATCCATGAAAATACTCCACCACATACAACACAAATCACTTAGCGGAAGCTTAACAAATTGGAAACTGAAATTTCGCCTCGCCTACCGTATTCGCCGAACCTCTCGCCAACTGACTACCACTTCTCAAAACATCTATGAAAAATTCTCAAAAAAGAAAAATTGTTTATTTAGGAAAAAATAACAAAATGGTTAATTGATATGGTCTTTAAGATATTCGACGTCGATAAATTTTATTTTGTTTCAGCATAAAAATGAAAATGAATTCCCCTATTAAAACTGGTTATATAATGAAATGAATAAACATAAAGGGTGGAACGTCGATTCGTCAAAGAAAACGATTTTATATTACTGAGTAATTCAAAATGGGTACTTTGGACTTTTCACCTTCATTATAAAAGAAAGAAAAAAACGTAAAGGATATTAAAGAAAAATATTTAGAAAGATTAGAGGAGGTTTATTTCTTTTCTATGACAAATTTTTAATTCATCATCATCATCATCATCATCATCATCATCATCATCATCATCATCATCATCATCATCATCATCATCATCATCATCATCATCACTACCAACATGTTAACTCCTTGGCCTTTTGGCTAGGAGCAGAATGTAGTATCTATATTGAATCTGCACTTAGTTTTATGTTCTCTGTCAGTGAAGGAGAAATCCTTCTAGACCGAGGCAATTGAAATTTTTGTTCCAGTTCAGAGTGCCAATATAGGGGGAGCTGAATTCTTCCCACCTTAGATATTGGCATTGTGCCTAACTCTTCTCTTGTGGGAGGAAGTAAACAACAACAGCGACAAATTTATTTAAAAAAATAATAAACGCATGTATTTAATTATTAACAGATTAGAAAATATTAATTCATTAGAAACTTAAAAATAAATACATATGCAAATGAGAGGCTGAGAGGATGATATCATGATAAACGAACTACATATATTTGCTCTCCCTTCCAAAGGAGGGTGTAATGCCTGGGAGAATGATATCATGACAACAGAATAGATAGTACACTAACCAATCACCCACGAAACTGGTAATCTTGGGCAAATGGTATCGTGAGGAACGAATGTATACTGTACGGCCTCCCCCCCCCCAAAAAAAAGAATAGGTAATGCCTGGGAGGAATGTATCATGACGAATGGAAATATATACTACAAAGAATTAAATAAGCATAAACCGTTTTAATGTCAATATAGTTAGAATAGCTGGAAACAACTTTTGCATTTATTTATTAAGATAACATTTAAAACCATAGCAAGTTTCATTGTCCACGTGAAACGCCTAAATGAAAATTGTCTGGAAAAAATATAATCGCCATTTTTATAAACAAAGATGAATATGCTAGCTAAGGAAGAACGATAACTTTCATATGTTTCTAGTTAAAAAGACATGTTTATTATAAACTTAAGTTATGGTTTTTCCTTAGCTAGTATTATGGTGAACGAACATATATTACACTGACAGAGGATAATATCATGATGAACGAACACTACCTCCCTCCACCCAAAAAGTAGGAAGTCATTCTTGCATGGACGGTCTTATGAGAACAGAACCGATACTACAACTCTCCCCTTAAAAGATATTCTGACTAAATCGAGTCTTGTTTTTTTTTTTTAATTTTGGGAGGATTACCCCCCCCCTCACACACACGCACAAACCCTTAAAAACGGAGGATGTAATTCCTGGGAGGACAGTCTTATGACAACAGAACCGATACTACACTACACCGCCTATTAAAAAATATTCCAATTTAATCAATTTTTTTGCTTGTTTTTTTTTTTTAATTTAAAAATGCCTAGTCACAATTTTTTTATGGTTTCTTGGCCTTTTGGCTAAGATCAAAGTGTAATATCTGTTCTCGACACCTCAGCGATATTTGACACTTTAAATAAGCCGGAAGTAAATGATCTCCTTTGAAAATGAAATTCTAAATAAGTTTTTAAACGCCATCATTTTTTTAATAAAATCTCCTTATCTAATTTTATTTATAAGTATAATAATAATACAATCGATAAAACGATTGAGTATGTAGAAGAACATTTGACAATACGAAGTAGAAAGGTATATTACAGAATATTAATTTATTAAAAACTTAAAAATAAATAAATATGCAAATGAGCAAAATCGAGATTTGTTTGAGTGAGTTGGAGATGCCTACATATAGGGTATTTCAATATATTATTATATTATTAGAATTAAATAGTCCTAACGTGTTTTGATGTTAATATAGTTAGGGTAGATGGAAAAAACTTTCGCATTTATTCATTTTTAATATACATATATATATATATATATATATATATATATATATATATATATATGAGAAAAGAATGATCAGAGTAATCCGACGTAATGGGAAATGAAAAAGGAAAAAACCAAGAGATATTTTTTATATATATATATTCATCAACGTTTCGTCTTTATTGTAAGACTTCCTCAGGATGATAATTTGCATGACATTTTTCTTCAAATTATCATCCTGAGGAAGTCTTACAATAAAGACGAAAAGTTGATGAATATATATATAAAAATATATCTCTTGGTTTTTTCCTATTTAATTTCCAATATATATATATATATATATATATATATATATATATATATATATATATATATATATATATATATTTGTTTGAGTGAGTTGGAGATGCCTATATATAGGGTATTTCAATATATTATTATATCATTAGAATTAAATAAGTCAAACGTGTTTTGATGTTAATATAGTTAGGGTAGATGGAAAAAAAACTTTCGCATCTATTCATTTAGATTATTGTAATTAAAGACATAATAATTATATCGCTCAGGCAGAAACGCTTGGTCGAACATTTTTAGATATAATAAAACGGTACGGGTTTGTATTATCAAAAAGCCGTATTACTTGTATCAATTGCAGCCGACTTGCTGGACAAGGGATTAGCAACGCTGGGTTAGTAAACCTATGGTTTTTGGTAGGCAGGTTAATTACATCTATTCTGATTAGTTTTTAAAAGACGAAACCGGCCTGTCTATAGATAAATAAATACTATTACATTATTATTGTAAAAATGTCCCTGTAATTAAAGAGAGTATGTCAATTAGGTTCATACACATCTCAAAACTTTTGCAATATGATCCATAATACTTATCGAAATAATAATATATAATAAATTATCGATCCATAATAATTATCGAAAAAATGATGAGTTGTTAAAAGTTGTTGCACTGTTATTTATTTAGCGGATCATTGTTTGGCATAGGGCCACCATAGTGACACGGGACATTGCAAGGATTGGATTTCCTAACAATGGGCTGCGAGACTAACCTGCTAACTATTGACCACCCTAGAGAATGTTCCAATGCAAATTAAGCTGATCCTTTGAAAGACTGTCAAGGGTTCAGGGCTAATCTGTGATCGGGGGATTCCGAAAGGTCGTACCGAAGAGGAGACCCTTTGGCAAAGACTATTCAAAATGCCTGTCGGTTGCCTATGAGGTTTTATTTTGGCGCGTACGGAAATAATTTGGCAAACATTGAGGTGCAATGAAATCTCCCAGGATAACTCTCTCAACCAAGGAGAAGGGGTTAAGATTGTATTTAATTACACTTTACAAACTAAATATGACTAACGACAACAACTAAGAAAGGTTTTAGTACACAATAATTAGGTTTGTATATGAGACGACGATAAAATAATAATTAGCATGACCCGTGGAAATTCCACGTTGTATTAAAATAAAATTAGATTCTCTTTTTATTGTAGGTATACGTTTTTATATTACGTAGTAACGTATTAACTTTTGAGTTTATAGAAGTTAGATATTCACCATTTGGATTATTCTTTAATGTCTGACCTGGAGCTATTTTAGACTTGTTCACTTGAATTAATTGTATAGTTTCACTAAATAGTATGTTTTGGGCCGATATATTTGATGTTGTATATACATTTATGTATTGTTCTATATATATTTTTTTATATATTTTTCAAAGTTTAATTCTTATTACCTGCAGTAATATCATTGCGATAATGGTCCTCTGAGAAGATTTTCTTTGAAAACTCATGAGTTAAGGACTTTAAAGAACTTTGCCTGAACTTTGAATTGTAATAAAATTTGACTCGTACCTTATTTTATTCTTTCACTTTATCTATTGCTATTAATGCTCTATCCAATATATTGAGCTTTATTCTTATCCGGATGTCCACTAATTGAAGATATTAGTTGCCTCTTATATCTTTTGTTGTATTAACCTTATATATATATATATATATATATATATATATATATATATATGTGTGTGTGTGTGTGTGTATGTGTGTGTGTATGTGTGAGAGAGTGTGTGTGTGTGTGTGATTATTCTACAACAGCAGCTTTTGCTGTTATTACAACACCATGATAATGCAGAGGGTCTCTACTTTCAGCAAGACGAGGCACCGGCCCATTATGCTGCGCTTGTGTGAGACTGTCTGGATGACAAACTGCTCATTCAATGGATTGGAAGGCGTTGACCGCTTGAGTAGTTGTCTCGTTCGCTATATTTGACCCATCACGACATTTTCCTATGGGGCTTTCTCGAAGCTAAAGTCTGCCCAACAAGCCTCATAGCATCGTTGAACTTAAGGAACAAATCCGAGTAGCCGTTGCACAAATGCCATTGGCGCTGTGCGTCAAGACGATCCTCTCAGTCCCTAAAAGATTAGCAAAGTTCACTGAGCTCCACGAAGAGAACAGAAAGCCTTAGTAAACATCATGTTTTACGTTGCAAAAATTAAGTGTTCCCTTTGGTAGTTGCTATATTGCAGTTGCATATTTCTTCCATGTTACATTTATTATGTTGAAATAAAATTATGTAGTTACTTATGGCGGACCCATAAATATTGTCATATTTATAAGTGAGCGCGTGCAATGATGTCAAATTTTTGCTCGTCATCCGAAGACATTTGGGAAAATGGACTGGGCGAATTCTGATGGCCGAACGATAGTGTGACATGACCAAGTTGAATTACCAACGAAAGAAAATATTTGGTGGGAACAAGAAAAGTGTCAGAATAGTGACTCATATCACTAAACGTCGACAATACATCTTGTATTTCTGCAGAAATCTAACATACGTTTTAATAAAAGAAACATTGATTCGGTTTTAATACATTTTGTAATTGTGTTATATTTCGACTTCAGATATTTTAAACACCCGATCTAAGATTCATAAAAAAATAAGTATCCTGTCTGTGTCTGGTCATCTTGAATTTATTGCGGGACATTTTCTACCATTTTAAATTCAAGATGACCGCTATTTCATTGGGACTTTAGTGCCAATAACCTCTCTCTAAACTAACCAATTTTAGTCAACTTGGTATCATTTTGTACGATTATTCAGCCAGGAAAATATTTTATACATACTAGCATAAATATGACACCAGAGGAAATCCAATCTGACAAAAAAATAATGTCTACACAGAAGGTAATATCTGGGAGGGCGGTATCATGATGAGAGAACATATGTTACACTGCCCCCCCTAAAATGGAGGAGGTCAAGTCTGAGAGAATGGTCTCAGAATAACCTCACCCACCCACCCAAAAAGTAAAAGGTGATGCTCGAGAGGATGATATCATGACAAACAAATATATACTACCTTACCCCCTAAAATGTAGAAGGTAAAGCCTGGGAGGATGGTCTCAGGACAACAGAACCGATACAACACTACGTTACCCCTAAAGTAGGAGGTAATGCCTGGGAGGATGATATCATGACGAATGAATATATACAACACTGCCCCTTAAAATGTAGGAGTTAAAGCCTGAGAGAATGGTCTCATGGCAACAGAAAAGATACTACACTACACCCTCTGACTTGTGCATTGAAAATTGCTACATATGTTACAACGTATCGCAAGTCACAATCAAACAAAACCCATCGAATGTCATCGAATGCAAATCACTAATCCTAACAGCAAAATTAAATCCTACATTGTGTCGACCGCTCCTCCTGTGACTGTAATTAAAGTCTCACAGCAACTAAAGAAAATCATTCTCTACGCGTACTGTTCGCTTCGAGACTTCCAACGAACTGGCCTACCTTTCTTACTTCCTCTCTCTTTGGGCAATGAGACGTCATGACCGCTTCTGACTACGCAGGTTGACGTGATATTTGAGTGCATACTCGCTGAGCGGATAGCCATGGCTTCCTGTTTATGTGTCAACGTTGGCCTGCGAATCCAAATCACCAGATAGAATACTAAGAAACTTACCCTCTACTATTTTTCACATTGGTCTGAAAAAGTATAGTAAACTGAATTGAGCATTAATAGAAATGATAGTAGACTTTCGGTGTCAGACAAACAGATACCAAATCTACATCAGTAATAAATGATGTAATTAATACATTTTAGTGAAAAATGCCTAAAACTATTTATTTAATTTGCATAGAAAATCATGTTCGCACACAAACTAAATATTTTTAGTAGTTTCGTGTAGTTTTGTAATACAAATCCTGCCAACTGCAAATACTAGTTTTATCTCAATAAATCTGCCTTCACTTTTGCATAAATTGCAACAAGCAATTTGATTTCTCGGATAGTAACGTATGTTAGTTCTCACACATTTCAAGCAATTGCAAGGAACAGAAAACTGTCTATAGATACATAGTCCAACGGTGACAACAAGCTGCACATTTCCATCCAATGTTTCGCCATAGTAAGTGGATCCGATTTTATTCCTTCGGTGAAAGCTGGATGAACGCATAGGTGACACTGTAAAAATAGGCACGTAGAATATGTTGTTTGATAGCTGTCGTTGTAAGCGGTGTGTCAAAGTGAGCTTGCTTTTCATGAATAACTTGATAACAAAGTGAATCAAAACTGTCATCATCACGAGATGAGGTGTACTTTAGTAGAAAATGTTCAGCATATTTTATTATTTCATTGTTGAGAGTATTTTTTACAAAGAATTACAGTAACACGTATCCATACTTCTTTGATGCTTTCTCAATGCTCACATCTTTCTCCACATTTTTGTCAGCTGTGTTACAGCCAGTGAGAGAGTTGACTTCTATCAACATTTCGATAACTTCATAATCAGTATTTTCAGCGAACCCTGGATAAAAAAACTACTGTTTCTAATTAACTCTGACCTGAAATAAGCCTCAGCTCTTTCTAATTTAACATTTTAAACTTATTCTAGGGATATAGGACCGAAATAAAAACATCAGTATCAGAGAATGTGATAACCACACTATTAAAGTTTTTCACTTTAATGAAAACCATTAAAGATGTCCTTCGTAGTACTTAATTCCGTTAAAATGTTTCATCTTCTTTATAACAACTGCCCAAGAATATTACAATCTTAATCTTCGTTCGTTTTATGCAGCCGATGACAATTTGTTTCAATAAAACCTTTTTTCAAAAGAGTATTCGTAACAAGAAAAACAGGGCACTTGATGGCGGTTATTCCAAATTTATAACTGTAAGCCGCCATCAATTTGACTGTCTATCTTTTACCAAACGGTCCTAATTAAAATAAAGTCACATCAAAAAATTTTATAATTAAAATTTATTAAAATGTTATTGCATTAATTTTTTTTAATGAGAATTGAATATCAGATACAAATAGAATTTTTTACTAAAATCATATAATTCGAATTTTAAAAAATCAAGTATTTAAATTTAATTTTTGTTAGTGTGCAATAATATAGATCGGTTTGAAACTGCCTAAAGTAAACTGAAAACGTTGTTTATGCTATACTTACTGAACCCCGAACTTAAATCTGGGAGAGGTAAATACTAAACCTAGCGCGACAAAATTACAACAAAGCTGAAAACTTAAAAGTATATAAACGTTCCGATATAAGACCGAAGAAAGACGTCGACTTATTCATTCGTCGCGGATAAATTGGATTTCCGGAAAAGGCTTTGCATCTATTCAATCTAAGACCTGCCATAAGAGAATTAACAAAGCAACAGAAGTAACAATAGACCAGCACTAAGAAATTATTTATTTTAGAAAAAGAAAAAGCAAAAAGCGATCCTGAGAGGAAGTGAACTCGCACTATGTGATAATTCAAGGTGAGTAAACGAGAGACTATATGTGACACGGATCAAAAATATATAAAAGTAAAGGGACAAAATAGAAGGGAGAGATAAAAGAAGAACCAATAAAAAGGGAAACAAAGAATACAGACTTCCACCTTCCTTTTATTTCAATTTGCGCTAACCCAGGTTAGTTTTATTTTATCATGAAAAACAAAATCACGCATACATGCCCACGTCTATTTTCAACAAAAATCCTTTTCATTTCATGATATAATTTCTTTGAATGTTTATTTAAATAAATCGTATTTATTCTAAATCCTTGTTTGAATCATGTTTTGTTGCCTATACGTAACTCGTCAAACCTGAGTAAAAATATTGATATTTTTAACGCGATTAAATTCTTGGTCCATTTGAACTGCACTGATTTCGCGATGCAATAAACGGGGTTTGTTATCGATCATTCGTAACCATGGAGATTTATGTTACCTTCGCGGAAATGCCTGGTTAAGTCTCGTAACACAGAAACTATGCAATTATTGACAAACTATGCAATTATTGAAAAACTATGTAATTATTGACAAACTATGCAATTATTGACAAACTATGTAATTATTGACAAACTATGCAATTATTGACAAACTATGTAATTATTGACAAACTATGTAATTATTGACAAACTATGCAATTATCGACAAACTATGTAATTATTGACAAACTATGCAATTATTGACAAACTATGCAATTATTGACAAACTATGTAATTATTGACAAACTATGCAATTATTGACAAACTATGCAATTATTGACAAACTATGTAATTATTGACAAACTATGCAATTATTGACAAACTATGCAATTATTGACAAACTATGTAATTATTGACAAACTATGTAATTATTGACAAACTATGCAATTATTGACAAACTATGTAATTATTGACAAACTATGCAATTATTGACAAACTATGTAATTATTGACAAACTATGTAATTATTGACAAACTATGTAATTATTGACAAACTATGCAATTATTGACAAACTATGTAATTATTGACAATGTTCCAGTAATGAAAAAACTTACTGCGTTAGTAGCCAAGAAAACTGAATTGGTCGGTTCTAGCTTGAAAATGTAAAATTGCAGCTTCAAATTTCTCCAAAGGTGTGCTGTTTTCCTTCTTTTTTGTTGTTTTTAGTAACGAATACAGATGTTCGCTTATTTTCAACAATTTTATGAAATGTGTACTTCCAGTCTCCTGAAAAAAAATGCAGAAATCTGCATCTATTTAATTACTTCTGCAATCAGATGCATACGTCTTACACCTTGTTTGCAGCTGCTGTCGTCCATGATTGACTTCACTCTATTATGTACAAATAATTTATTCTCAAATTAGGAAAAATGCAAAAAGTAGCAAAAAATACATGCAACACATGAACTAGATTTAGAATTTATTATAAACATGCTATTTTTGCGGAAGAATTACGCCATATTGAATGTGTGCACACGTTATGTGTATGTAGATTTAAAATCTAGTAAATAGATCCTACGCCACACTCACTGAATAATAGTCAACCTCTTTGCTTGGTTTAAATCTCTCTCTGCTTTTGAACGTTTCTCATTTTATTAACTTCTCACAGTCCAAATTATATTCTAGACATTTACATGTAAACGGCAGTGTGTGTAAACCTTCACTGATCCCATTGCAATGTTCTTCCAATGTTCCATCACTCTTCTGAAAAAGCATCAAAATGATGTCATGGTTTCCACCTATACCATAGGATGCCCTCTTTTTAGTATCACTGTTATCCGTGACTTTGTGTATCATGACTGAGTGTTTTATTATTGCTTTTATAGTTCTTTGAGCAAGACTCATTTCAATTTTTCGCCATAGCTAATCTATACTTCTAATCTTCCTGGATTCTT
>OY744529.1:5132500-5135000 GCA_963556195.1 Sepiola atlantica
TTTGAGTACAAACAATATTTATTTATTTACAAGATAACTAAAGAAAAAAATCTTCATATAAAACAAAATAACAAGAAAACAAAATTTATTTTCAAGGCAGAGGAGTATTACTTATAATAGCTACTAGCGAGCAAACTCCATGAACAAAATAAGTCCGAAGCAACTCACGGAAGGAAGGAAATGGGGTTTACTCAGTCGTGGAAATGTATCTCTCCGACGGGGTTGAAAAAGTTCAATAGTCATTTGACGGAAATGTTGTTGGCTGCAAGCGCCGGGAACTGCATATGCATATGCAGCCGTTGTGTTTTGACTCGGCGCTATCCAGTCTTCTCATAGGAAGGTTGCAGTAATCTCTCCCTGAGGTTCATACTCAGCGGCAGTGATCGGCAAAAGAAATAATTTCGAAGGCTCTCGTTTCAACGGTGTGGCTTAGAGAAATCACTCGGGAGGACGTATTCCCAGCTTCCGGTTTCTACATTGACAGATATCTATAGTAGCAGGCGACTCAAGAGATGCTTATCGCTGACGGTTTTTGTCTCTGCTGGCACTGCACCCTGTTGACGACGATGAGTCAGAGAATTAGGTGCTATTCTTATTTTCTCGGGCCGTGACGCATGAGCCTTTTATGTGAGGTCATCTGCGTTCAGCCAGTGGAGAGGGCATGATATTTCGGGTTGGAACGCTGCATTCCTTCTCGGTGAGTGTAGACGTGAGGGGGTAGGGTTTTGGTTTTAACATCTCGAGTACACTTCCTTCGATCGTATAAATCAACTCCCATGGCTTCTTTCAAAATTAGGACAAAATGGACTTTTCTCGCGTTAATAAAATGTTTGTTAAATATATTCTACTTCTCTAATTCGGTCGATCACCCTACATTTGTAACAATATATATATATATATATATATATATATATATATATATATATATATATATATATAGAGAGAGAGAGAGAGAGAGAGAGAGAGATAGACAGAGACAGAGACAGAGACAGAGACAGAGACAGAGACAGAGACAGAGACAGACAGACAGACAGACAGACAGACAGACAGACAGGCAGAGAGGTAGAGAGACAGAGAGAGAATTGTGGGTGATAGATACAGTATACAATAAGAGCGGAGGGTCAATTATATCATGAGAAAAGCAGGGTGTGGCTGTCTGTGTGTCGTTGCGATCTAAAAGCCAAACTCATCGCAAATTTGAAATCGGCATCTTCGATCTAATGTACTCATTCTTCTTTTTTAAGAAGTTAAGAACTCAAAAGTAGTGCAAACTATGTGTGAATGGTTTGGGAGCCGCTCTTGCTCTGTTTAGACTCGTAATACATGGCCCTTACTCTTAGTAACAGTTGTATAATATCGAGATATCTATAGTTCCGTGTCGCACGTCGAAAGGGACACTGTACTTATTTAGGTGGGCCTACCTGAGACCATACTCCTATATATACTGTTTCAGCTTATAGCCTAGTTGTGTTCACTTTGTTATTGTCACCCAAAAGCACCTACGTTGCCCAAACAACCTCCATTAAATAAAAGACAAAAATGAAAACACAAAATAAAATAAAAAGACATCGAAAGCAGGCACTTCCCTAAAGACAACCAAATTACCTCCTCTCGAGAGGCTCTCCTTCACAAATATCCGGGGACTTAGAACTAATTTTTGACGATGTAGAATCCTCCCCGTTTGTTATATCCTAGCATTATGTGAAACTAATATAAATTCTATCAATATCTAATTGTTTTGATATCAAAAATACATACCTCCCATTCTGCCGTAAAGACTTGAACAACCATATGCACCAGCTTGGAGTCTATATCCGTAACATCTTCCCATTAACTTGTGTCGAAGAAATCTTTCGACTGGTAGAAAGAGATGAATAGTAGAAGTGCAGTCATAATTAGTGAAGGTTGTAGTCTTGCGAAATACTGCCGATTCGCGACTTCCCACCGAAATCGGGGAGTCAATTAACAGTTGTAACTAATGACGGATAATCTTTGGGTGGGGGTAGCTGTATGCTTGGTAACAAAATAAAAAAACACATCTGCCATTTTGTCTAGCTTCGTGGAGAGCAGGTAAATAAAATACTATGTCAGACTAATGTGTTATCTTTTAATGCTCAATTCGTTGTTCTGTTATTATGATACCATTTTCCCAGGCATTACCTCTTGTTTTGTGGGGGATAGTGTAGTATCTATTCTGTTGTATCATCCGCACATGCATTACCCCACCCCCATTTGTTGTGGAGTAGTGTAGTATCTGTTATGTAGTCATGATAACATCATTCAATGCATTACCTCCCCCTTTTGGGGGTAGTGTAGTATCTATTCTGTTGTATCATCCGCACAGATAGTATTGGAATAGGTTAACAGAGGTGTGGCCGAGAGCAAGTTCCAATGTTAACTGTCGCTCTCTAGTAGTGAGGAAGATTTTATAACAATCGACTGCCTTCTCTACTCGTATAAAAGGTTCAAAGTCATCGGGGTTCATCTTCCAGTCCATCCC
>OY744529.1:5140000-5160000 GCA_963556195.1 Sepiola atlantica
GAAATATAATAAAAATAATAAGAAAAAATTAAGCTTACGATAAATGCCGGTGAAAGTACTCTGCCTTACAATTGTTTACATATTATTCCAGACTGGTTTGTTCTCATACGCTTTACTGTTAAAGGGCGATAATCTGTACCGTTTATTCACATTGTGAATGAGTAATTAAGCGTATAGTATGATAATAAGTGATAATAAATGAATAATAAACCTTAATTTAAGTTAATCTTACTGTTTTAGATGCTGGCTAAAACCAAATGAGATTAAATAAAATTTTAAAAATATATATTAAGATAATGTTTGCTAAATAATCCATTTGATTAAATCAATCCAATTAAGTTAATCTATTTTTATATTAAAAATAGTAACTATTTTTATATTTAAAAACATTTAAGAAAGTCAATTTATATTAAATTAGGATATAACATAAAATAATGCTAAATGTAAGTAAAAAAGACTAGGATATATATATATATATATATATATATATATATATATATATATATATATATATATATATATATATATATATATATATATATAAGGTTGGCTAAATAAGTTAGATTAATCTAAGCACTTATAAGCAAACTATTACGTTTAAAAATTAAAGTTTTGGACAAATGCAAGTAAGGTTAAATAAAGGACCCCATAGATTTATATATAAGTATCGCCAATATATATATATATATATATATATATATATATATATATATATATATATATATATATATATATATATATATATATATATATATATATATATATATATATATATATATATATATATATATATATATATATATATATATATATATATATATAAGTATGGGTCAGTGTGTCTAAATGAATAAATTCATATAACTTATTCAATCCACTTATTCCGTTAATAATTCAAAGTGTTGGCTGAATTCCAGTTAGCTTATATACATATTTTGCTAAGTTCAACTGAATAAATAACGTCACTTAAATTAAATCAATCAAATTAAAATATGTTAAAAGAGATCAAAATAAAAAGCTACGGTAAATAAAAAGCTGAATTTTTTTGCTAAGTGTAAGTAAGATTGAATCTAAAATTCTATCTATTTAAAGGTTTGAGTTGGAAAATAGAACATTTAATTAACTCAAGTTTACTCAATCAGATCATTTTCTTTATAATCCTAACGTGGTGAACAAATGTAAGTATGATTAAATCAAAACCCTGTGAGTAATATATATATACACACACACACACACACATATATATATATATATATATATATATATATATATTGAACCAGTAATTGCCACGACGGTTGAACCGGCAGTTTCGTACACTGAGGAATTGGGTCTCAGGCACTCATCGGCAGCCGATGAGTGCCTTAGATCCAATTCCTCAGTGTACGAAACCGCCGGTTCAACCGTCGTGGCAATTTCTGGTTCAATGAATAAATATTTAGCCCCTAATTCTCTTTACTGATTTAATTGAGCACTCTGCTGGAAGTTTCCTACCTACTTACAAGTAATATATATATATATATATATATATATATATATATATATATATATATATATATATATATATATATATGTATATATATATATATATGTATATATATATTTAATGTGAGATGATATATATAATTATTTCCACAATCAGACAACGCCGCAGCCGACAACCTATGAAAAAACCAAACCGGAAGTCCTAGACGCGAGTTTCGTCCTCCTTTGGGTTCATCAGTAGAACACATCCGAACTCAGGATTCGAAATCCGAGTCACTTGCATGCCAAGCGAGTACTAGGCCTTCCGGTTTGTTTCTTTCATAGGTTGTGTGCTGCGGCGTTGTCTGACTGTGGAAATAATTATATATATATATATATATATATATATATATATATATATATATATATATATATATATATATATATATATATATATATATATATGTGCATATAAGAAATATGGTGGATGAGAGTCGCAACCGTTTACAAAATGGATGAGTTATAGCGAAATGGAGGCGAACAATTATAAGTAATCCGGAAGGCAATATTTAAATCCTTAGAAAATGGCCTCTAGTCTGTAGTAGAATGAGTCCAAAAATAGATAGTTACATTCAATGCTATCAACACAAAGTTACTTTTCTGTAACAATTAAAAGAAACATTTCCAACCACCGATTGCCATGGCCAATAGCACCCTTCCCAAAAGTCCACTGATCAACCCCCTCAGCCTAACATTCACAGGCAATATTAATTGGAATAAATACATAGAAGATACTGACAATTCTGCTGCAAAAAGGTTGGCTTCCTCTACCGAGTGGAAAACCTCTCACACTTTCCAATATCCTTTATCTCTACAAAGCCACCATTCGCTCATGCATGAAGTATTGTCGCCACATCTGGTCTTGTGCATCTGGTCTCTCCATCAAGCACAGGTGATAGGTTTGTGTTTTAGTAGTATATAAGTATATAACTGCATTCCCTACTATGGACTGACTTTGCTGCAGTGGGATGCAAGTAAATATTCCTTCAGTAGAAATACGGTAAAGTAATTTTCTGTTTCGATGTTCAAGAACCAGATATTCTTGCAGAGTACAGGAATTTAAGATGTATAGTCGAACAGGTGAAGATATGACAGAATAACACCCGAAAGTCAACTGTCCTTCAGTTTCAGCGACATTTTTCGGAGATATGAGAACCGTGATTATAGAAAAGTGCTGGCTAAGTTAGAGAGTGTGGATTAGGTGAACTGAGAGATACACATTTTAAACGAGAGAAAGGATTTTCAAATAACCAGTCATTTAAAATAATTAGTTAGACATAATGTTTTTTATGGTCATGTAGGGTCTCCGTTTCCTAATGGCCACGTGGAAAAAGAAATGATAATAATGAACTCATAAAGCAACATACTGCCAGGCCGGCGATTGCTTGTAGAATAAATAAATAGTTATCAATTGATCCCAAGTCAAACGTCAGCTACAAAGAATAAAACGCACGATGGTGTACCAGATACGGTCCACGCGTGGTATCCATCTAAAGCCACGATCAGAGAGAATGACTATATAATTATTTTAACATGTGCCATGACACTGTCCTACCCTCAACAGACATGCCGACTGCTAGATGAGTATTATTATTACTATTACTATTATTATTATTATTATTATTATTATTAGTAGTAGTAGTAGTAGTAGTAGTAGTAGTAGTAGTAGTAGTAGTAGTAGTACAAATCACGTTGACACACCGGTTCCCGTTAGATCACCGAAGTTAAGCGACGTTGAGCCTGGCCAGTATCAAATGGGTGACCATTTGGGACTACCAGGTGCTGTATGTGCTCTCTGTTTATCTCGGCATTGTTTCCAGTCGTCTTGAACTGCTTGCCATTGGAATCGAGCAGTACCGACTCAGGAGAGGTGTTGTTAGCGATTGCGCAACCCTTGCTTCATAATTACACGCGCAGCCAGCCCCTTATAGGGGGTATCCATAGTCTCTCTAGACTGAACGGAGGGCCTACAGTAGTAGTAGTAGTAGTAGTAGTAATAGTAGTAGTAGTAGTGTTAGTAGTGGTTGTAGTAGTAGTATCAACATTAGTAGCCCTCGTAGTAGGCAAAGTCAAGCATTCAAAATAGGTATTTATTATCGTTTCCCAATGAGGTAGATACATGTCTAAGCAAGTCAATATCAATGCTCCCTGTGTATCACCTATAGCATTTGATTAGGATTGATTAAATCCTAATCTCTCTCTCTCTCTCTCTCTCTCTCTCTCTCTCTCTCTCTCTCTCTCTCTCTATCTATCTATCTATCTATCTATCCTTATCTCTCTCTTTCTCGCTCCCTCGCTCTGATAGAAAAGCGGTGGCTACGGATGAGACCATGTTGATTATTTCCGGTTTACAAAAGGCAAATAATGATAGTTCAGTAATTAATGATTTGCGTATCTGGTGAGAAAATCCTGTTGTCCTCGCGGACAAAGTCATAAAACCACATCGGATGAAACACTGTCGACACGACTGTTCGAATTTTACAATTTTATGAGCAGTATTGTTTAATTTCTTTTCTTTTGGGGGTTTCTGCTTTGAATATGCAGCTCGAGTTGTGTTTTTGATGTTTCTAGCGCGTCACGCAAAGAGGGGTAATAAGGAATTCAATAAAGGCCGAACACCATGAAAGGCTCAGCACTATTTCGTTATTTATTTTTCATTTATATTCCAATGGCCGTTAAATTGTGTTCGGATAGGGTATTTATTTACTTACCTTCTCGTCAGCCGGTTTGGCGGGCATTTGAAAAGCTAGCGCAATAGAGGAAATGCACCCTGGCCTACAAAAAAGTCTTAGTCGCCCTGTCGGCATTCCCCAGTAGGGACGTCTAGGACGATTAGTAATAAATTAACCCCTTCTCAAAGAGACAAGGGACAGCCTGTGAAGGTGGGCATCATAGAACTGCAGAGAACCATAGCTCAGCCCAACAGAAACAAGGTCGCCTAACTTCTAAATCGCCCAGACTGTGTCAGAATGATTGTCGAGTATTGATTTACTCCTCTCCAGGAGTTAGGCACAAGGCCAGTTTTTTATCTTACTCCCACAAGTAAGATGTGACCCAAGGTCGGGTCGGGAAATGGGGGTTTAAAAATTGCCTGGACAGCCCCGTCGGCATTCCCCGGTAAACTTACTCCTCCCCAAAGAGGGGAGGCAAAGCCTGGGAAGGTGGACCTCCCAGAACTGCACAGGACAGACCCATTGACCGGCGTAAATCAAGACCCGAAGGCCAAGACAACACCAGTATGGGGTGTAGTATCCATCGGAACAGATACTTCACTTTGATCTTAGCCAAAAGGCCAACTGGTTTGAACATCTCGTAGCACGTGTTTGAACGGAACACTCTTCAATACTCTTGAATTTGTTTATAATTGGACAGTTTACTCTTAATAGTATATTAATTCGATATATCTAAGAAAATATAGCATTTCCTCCATGATAATTTAAATTTATATAAAGATTTCCAGATAAGGAAAGTTCAGGAGTATTCTCAATGTATTGATATTGTATTCTCAATGTATTGATATTGTATTCTCAATGTATTGATATTGTATTCTCAATATATTGATATTGTATTCTCAATGCATTGATATTGTATTCTCAATGTATTGATATTGTATTCTCAATGTATTGATATTGTATTCTCAATATATTGATATTGTATTCTCAATGCATTGATATTGTATTCTCAATGCATTGATATTGTATTCTCAATGCATTGATATTGTATTCTCAATGTATTGATATTGTATTCTCAATGTATTGATATTGTATTCTCAGTGTATTGATATTGTATTCTCAATGCATTGATATTGTATTCTCAATGCATTGATATTGTATTCTCAATGTATTGATATTGTATTCTCAATGTATTGATATTGTATTCTCAATGTATTGATATTGTATTCTCAATGCATTGATATTGTATTCTCAATGTATTGATATTGTATTCTCAATGTATTGATATTGTATTCTCAATGTATTGATATTGTATTCTCAATGCATTGATATTGTATTCTCAATGTATTGATATTGTATTCTCAATGTATTGATATTGTATTCTCAATGCATTGATATTGTATTCTCAATGCATTGATATTGTATTCTCAATGTATTGATATTGTATTCTCAATGTACTGATATTGTATTCTCAATGTGTTGATATTGTTTTCTCAATGTATTGATATTGTATTTAATTCATTTATTTAAATTTTTTATCGCGAATTTTCGTTATAAAATACAACCTTATCAAGCGAGACTGTCCTATAGTTTTTTTTTCTTTTTCTTCCTCCTCATTTTGACGGTGGTATTAATCCCGAGGGGTCGAAAATATTATAAAAATATTGCACGATGTTTGATTTTCAAAAATATTTAATACATTCTAATCCGTGCTTCAAAGATGTCAACTTCCTTACTTCATATATAGCGCCAATCTGCGCATGACATCGACCGAACTGAACTTCTAACGTCTAAAAGAACTCGACGTATTTTCGACCCCTCGGGATCAATACCACCATCAAAATAAGGGGGAAGAAAAGGAAAAAAAATCTATAGGACAGTCTCGCTTGATAAGGTTGTATTTTACAACGAAAATTCGCGATAAAAAATTTAAATAAATGAATTTTTCATTTATATTGCACGATGTTTGATTTTCAAAAATATTTAATACATTCGAATCCGTGTTTCAAAGATGTCAACTTCTTTACTTCATTTTTTAATAAAATATTTAGAAAACTTTCACAACGCAAATTATTTGTTTTTAAAAATAAATTATTTATTTTTCAAAATACCTTTCCCACATAACCACGTGATGCACACAGCCATATCAACATTTTCTGTACTTATCAATTAATTAATGAATGTTTCCTGGGAATAAATGAGGTTTCCTGTATACTTTTGCTCCCATCCCTGAATTCCATATTACCATTTTTATTCTTATTTTATCTTTTTAATTTTCCAGTTATAAATAAAATAGTGTAAAACATCCCTTTTGCTGATCATTGATTTCCGGCGCGAACGAAGACCTCACGATATTATTCTACAAAATAAAAATAAAAAAACTGATAGAAAATTAATGCATAATTAATAATGTTGCAGCAAAGTTTTGCTTGAGAAAAGATGTTTTTAATTGCATCCCGAACAGAAAAACAGCATAAAAACAGCATAAAAATAGCATAAAAATAGCATAAAAATAGCATAACGAACGAAAAAACAGAGAAACAGCATAAAAACAGCATAACAATAGCATAAAAACAGCATTAAAATAGCATAAAAATAGCATAAAAATAGCATAACGAACGGAAAAACAGAGAAACAGCATAAAAATAGCATAAAAACAGCATAAAAATAGCATAAAAATAGCATAACGAACGGAAAAACAGAGAAACAGCATAAAAATAGCATAAAAACAGCATAAAAATAGCATAGCTTACCCGAAGTAAGTTAGATGGTCGATTTACGTCATAAATTGTTTGCCGACAATATACTTCATATTATTGGCAAGGAGCAAAGTGTAGCATCTGTTCTGATACTACACTACTGTCCTCGGTGAGTAAAGAAGAAATGCTCCTAGATTTTGATTTTTACCCCAATCAAGAGTGCCCCTATTTTGAGCTGGATTTTCCCGCACATTAAAAAAAATTACCTTTTGTGGAGTCAAGTAAATAGGAAATTCATCTATAAATTATTTATTAACGTTATATTTAGCATCGATACTAAAGTATGGTTTACATGACTTCTATAGATAATGGATCTTTCAAAAATTGGATTGTTGGATTCGAACCCTGTGCCTTAAAACTATTGATAAAATGCGCAACTACTTCAACCACAGCGATGACCTCGTGGAATAGTATGTATTCAACTCTATGCATTTTGTGTTGTGTTTGGTGTTACGCGGAACTATGTGTATGATGTTTGCGGCTGTGCGCTACGAAATATCAACACCTCATTTGAAAAGCCTTCTCACCGGTTATTCTACAGAAGCCACCCGGCTCACACCCAGACAGATAGCTTCTAAACAATTGTCGCACCCACGCCATCTTTTCAAACTATTTAACCCTAACAATTAATACCGAGTCCGTCCCCTGCGTATGGCCGCCCGCCTTCCCGCCAAACACGCGTCTGTTACCTTTAAAATTTAACCAACTTCTTCTTCTTCTTCCTCTTCTTTTTCTTCTTCTTCTTCTTTTTCTTCTTCTTTTCTGTAAGTTGTCATTTTATGTTGCCAAGAAATGACCGTGTAAACACAGTTAATCTTACACGGACGGGACTAGAGGACGGGCTTCCCCTCTCTCTCTTTCTCTCCCCCTCTCTCTCTCCCTCTCTCTCCCTTTCCCCCTCTCTCTCTCCGTCTTGGACTGTCTGCACTAGGACCGTCACCAACACGTACCCCCACACGCACACACACACCTCGGCGCTCGTAATAAATCCGACCATCAAGCCTGGCTTTTCGCCTGCATCTTGACCACTTCTCGAATGTGCCCGAATCAGGTCAAATGACCGCTGCATATGGCCGGAGTCCAGCTAACGATTAATTAAAACTGACCTCTCATCAATCTCATCGTTTTGATACTGACCAATCACCCGCACGGCCTTCCGTCGATTGACCAAGCAATTGCCGCACACGCCAACGTCCATTAAGCGTACAACTTCGTTTTATATAAGATTTCAAAATCTGGATGAACGATCCCTGCTTTCTTTAAGAAGCAAAAGTTTCTAAATATTTTAAATAACGAATTCTCACCCCCCCCCTCTCTCTCTCTCTCTCTCTCTTTCCTCTCTCTCTCTCTCACACTTAATCCAGCGTTGCCCGTGTGGAGATATATTGTTTGTCGGAAATAATTTCAAATATAATCATGTTTGCAATTTTTGTCTTGAAAGATAAGTTTTAAAGAAAGTTTCAATATGAGATTAAGTAATAATAAAACTGTTAGCGCGGTAGTGCTCTTAAAAAATAATTGCTGACACTTCGTTTCCTACAGACAGCTGAACAACGGCAAATGAATTTAACGAATCGAAACGAATTATTTTTAATGTTAAAAATACAAATATAAATAATTATTTAAATGGTTTACATTTTTTAATACATTCTTATATATATATATATATATATATATATATAGAGAGAGAGAGAGAGAGAGAGAGAGAGACAGACAGACAGACAGACAGACAGACAGACAGACAGACAGAGAAAAGTATTAGAAGGCTATCACAATGCAAGAAATGGAAATATGTCGGCGTTGAGAAGTAAGACAAAAACAAGTGATTATTTTATGCATTTAAAAAAAAATGTAATAATTTTTTTTTATATAGCAAATCTTACTTGATTAGGCAAGACGTCGACATTGTGATGTAATGTGTGTGACAGTGTTCCATAATATATTTCGAGGAAGACCTCTTTGTCAAATGGTGGGTGTTTCAAATGGTGGCTGTTTCAAGTTTTTTTTTTAGATTTGAAACACCCACCATTTGACAAAGAGGTCTTCCTCGAAATATATTATGGAACACGACCACACACATTACATCACAGTGTTGAAGTCTTGTCTAATCAAGTAAGATTTGCTCCAAATAGAAAAAAAAAATTTTTTTTTAATATATAAAAAAAATCACTTCTAAAAATCTTACTTCTCAACGCCGACATATTTCTATATACGTATTACAAACAATGCTTCAAGCAAACTACCTCTCCTTATATATATATATATATATATATATATATATATATATATATATATATATATATATATATATATATACAAGCAAAATACAAGCAAAACAGAGCACATTCTCCTGAACCAACATGGAAATAACTCTTCCTTAAGTGGAACTTGTCTAAATTATGTCGACGAGTTTACCTATCTCGGTAGTAAAGTTGCCAAGAAAAATTAAACTGAAGGTACGAATCCGCAAGGACTGGGCCGAAGTGAACAACATGAATGCTATCGGGAAGTCAAGTCTTCCTACAAAGAAGCCATTCCTTTTGGCTAAGATCAAAGTGTAGTATCTGTTCCGATGGATACTGCACGAGACTGGTCCTGTGCAGTTCTAGGAGGTCCACCCTCCCAGGCTTTGCCTCCCCTCTTTGGGAAGGAGTAACGTTTATTGCTTACTGCTTGAGGCGCCCCTACCGGGGAATGCCGACGGGGCTGCCCAGGCAATTTTTAATGGTCAGAGTGCTCACCTCTCGGGCGCTGGCTTTTCAACCCCCACTTTCCGACCCGACCTTGGGTCACATCTTACTTGTGGGAGTAGGATAAAACTGGCCTTGTGCCTAACTCCTGGAGAGGAGTAAATAATACAAAGAAGCCATTGATGCATCGGTACTCGTATATGGAAGTAGCAAAAGATTGGCGAAGAAAATAGATGGTGTATACACCAGAATGCTAAGAGCTGCTCTTAACATCTCCTGGAGGCAGCACCCCACGAGAGAGCAACTCTATGGACACCTTCCTCAGATTTCAGCCGTGATCAGAGAGAGAAGAACCAGATTTGCTGGACATTGCTGGAGGGTTAAAGATCAAATCATCAGCGATGTTCTTCTGTGGATGCCAAAACAAGAATGTGGCTCAGTGGGTAAACAGCACAGAACTTCCATCAAACAACTAACAGAAGACTCACAATGCACCTATGAAGATCTACCAGGTGTGATGGAGGATAGAACGGAATGGCGTGAGAGAGTCAGGAAGATCCGTGACACCACCCCGACTAGATGATATATATATATATATATATATATATATATATATATATATATATATATATATATATATATTACGTGTGTGTATTTAAAATTTTCATTGAGGTAGTAAACGTTATTAAATAATACGGAGTGTTTTTGTGGATACAAACGTCAACAGATTAAAACTTCTGGAAGCCCTTAACATAAAAACAAGACATCTCACAATCCATAATGTAATTTACGAAACTAGTCACAACATTTTAAAGTGTCTAGCGTGGTAACAAGCATTAACAAATTCTTAACCGTAAAACAATTATTCATTTTGAATTTAGCACACATTCCCGTTTGAATGCAACATCTCATCACTACAGACGCTAATTTTAAAGTCACAAATTACTAGCCTACACAGTAAAAACATGGTTGTAAACGAACCAATACTTACCCGGTCTGATAATAATTTGATTAATCAAATCGAAAGTACTCGCGAAAAAATGGAATCAAAAACCCACTGCGAGATGGACTATACGAAAAATTGAAAAAAGTCTACAAAAAAGTCTTATAAATAAAAAAAGACTCCCTTTTGTTAACAATGTTTATCTATATATATATATACATATATATATTTATACATACATACATACATACATACATAGATATACATACATATATATATATATATATATATATATTTATATATTTATATATACATATATATATACATACGTATACATATATTTATGTGTGAAAAAAAATGACAAACGGAAAACAAGTTAAAATGCAGGAGAAAAACAAAAACAAGAGATTTTTTGACCGGTTTCGTTCGTGGCAAATGTCTTCAGAAAATGAAGATATGAAAATAATTTTATTTTGAAGGCACACACATGGGATCAGAGAAGGATGATCTGATTGGACCATATGAGAAGACATTAAGTGATGTTGGAATATGATAAGTAGATGACACATTCTTCTATTTTTCTTATTCTTCTGTTTATATTTTATTTATTTACTCTCCTTTACTATCGCACCTAATGAGATAGTATGGAGAAGACGGTGGGGGAGGGGGGAAGGCGGCAGAGAAGCTAGCTACGGTGAACAAAAGGGGTGGGCATGAAATTGATACACTGGATGTTAGAACCCAAATATTAATAAAGAATGACTCCATACCATTTCTGGACGTTTTAGTGGAAAGAACGGGGAACAAATTCACTACAACTATATATAAGAAACCGACGTTTACGAACCTGTATATCAGTTGGAATTCTTTTGCCTCATGAGTAGAAAGATCAGTTTGGTCAAAACACTTGTTCACCGCGCGCTTATAATTTGCACTGAGAGCAACCTTGCGGCTGAACTTATAACGATAACTTATATTCTTACTTACAATTGTTTCCCTGAGGGTCCAATTTCCAAATGTATTGATTGAAAACTTGCGAAATTTAATGCCAATATTTTCCTTGGTCCACCCAAATGTCCCGTCTATTTGAAACTTCCTTTTATTGGTTCCATCAGTAAAGGTTTTACAGATAAAATTTCATCGGTTATATCTCGTTGATTTTATGCAGTACAGCCCCGTGTGGTGTTTGGCACTAGAACTGCCTTACCAGCCTTTCAGAAAGATGTACTTCCTACACTACAGAAAAGTTTGATAATATACAAATTCAAATGTCAGTGTGAAGCTGACTATGTTGGTTATACTCTTCAACGTTTGGAAGTTAGAGTGGCCCAGCATATCCCTGCACGTTTTCGCAGATCACGTGTTGTAAAAAGGAATATATCGACGGACGCATCCGGGTCTCTAAAGCACATCCAGGCATTTACAGAGCACATCCGGGCGCTCACAAGTCCACGAGTCATCCAGTGGACAGCACTTGTATGATAATAACAAATTTGGTGAGTCGTATTCCGATGGTTGCTTTCGCATTGTACACCAGGCCCGTTCCAAACACCATCTTAAGGTTTTTAAGGCCGTGAGTGTAACAATGTGTAAGCCATCGCTCTGTAGGCAAAAAAAATGTTGTCTCACAAATTGGACTTATTTAGAGACTTCAATAAAAAGTTTTAAAAAATACTTTGCCTCTATCACGTCCATATATTCCATTTTCTGTTTATAATGGCGATATTCAATTTTCCTTTTTCTCTCTACGTTACTTTTTCCCCCGTTTTTAAGCACTATTCGCCGACGTTTCCCTTATAAATGTGTCGGTCGAAAGGTACCTTGGGATTTAGTTTGCTAGTTTTAGTCGAACTTTTTAAAATTCTATTTAAAAGTTTTTAATACAATGTCTTCCGACGATTAAATATATAGCTATAATTTTCTTCTCTTTTTTCACCATGTGATATTGCCCTCGACTCGCTATGACTCCGTTTATTCTGTTTAAAAGTTTAGTAAAATTCTGTACCACAAAGAATCTGTTCAAATATATATATATATATATATATATATATATATATATATATATATATATATATATATATATATATATATGGATAAAACAATTGTGTGTGTGTTATGAATCAAGCTTCCCCCCCCCAAATAACTAATCTTTCATTTGCGACAAACCTTTTCTGGAGGTATGGATCATTAGTCAAGTAGTCCAAGACAACACCCATGTCAGGCGGTTTACTCTCCTGAGACACGGGTTCAATCCTGCAGGAGTTTTATTGTGTGGGGTATTTTTATTATATACAGCCCCATGGAATAAATAATCGCTTGTTTAGTAATATTACCCGCGCAAACAATATCATCAATGAAACAGCTTGATGTATAACGTAATCTAGTCTGTCGAAAATAAATTTCCAATATATATATATATATATATATATATATATATATATATATATATATATATATATATATATATATATCAGGATCAAATATAAACCAAAAGTAAACTTTTAGTAGTTCACTATAAGTTATAAATACATATATATATATATATATATATATATATATATATATATATATATATATATTGTTACGTACGGAGGATAACCAAATGCTGTATCACACTTCGATATCGACGCGGTATAAATAGGACCCAGAATTATCCCCGTTGAAAAGAAAAATATATGTTTCACTCACGTTGGAAAATTTACGTAGACAACAATCAAATACAAGTTTTTGGAATATATGCAATTTATTTAAGTAATAAAGGAAAAAAATAATGTCATAAAATAAGTAAGATTTAGATTAAGGCGCGTATGCATAATTTTTGTTCGTAATAAAAATATAAACTTATCCTGATTTTTTTTTCTTTTTGTTTTGTTTGTTTTTATTTTATACACACATAGTCTCTCATTTCGTAATCTGTATCTAACCTTAGAATCACTACTTGTACGATCTATGTAAAAATATTTAGACATGGAAAATATTCTGGTAATACGGTTTCTATATAAACTATGCTCTTGATCAAACATTTTCCTGTAGCGTATAGTCATTTTTATCTCTACAGCTACACGCATTATTATCAGTATCATCATTATTACTATCTTGAGTATTGTTAATTCAATTATTATTATTACAATTCAAGATCTGTCTATTATAGTGCGTATTATTTTATCTACGTCATTTGTACAGCTAGAGCTAAGTTTTACTGTATTTTTTATTAAATATTTTATGCAGAGGGTTATTTGCCGATTTAAAAGATTAAGAAACATATGTCCTATATGTAAAAAAATTATGACTCGATATATGTTAATCCCACGCAAATAACCTCCTTCGATTATTATACATATTGATTGGCAATAGAATTAGCAATGATTCTTCTAATGAAGACATTTTTAATAACAATAGAATTAGTAAAAGATTAAAAGTAATATTATTACGTTATACAATAACGCTTTACAAAACAGTGGTTATAATTAGGTATATTATCAGGAATAATACGAGCATAAAAAACGAAAAATTATTTAGTTTAATCTGCTAGTTAAATCCAAAATTGGGCATAAATTTCTTGTTTGCACGTAAATATTCTGTTAACGCATGTATATGACTGGCGCTTAAAATTCTCTAATGTGTAAGTACATAGGGGTGTGTGTGAATTATGTAAATCTACCATCAGAATATATGCTCTCTCCGGTCGCATATTTTTGCGAGCCTGAAAGAATTGTATCACGGTGAACAAACACTATCCGCCCCCAAAAGAAAAGTTCATGCCTGAGAGAATTATATCATGACAACCGAAAAGATACTACACTAACCCCGCCAAAAAAAGAGAGGGTAATCCTGGGAAGATGGTATCATGAGGAACTAACGTATACTATACTTCCCTCAAAGAGGAGGTAATGCATGCGAGGAATGTATCATGATCAATGAAAATATTTCCAAAAGGAGGAGGTAAAGCGTGAGAAGATGTATCCCCACCCGAAAACAGGTGGTAATTCCTGCGAGGATAGTATTATGATGAACGAAAGAACATATACTAAACTATCCCCCACAAAGAAGGCTGTAATTCTTGTAGGATGGTATCATAACAACAGAACAGAAACTACACTATCCTCTCTAAAACAAATGAGGTAATAACTGGGAGGATCCTCCCATAAAAAGATAAGGTAATACCTGCGAGTATGGTATCATGACGACACAACAGATACTACACTACCCCCTTAAAAAAGAGAAGCTAGTTCCATCAAAGATGGTCAACATAACAGATACTACATTAGCCCCTTCACACAACGAATAGGCAACACCGGTAAAATGAAGAGTAAAAAAGAAAGAAAGGAAATTACTCTTTGATAAGGCTGATTCACAGCGAAAGTCTCAGACATATATTTATGAAAAATGATTCGTTTTTCTAAATGATATGATAAATATATATATATATATATATATATATATATATATATATATATACATATATATATATATATATATTAATATAAATATATATATTAATTATTTGTCACCCCCAAAATCTCGACTGGGCTCTGTAGTGAGTAATATTAACATAGCTGTCATCGTGGCTTCAATGCAATGTTACTTTCAATAGTATAACTTTTACGATAGCTGCCTTTAAATAGGATTAATCTCTCGCTGAATTGCAGGATTATTAGCAACGGCCGTGTGGGCTAAGACGTTGTAATTTCAGTTTAAAACATAACCGGTGTTCCGGGCTTAGAGTCTGTCGATCGGTGTGAATAATTCTTCTCTACACTGACGATTCCCGTAAAGATGAAACGTATACTTATGTAGATAAAAAAATATTTATATATATATATATATATATATATATATATATATATATATGTTCAGTATCGATGATTTTATGGTTTATTTGCTATGGTGAATAATAAAGTGATAAGCATCCTGCCCAACGCGTGAAAGATTCCGGCCTAAAATGGCCGGCCAAAATATCTATTTGTTCTTGTCGCGGTAAGCAATAGGCGAAACACTTGACTTCAACGCCCAACTGATTCCGTCCACTGAACAGAATCGCAGTATAATACAGGTGAATGCCTCTGGCTAATCGAAGATATTTCCTTCTTCTACGACGACCGGACCGGAAACTATTCCGACTAGGGTCGCTGTCCCGGCAGTGTAAGTGTAGAATGCCCAGCTGAAGACAATCCGTGTCTATTTTTCGTGTTTTCTTCAAATTATATTCCTCTCTTTAAAATCAGCACGGGTCAATGTTAAAGAGAATCCGGTCGTTTACATCATTGGGTTGTTTGTTATATATTTTTATTCATATAAAGTTAGGTATGTCTACATGTTTATATATTTTTATGTACAGAATTCACGCTTAAAATAATTAAACGACTATTAGGAATTTAGTAAAAAAAAATCTGCTAGGCGTAAGGGGTCGAAATGTAGGCTATATTCATTTTAATTTAGTTTAATGAAACCCGTGTAAAATGGTGTGGAAGCCCTTCGTGAACATTCAGATACCTCCGATTTTTTAACATTTTAACAATAGGTATATTTGACATCAATTAATATATGGTCCAAAAATTTAAATGGTTTGCACTATTTTAAGGGATTTAGATGTCATAATATTGACACGCTGTTCATTTTGAAAATTGAAATATTTTAGATTTTCATTTGATCCATAGTTATTAGACAGCAATTGGCCAAGATTCTCGAAATGTTCATTTCTTTTAAAACCTCAGCAAGATTGAGCCTTAAAGTTTAGTCATTTTCTAGAATAACATTATGTAATTGGTTTTTCATGATCATTGGAATAAAGATTCTAGAAATAAGCTTCAGTAGTAGTATATATTGCTATGTTATAAGGGGACATAAAAATGACGTAAAATTGTTGTGTTTGTGAAAAGATTTTCACACGTGTATTTTTCTACTATATATATATATATATATATATATATATATATATATATATATATATATATATATATATATATATATATAATAAACTTTCGGCTAACAGGGACATTTTTGAAACAAACAAACATTTATACAATAGAGCGCTAGTAAAAAGTGGATATAGTGAAAAACTCAAATATACCAAGAAAGAAAATAAAAATAAATCCAGGAATAGAGGCCGGAACATAACATGGTTCAACCTCCGTACTGCCAACTATCTAACATCAACATCGGATATATATATATATATATATATATATATATATATATATATATATATATATTAATATAAAATGAAGTAATAAAATAAGGTGTCAATCAAATTTTATTAGAATTCAAAGTTCAAGCAAAGTATCCTTAAGTCCTTAGCTCATGAGTTTTCAAAGATAATTCTTCTCTTCAGAGGACCATTACCGCAGTTATACTACTACAGGTAATAAAATTACGCTTTGAAAATATATAAAATTATATACACAATTACATAAAAATACATAACATCAAACATATCAACCAAAAAACATACTTTTTGTTGAATCCATACAGTCCATCCAGGTCATACAAATTGAGAAGCATAATCAGGAAAGATGGACTGTATGGATTCAACAACAAGTATGTTTTTGGGTTGATATGTTTGTTGTTATGTATTTTTATGTATTTGTGTATATAATTTTATATATATATATAAGCATTAATCACAAAACCTCAGATCATAACATAGATTACTATTAGAAAAGATCCTTTTCCAACATAAGGGATCAGCGTTCCGACTTTCTATACTTAGAAATCCACACACAGCAGACAGAAAACCGACATGTTTCTATGTGAAACTGACATAGAGGCCTGGCAATTTACATCGAA
The DNA here is from genome assembly GCA_963556195.1 of Sepiola atlantica. NCBI lineage: Eukaryota > Metazoa > Mollusca > Cephalopoda > Sepiida > Sepiolidae > Sepiola > Sepiola atlantica. The sequence continues at coordinate 5,157,369 of OY744529.1, forward strand.
GGGCTAAACATGACCCTAGTTTTTTTCTAACATAAACTCAAAACCAGACCTTCAAGATCGATATTGACAATAGAGGGTTTTCCATTTGGATATATCAAGGGCTACCGCCCTAGCTTAACCTGCCTTGTCCAGTGCGTTGTATATATGTTTAGAGATGATCGTTAAGATATCCGCAGTAGAATGGGCTTGTCTAAATCCATACTGTCGGTCAGAAATGAGTTTATCATTTACGAGGTGGTTGACTAGCGCTTGATTGATTAATGACTCAACACTTTTTGCGAAGAGAGGTAGGAAACTAATGGGGCGATAATTTATCAGGTCAGTTCTTTCACCAGAATTATTGAATACTGGTACCACAGAGACACTTTTCCAGCTATCAAGGAAGCAAGATACGGCAAGGCATTTGTTGTAGAGCTTGCAGAGAACAGGGGATAGCTCAGCAGAGCATTATTTTATTAGTATAGCAGAGATGAGATCAAGACCACACGCCTTGGAGGTGTCTAGGTTTTTTATGATCAGGTCATCAAGTGTAGGTTCTGTCCGCAAAGGGAAATTTGGGAGGGAGTGGTTTGTGGGGTCTAAAGTGTATTTGGAAGCGAACCGCCGGGCAAGCAGTTCAGTCTTCTTGGTTGCCGTGCAAGTGACATCATGGTTTGTTGGATAGTAGGGGAAGTGTTGATTGCCAATTTTTCACCACACTATTATAAATTTCCCCAAAATTGTGAGTTCCTAGGTTCTGCGACTCAATGCGTTTTCTGGTCATTTCGGTATATCTTCTTATGACTGCAACTATTTCACTCTTACAATGATTTCTAGCTTCTATAATTTTTGCATATTTGTATTTGACTTATGGTGGCTGAATCAGCGGAACGCATGTAGTCTTTATGGATAGGCACTACTATTTCAATTTCTTTAAGGGTTATAGAAAACGTGAGAGTCCTATCTCCAATCTGTTAAATCCAGAGTTTCTGGGAAGAGGCTTGGTTCCCATGCTTTTTGGAGAATAAAAAAGCAGGGTCCTAATCAGACATAAGACAGCTATTCCAACTATCTTTTTTCACAGCCGCGCTAAGAGGGTTAATGAAGCTGATCTCTTCAGCATCTGACAAATATAGACATTTTGCAAAGAACTTAGCATTAAATTCCTCCCATTACGATTAGAGCCGCGGACTAACAGTATCGATTTAGGCAATCCCGTTTTTCTGCAGATAATCTAAAAGTCATCTGTGGACACATATACTACACACTGAATAAGACATGTTAAGCTACGGCTGTAGTGTTTGATATATTCAGAGCATTTGACAAAGTAAAATTGTAAAGTTCTTCTCAAGAAAATCAACTCGTACGGTATTAATAGACGAATATTAAATATAATCAGATTCTTCTTAGCTAAAAGAAAGATTCAGGTTGTTCTCGATGGCCGCATATCCAAACAACATCACATTAATGCAGGTTTACCCCAGGCTTCGATACTTGGACCTGTATTATCCCTGATCTTCAGAAACTACTTCCATTGTGCAATCGCGTCCGAGAGGGGTATCTTTTCTTATGACAACACGTTTATTCTCGACATGCGGCCTAATCGAATGTACACACATCCAAGGCAATGGTTGAATCGTTAGAAAATAACCTCCAGTCTGTAGTAGAATAGGGGCCGAAAATGGATGTTCACATCCGATGATACCAAGATAAAGCTCATTTCCTTCAACAATTAAAAGAACCCTTTCCAACCAGCGACTGCCATAGCCGATAACACACTTTTTGAGAGTCCAACGTTCAAACTCATCGGTCAAATATTTTCAGGTAACATGAATCGGAATAAATATATAGAAGAAACTGCTAAGTCTGCTGCGAATAAGGTAGACTCCCTTTACCTTGCTAGAAAACTTCTTCCACCTGCCATATATCTCTATAAAGTTACCATTCGCCTATGCATGGAGTAGTGTGGCCACATCTAGGCTGGTGCACCAACCAAAAACTTCTTCCTCTTGAACAAGGTGAAGAAAGTGTCTCTTGCCCAATAGATCCCGCACTATCTGCCACGTACAATTTCGTGTAATATCGACGCAGTTTTGCATTCCTATGTTTGTTGTACAAGTACTGCACCGAAATCCACTCAACAAAGTCGCATTTCTTCATTGTAGCGGTTTTTAGATATTGGTTTTTTTTTACTTACCTCGGGTCTCTTGTCTTTTGGATTGCCTACTTTACCTTTGTTACCAACATGCAGAAATTTAAATATAATGTAAACGCCTATATTTTACACACTTCCCCACTTAGTTTACTCCTCCCTATAGATCTGGCATCTATGACAGTAGCCCAATACGTTTCAGTGGCAATATTCCTTGTTTTGGGTTAACAAATTTTTTTTTTAAATGTACATCATAAGTGAAATCAGGGTTTAAATAACTGAAGTGAACTAAAGTAAAAAAAGATCAGTTGCAATATGAGGTCAAGTAATAAAATAACATTATATCTAACCTAATATACAGTCATATTAAGATGACATAGACCAACTTGGAACGGGTATTCTGTTAGTTTATATATAAAGAAAGAAGCTATGCCAAATAATTCAATAAAATAAATACGGATAACTTTTCAATATGGCCGGTGCATGACCGCAAAGAAAGAC
>OY744529.1:5165000-5167500 GCA_963556195.1 Sepiola atlantica
GATGTTGCTATACCGCAAGGTTATTTGCGGCGGCTATCGAAAAGAGGTGAAGAATACTGGAAATCTGGGGGGGGGGGGCTTGTTGTCATTCAGACTCCAGGAAATACCACTGGTTGTTGTCGGTTAGCAATCACTGACGATGATTTGTGTGAGAACTCCTAGTGAGTACAAATAATAAGGCTTATTATTTTTAGTTATTCGATGCAAGTGACATGGGTTAGCAGATGTGCCACAGTTTATGAATGTGACAGTTTCGAATGAAATCGAAGTACAATAAATAGTGGTAGTGGTTGTGACTCAACGGGTCACGGGTACGTATACATTCATGTGTGAATAATAGGCCAGAAATAATATAAAGGTTTTTTAGTTACCGATATATGAATGACTATAAGCAAGTGTGTGTATAAACACTGTTTGATATTTATAAATGTGCAACCTTACAGTGAGTTTAGATATGAATATTTGTTTGTCATTATGAGAAAATAGGAAAAGAAAATATCGAAGATAAAACATAACTTTAGCATAAGTTTCTATAAAAGGAAAGAGTAAGGGGTACGAATGTCCCGAGGAAGGCGACACGTGACATTCATCTCATTTCGCTAATTCCGACTGTCAAAGTTTCTAACTTGGAAGAGTCGTGGATAATGGATATATCCATTGTTTTAACAGGCCGGATATCAGATATACGCGTTTAAAAACAGAGAAGAACAAAAGGGAATGGATATTTTTACATGCCGTCCTGGAGAAATACATCAGATATCGATACGCGTATTGTATACGCTTAATGAGGAAGATGCCCATTGTCCGACTTTCGAAGGGCAAAGTTGAAGCCGTTCTCTTGGAGACTTGATCCTTTGCTTAAGTTGGCTGGCACATGCATGAAGAAAGAAACGACGACATTTTCACTTAAAATATGCCCTAATTTACTTAACACAGGCCATTTAGCGTTTTTGCTAGTTAAAGTGTTTGCTAATGAGCGGAAGACTGGGGTTCAATCCTCGATCGAGTCATAGCCAAAACTCAAAATCAGTACTTGATGCCTCCTTGCTTAAACACTCAGCTTTACAAAGTGCGGATAACAAGTGGGGTAATCCTGGGAAAGAAGTGGCGCCCTCCCCTACATATCGGTGTAGTAGCCAATGAAAAGGGAGTCTTCGGGTCGGACTAGGCTACGGTCGACCACTTTACTTTTACTTAACAAAGATTAAGACTTGAATATCGGAGCCAATGTACTTTGTAAACATGTTTTTGCGTCAATATATTAAATTAGTTTATTTTCCTTTCTTATCATCTCATTTCATTGACCAAGCATTGCATTATGTAATAGAAAAACATTTTATTACCTACAAATTATTTCTGAACTAAACGCCTTCATATCTCAAAACTTGACATTAAGTGTATTTTCACTAAAATCTAAGCTGCAACTGAAATCCAACTTCAAATCTTTCCCTGTGTCACATAATTAAGCCAACCAACCAGCTATCTACAATCCATATAGAGTCATAGGACCCCAAAGATCATTCGCTGTCAATCATACCATAGAACATCTTGCAAGTCTTATATACAAAGTAATATTAAACACGCGCATGCGTACATATACTATGATAATAATTTTCCATTTCATTTATTTACAACTAAAATGTTTTTTTTTCTTAATGTGTCAGCAACCTGGAAGTAGTGAAAGCAATTGACAACAAATTGAAGAACTATAATAAACGATTAAATAACATTTTAGGTGAATGCAAATATATTAATAAAGACCTACTCTGCTTATTGTCTCATTTATTATACGTCATTTATTATACGTCATTTATTTAACGTCATTTATTATATGTCATTTATTATACGTCATTTATTATACGTCATAGCTAAAATATAATAAAACTCTTTAACCGTTATTATGCGTCATAGTTGACGTTTAATAATTGGATTCATTACAAAAATAGACGTACTTCATTTCAAGGAAAGAAAAACTCGGCCTTTTGGCTAAGATCAAAGTGTAGTATCTGTTCCGATGGATACTGCACGCCTGTCCTGTGCAGTTCTAGGAGGTCCACCCTCCCAGGCTTCGCCTCCCCTCTTTGGGGAGGAGTAAGTTTATTGCTTACTGTCTGAGGCGCCCCTACCGGGGAATGCCGACGGGGCTGCCCAGGCAATTTTTAAATGGCCAGAGTGCTCACCTCTCGAGCGCTGGCTTTAAACCCCACTTGCTCGACCCGATCTTGGGTCACATCTTACTTGTGGGAGTAAGATAAAACTAGCCTTGTGCCTAACTCCTAGCGAAGGAGTAAATAAATATCATAATTTATCCATTTCACCCTTTCTCAATATATGTTTCGTGACTCCTGCTTTTATTCTGTACGTTGTCTATTACTCTCGCTTCTGTTACTCGTTGTCTCCCCCTCTATTTGTCTATAAAAATATGAAAGTAATAACGAAAGGAAAGAATAAACAGATTGGAATAGTCCATTATGAAGTAAAGGCAGTAATATTATTTAAC
>OY744529.1:5170000-5247500 GCA_963556195.1 Sepiola atlantica
GGTCCTTACCAGCGAGAAATCAATGGTAAACGGCTGTTGTGATACTGCAAGTTTATTTGTGGTGGCTATCCAAAAGAGGTGGAGAATACTGGAAATCTGAGGAGACTTGTTGTCACTCAGACTCCAAGGAATACCACCAGTTGTCGGTGAGCAATCACTGATGACCTGTGTGAGAACTCCTAGTGAGTAAATAATAATAATTAGCGGGACCCCGTGGAAATGCCACACTGTTTTCTACATGAATCTGTATAATGCGTTGTTAATAATAATATTCTATTTCAAATACAATAAATGTGTGTCGGGATCAAAACTATTAAGAAAAAAATGACACTTAATCCATAAAAATAATTGTCAGTCAGCTAAATATTTTTTAAATAAATAAAAGGAATATGCATCTTCTTTCTTTTTTCTTTCTTTCTTTCTTTCTTTAAAAGTACAGCAATATATTTATCTTTAAACCAATAAATACTTTCTGTCTTCTTACAGTAAACTAATTAGCAGCTAAAAACTGTTCAAATCAATAAAACGAAAGTCAATTCTTGAAATGTATTTATTTAAAATTGTACTGTTTTAGTCGACGGGAGGATAGAATTCGATTTTGGAACAATTCATTTTAAAATGTCTTAATTTTTACCTTAGCAGCGCCAGATTAATCAGTAATCGCCAATCGTTGTTGATCGAACGATCTTATTTCTTTTAAATGTGTGTTAAAAGTGATAACGTCGTACGAACTCAAAATTCCTTAACGTATTAATTAATTAATTAATTTGTTATTAATAATAATAATAATAATAATAATAATAATAATAATAATAATAATAATAATAATAATAATAATAATAATAATAATAATAATAATAATAATGTCATTATCTATAAATGCAGTATTCTTAAAGAATACACTGTGTAGTTTCTTTCCAACTAATTTTAACCCGATCTCTTGTAACTTTTTATTCTTTTTCATCTCAGTTCTTTACTCTCTTTTCACTTCACGAAGAAGAATCGCATTACTTTTAGAAATATATTTATATAAACAACCTTCTTATATATTCATGACATCTTCAACACTTAGTAGACCTCGACCACTTTCCTTTCTAAGTAGATACAATCGGTATGCATCTCCTTTCTTTGCAACAGCTCCATAAGTTGTAAGCAGAATCACTGATGTGCCGATTGTGTAATTAAAGGGAAGAAACCTTAGCGCATATTGTATCTGAATGGAGAGACGGCAAAGTCGGTCAGGTACTCCACTGAAATATATGCAAACTTTATGAATTGGATCACATTGAGAAGTGGTATGAGCATAAGTCAGAAGTGGTACAGGAGAACGACAATGTCAAACTTCCTTGGGCATGCGCATACAAACTGATAAGGTTCTTGAACATTCAAAACCCGACTTAATCTTTCTAAACAAAAACAAGAGAACTTGCTTAATCATTGATACCAGAGTGCAGGTGAAAGAACACGGAAAAAAAATATATCAAGATCTAAAATGGGAATTAGTTTGACTATAGAAATGTAAAGAAGTAAAGGTGATTCCCTTTTTAATTGGAATGCTTGGAACCATAACGAAAACTACCATAAATGGCTAAAAGATGGACAATTTATTTTCCAATTCTGCAAAACGCTTGCCTGTCAGGAACAGCGAAAGTGCTAACGTACTGCTTGCATATCTAAAGTCAAGGGAATTGACTTGATGTTCAAAAAGAAAACCCCAACTAAAACATCAGAAAGTTGAGACTATTACGAAATAATAATAATAATAATAATAATAATAATAAGAAGAAGAAGAAGAAGAAGAAGAAGAAGAAGAAGAAGAAGAAGAAGAAGAAGAAGAAAGAACAAAAGAAGAAAAAAGAAGAAGAAGAAGGAGGAGGAGGAGGAGGAGGATAAATAATAATATGTTTAAATTAGAGTTCAGCGTATATGTGCATGTGTGTAAATTGGACCGATATTAGTGACGTTTAATAATTTGATTAATTAAAAAAAACTTAATTCATTTAAAGGAAAGAAAAAACACATATCTTGGTCAATAATAATAATAATAATAATAATAATAATAATAATGCTGATGCTGATGATGCTGATGCTGATGATGATGATGATAAACACAAACAGAACTAATATTGGTCCAATTCACACAATGCATATACTAAACTGAAAAATGCGGACGCATGTGTATTAATATTCTTAAAGATAAACCTGGAAAAGTACAGGACAAGTGGAATTAACTCTGAAAATATTGAAGCTGGAATTGAGATTTGAAGAATTAAACTTACAATAATAAAATCACACTTAATCAAATGTTGCTAAAATGGCAGACATATGCAATGGTTTTTCTTAGCTCTTTCTTGGATATTAGTATTTTTATTAACACAATAATGACATAAAATATCCAAATGTTTTTTTTCTTTAATTATACAGTAGATTTCGTCTAAATAGTCACCTCAAGTAAACAGAAAAAGTGATGAGTTAGGCAAATTAACAAGTTAGGCTAACTGATTTGTGACATGATTTAGTGACTCAATCACTAAACATTTATAACTTGATCACTTTATAACTAAATTTTAAAATGTTCTTTTTGAAATAAAGTTGGAATTTTTTTTGAAAATGTTGAAATTAAAAAAAATCTATTTGTCACCTGAAAGAAATGCAAAAAATACTACAATTGGGAAAAGTTTAAAAAAATAGAAGTTGAAACAAAATGGTCCTGACAATAAGAAAAAGTTAACTATTAGAAAAAGTTGAATGTAAGTCAAGTATATAAAAGTTTGGCTCAATTTTTCTTTATTGAAATAAAAGTTCCTGACTTGTGCAGTATGGATACATTGTTAAATATAAGCAGATTCCATAGCTGAGAAGAGTCAGCCACAGAATCCACTCGAGGTTTATTTCATTAAATAAACTTTAATTTGCTTAAAGTATCACCTAATTAAATATTGTTTATTATTCTCTTTAAATTGCTAATTTTACTCTACATTTTATTCTTCAAATCTCAATTCACGCTTCAATATTTTAAGAGTTAATTCAACAGATGTTTCCAAGTGCGAGTTGACTGTCACTGAACCTGTTTCAGCCACTATACCTGTTTCAGCCACCGAGACTGAATCTGTTCCACCCACTGTAAACAATCACCTTCCTTCCAATGGCGCGCCCCCACCTGAGGCCCTCATTACTACCACTGTCAATGAACAGTCAGTCACTGATGATTCAGACAGGAACGAGCGGCCAAAGGAAAACGTATCAATTTGTCGTTTCTTCAGAAATGGGAACTGTAAACATGGTATTAAAGGAAGAGAATGTAAATTTAAACACCCCAAGGTCTGCCCGAAATATGCAAAGTATGCGACACGCCAACCAAGAGGCTGTAACCTTGGGAAAGCATGTAAAGATTTTCACCCGAAAATGTGCAAGGATTCTCTGAGAAGAGGAGAGTGTCTGAACGAATCATGCACTTACAACCATGTTAAGGGTACTAGACGCCAACCAATCTCGACTAGGAATGAACAAGCAGGGGAAATTTCACAGCGCAACTCCGTCCCAACCACGAGTCAGGAGTCAGTTGAGAATTCGTCCCCAGTTATATCCACACCTCGAGAGAATGGAAGAGATACGTGCAATTTTTTAGAAGTGATCCGCCTATTGAAGGCGGAAATCCTCCACACTTTGGACCAGAGGATATTGTTGGTGTCGAATCAAATCAACGCACTACACAACCAACAACAAGATGTGCCAACTCCTCGAATGCCAATGCAATTCACGTGGCAACAGCCAGCCGAAGTTCCCAATCAAATCCATCAACCAATGTTTATGATTCCGAACCAACAACTCACTCGGCCCAGAATAAATCTGGTGGACTATCAAGAATTCCCTCGACCCAGAATGAATTTGGTGAATCCAGTTCACCACTCTTAAATAACTTTGCTTTTGTAAATATTCAAGGTCTTTGTCCTCAGACCGTTCCAAGCAAAGTACCGTTTATCAAAAATGAACTTAACAGTGACAATTCTCTTTTTATTGGCTTATCGGAAACTTGGTTAAATTCGCACAGAGATGCCGAACTTGAAATAGAAGGTTTTACACTCTTCCGATGCGACACATCAAGAAAAGCCAAAACACGTGGAAGGCACACCGGCGGTGTTGCTCTTTATGTCCGTGATGATATTGGATGTTCCTGTAATGTAATTTTTTCTCACGCGTCTGAATGTGTGCAGATGTTATGCCTTTACTCCTCCTATGAAGATTTAGCCATTCTTGTTACTTATAGACAACCTGATGACAGCTACCATGGACACCCATCCACACCAAATGATTTTAGTTCTCCTCTTAATAAAGTCAAACATATATTATCAACAATAAACCCTGCTCCAGATATCATTGTCGGTGGAGATTTTAATCTCCCTCACGTATCTTGGCCTGATGGACAGGCTATTCCAGGAGCATCAAATGCTGAGCGATTGATGATAAATTCACTGAACGAATTCTGCAATGAGCTTTTTTTGTCACAGCATGTGCTGTCTCCCACGCACAAAGATGGGAATATCCTTGATCTTGTTTTCACCAATAATTCTGATTTGATTCATGAGAGCATCAATGTACCCTTACTGCAAAGCACATCTCACCACAGTCTCATCCAGCTTCAAACAACATATAAAGTTAAATATAAAAGTGAGGTATTGAATAATCGTGCACCAAGAACAATGTTCAATGCACTAAACTTTTTCAGCGAGGAAGTCGATTGGACTGCTCTTTCAGAGGAACTAAGCCATGCTGATTGGGAAGACTCATTAGGAGACATGGGTGCATCTGCAATGCTGGACACTTTTTATTTAATTGTCTACACTGCCTGCTGCAAGCATGTGCCATTGCGTAAATCAGAATGCGAGAAAAGAACGCCCAAGGTGGTAAGATACCGTCACTCACTTTCTAAAAGAAGACGGAAGATAAAAAAGCGTCTTTTGAAAGTGTCATCGCCTGCTGTTATTTCCAAACTGTCCAAGGAATGTTTGGATATTGAAAGGAAACTGCAGAAGTCTTTTGCTGACTCTAACGCTTTTATGGAGGGAAAGGCTGTCAACTCCATTAAAAGTAATTCAAAATATTTCTTTTCATATGTCAAGAAAAAGTCCAAAGTCAAGACAAAAGTTGGTCCATTGGCGGACCAGAATGGTGTTCTTACTGGTAACAGTACTGAGATGGCAGAAATTTTGTCAAAACAATACACAGACGTTTTTAGCAAACCAATGCAAAGCAGTCAAGCTTCACATAATCGCACTTTTGATATAAGTTCTATACTGTCAACTGTTACTCTAACTGCAGCCGATTTTGAGCTTGCAATTTATGAACTCTCTCCGTCAGCTGCTGCGGGTCCTGACGGCTTTCCTGCATTACTACTGAAAAACTGCAGGGCCCATTTGGTCCATGCTCTCGTATTTCTATGGACGAAAAGTCTTGAAGAAGAGGTCGTTCCAAGCAAACTAAAGAATTCTCTTATTACACCCATTCACAAAGGTGGAAGCAAGTCGGTGGCTGCCAATTATAGACCAATAGCTTTGACCTCCCACCTCATTAAACTTTTTGAGAAAGTCATACGGAAACACATAGTTAGACACATGAATGAAAATAACCTGTTCAATGACAGTCAGCATGGGATGAGATCTGGAAGATCTTGTTTAAGTCAACTCCTTGAGCAGTTTGACACCATTCTATCAATTCTTGATGATGGCGCTAATGCAGATGTTGTCTACTTAGATTTTGCCAAAGCTTTTGACAAAGTTGACCACAAAATAGTTCTGCAGAAAATATTTGATCTTGGCATTCGTGGAAGCATCTTCAAATGGATCGAATCCTTCCTGAGTAATCGCCTCCAAACAGTTATGGTTGATGGTGCAACCTCGAAGCCACAACCTGTCATTTCTGGAGTTCCCCAGGGAAGTGTATTGGGACCCATAATCTTCCTAATCCTTATTGGGGACATTGATGAAGATATCGCCATGTCAATAGTCAGGTCATTCGCCGATGATACAAGGGCCACAAAATCCGTTCGGTCTCCCGAGGATGCTGTGTTGTTTCAAAAGGATCTCGATCAGATCTACAAATGGACGGAGGACAATAACATGGAGCTAAATGACGTGAAATTTGAGCTTCTCCGCTATGGTAATAACGACCAGCTAAAAAGCGAGATATCATACCACACTCCGTCAGGAAAAATGATAAACATAAAGCAAGAAGTAAAGGACCTCGGTGTATCTATGTCTAGTGATTGTCTTTTTAGCAATCAAATAAACAAAGTTGTGGAAAAAGCCAAGAACCTCATTGCCTGGATCCTGAGGACATTTAAAACCAGAGAATATCGTGCAATGGTCACGCTGTATAAATCCTTGGTCATTCCAGTTTTGGAATACTGTTCTGTCTTGTGGAACCCAAGTAGCCCTAGGCTCATCCAAAAGCTTGAAGCCATTCAGTGGTCCTTTCTACGGAAAATTCAAGCTGATCGGAACTACTGGTCATGTCTGAAGAAGACAAAAATGTTCTCGCTGCAAAGACGACGTGAAAGGTACCGGATAATTTACATCTGGAAGATATTGGAAGGAAAGGTACCGAACATTAATGGCCACATTCAAGCCCGAGACAATGAACGCCGCGGGAGGCACTGTATTGTTCCCTCGCTAAAAACTGGTGGGAAAATACGAACCATTTTTGAAACGAGCTTACCTGTACAGGGGTCACAACTCTTCAATGCCATGCCTAGGTGTATTCGGGATATAAAAAATGCTGCTGTGGAACAATTTAAGCGCTCTCTTGATGCCTACCTCGCTAATATCCCGGACCAACCCCAAATTGTCGGATACACGGCGTGCAGGCAAGCCGACACCAATTCTATCGTGCACATGCAAGCACATGCTGGTGCGGTTCCTTTGTCTCACAGGATCCTCACATCAGCCAGGGCGAGTTGAACAACCAGCAAGCCTGAACACGCCTGTTCGAAGCACCAGACAAAAAAAAAAAAAAAAAAAAAAACTTGTTCTGTACTTGTCCAGGTTTATTTTTAAGAATATTAATACACATGCGTCCGCATTTTTAAGTCTAGCCCACTTTTTTCAAGGCATTACAGTTTGAGAATCTACAATGCATTTTTATTATAATTTAAAAAAGGTACATATAACAAGACCCAAAAGCATCAGTGACCAGTGTCACCTTAAGTCACTTATACTTTGAGTTGGTGGAAATATAAGTAACAATTGCTAATTGAGTTAAAGAAATAATCATTATAACATTCCAATAATAAAAGCATCTAATTCATCAGTGAACAAACCTTTGATTTATTTCTTCTTATCCGCTGAAAAAAAATAATTCAAACGTTCCTTCGTAATCTGCATAAAAGCAACACTAAGAAACTCATTATCATAATTTAGAAAAAAATTAGTATATTTGTTATAATTATTTAAAGCATTTACCTTTTTGGACAGCCTTACTACATTATTCAGTACTGCTCATAGAGACACGACAAATTATATTGTAATAAATTTTAATTAAACGTTAAACATGAAGTTAGCAACAATAATAACTTCACGTGTATATGTTGAAACAAAATAATTTGTAAATACAATATATATAATGAAACATTTGTCTTTTCTGGACAGCCCTACTACATGATTTAGTACTACCAATAAAGACAAAGCACAAATGACTATACCCCAATATTTAGAAATTTCAGAAAGAACCCTAGCAACAATCTTTTGAGTTATTCTTTAGTCAAACGAGGCATATTTCCTGTACCTCCTGAAACCACAGGTATCAATGACTAATCGAAATATAACTGTATCATATAATTTATATATATATATATATATATATATATATATATATATATATATATATATATATATATATATATATATATGTGTGTGTGTGTGTGTGTGTGTGTGTGTTTATTGGTCCCCCGATTTATAAAATCGGGAGACCTATGTTTTGAGGCATTTCCGTCCGTCCGTCCGTCCGTCTGTCCGTCCATCCGTCCGTCCGTCCGTCCGTCCGTCCGTCCGGATTTTTCTCCGCAACCATCCATTGAATTTCTCTGAAATTTTGCATGAAGTTGTAACTTTTGTCAAGTTAGAAAGTGACATTCTCTGATTTTTGAAAAAAAATCTGGTTAGCCCCCCAGGCGGTCAAAAGACCCCAAAATGGCAAAAAATGACATTTTTTGTCCCATAACTTTTCATCCATCCATTCAATTTCTCTGAAACTTGGCCAAAATATGGAGGCAATTGTTCCTAATAGAAAATAAGTATCGTTGACCTTGGAAAAAATTTGGTTCGCGTCTCCAGGGGGTCAAAAGCCCCCAAAATGGCAAAAAATGACCATTTTCTCCCATAACGTTTGATTAATCCATTCAATTTTTCTGAAACTTGGCCAAAATGTAGAGGCAATTGTTCTGGATATAAAATGAGCATCCTTGACCTCAGAAAAATTCTGGTTCGCGCCCCCAGGGGGTACAATGGGGTAAAAAAATGCCCTAAATTGCCCAAATGTATTGCATTTCACACTCGCCACATCGAGTCACATACTACAGAGGGGGACCATGCATGCGCGGCTTGTTATATATATGTGTGTTTATTATATATATATATATATATATATATATATATATATATATATATATATATATATATATATATATATATATGTTTATTATATCTATATATTTCTATTATATATAATCATTTATGAATAAACATTGTTTACAAAATAAACCCATATACACATGTGTTTAATGCCAAACCTGCAATCATCAGTATGGAAGGAGAGAATTCATGCCGGTCACACATTTTGAACCCCGATACGAAAGTCATGTTTGACTCAGTAGCCGAGGCGCGTACCAATGCCTGATGCTCCACCATGCTTTGTTTAGAAATGGGAAGTAAATAAAAATTTAAATAGGAAATACGGCCGCTATCCAGCCAGCAGTCCGGAGCATTATGCTAAATGAAAAGTGCTCAATGTTGCGAGAGCTTTGAATAATTATTAATGAATTAATATTATTTTCAATATATATATATATATATATATATATATATATATATATATATATATATATATATATACTTCAGGGCAATCTCCTAAACTAATGTACGGATCATTTTGAAATATATATCTGAGACTACACGGGCACATTATTTTTTGTAAGTGTTAACATATAGAAGGTACATATATATATATATATATATATATATATATATATATATATATACACTAAAGAACACTTTTTATGAATCGATTATTATGAATTTTGCAATATATATGTTGCGTATATGTTATTATCTTTATTATATCTTTAAATATTTACCATTAAATAGTAAATTTTTTTTAAATATAATATTTTTTTAAATATTTTAAATTAAATTAAATATTTTAAATATTAAATTTAAAATATTAAATATATTAAATTTAAATTTAAATTTAAATATTTTATATTTTAGATATTAAATTAAATATTTTAAATATTTTAAACATTTTTGTTGATTAACCTTTTTAAATATTTACTATATATTTAAATATATTATTATTATATCTTTATATATATATATGTTGCGTATATTTGGCAATATATATGTTGCATAGCATGGGTACATTAATTTTTTATATATATTTACTATTTAGGTGGTGCGCATGCCCAAACTCACCCCCCCCCCCAAAAAAAAACAACAACTTTTAAATAAATTAGATACAAAAAAATGTAATTGTTAGTTCGCAGGCCATGACAGCTTTAATTTTGCGGGACGGGCCTCGTGAAGGTTTCGTCGTCATCTCACATATATCATCGGGTGTTCCCAAATGGTCGCTCTCTTAGTATTGACCAAGCTCAGTGTCGCTTAACTGCGGTGGTCTAACAAGAACCGATGTGGAAATGTGATCATACCTTTTTAGATCGATAGATATTTACATTTATATTAATATTTATAAAACTGGAAACTAGAATAAATATAAATAAATCCAATGACCATCAAATACATTTACTTAATCAATAAACACACTCCTGGTGACTATCCATGGAATTAAACAACTTTAGTAAGACGAACCTAGAGACATTTATTTTACTCTATTCATTGACTCCGGAAACAGGATGTTCACATATCATTGGAAGTTATATATATATATATATATATATATATATATATATATATATATATATATATATATATATATATATATATATATATGTATATATATATATATGCAGAGAGAGAGAGAGAGAGAGAGAGAGAGAGAGAGAGAAAGAGTGGGGGAGAGAGATAGATAGAGATAGATAGAGAGAGTGGGAGCAATGGAGAGAGGGAAGGAGCAATTTCCATGACAGTACGGTATACGGTGGGGCTTTTTTTTAGCTGATTAGTAAGTAAGACGTAACATAAAATAGAAATCCCTAACATCTCTTGACGGTCCGTCCGTTCACCTTTGTGACGAAATAATGATTCCGAGAAACAAGTAAACCGAGGAGTGGTTTCCTATCTGTATTTAATTAGGAGAAAAAGCTGGTGGCAAAGTCGATTTTCTTTTTCTTCCTTTTCTCCATAATTAACAATTATAGCAAACAAACAAAGGACAATGCCTGACAGATTTGAAGGCTTGCCACTGTCAAACGGCCGGGCCATGATTCACGGTGGGAATGTTAACGTTACACGGGAAAGGTGGTCTCGACGTTTAATGAATACATCAATAACAAAAAGAAACGAAACAAGTATATAACGATGCATTCATTTATCTAGCATGCTTCACTAGCCAGATCTTACTTTAATTAATGATACCATTTTTACTGAAAGAAAGAATATATATATATATATATATATATATATATATATATATATATATATATATATATATATATATATATATATATCGATTTAATGCCACTCCGCCCTTAACGACGTAGTCAGGTGAGGTCTCGACTCGGCAGGTTTTGCATCAGTCCTTGAACCAGTCGGCCTGGACAGGGGCGACGGTCGCAGGCCTGACGAGATGACTGTGTTTGCTTTCCGAGCCGGAAAGCCGCTGATCTGGGACGCCACTTGTTCTGACTCCTTTTCACCAGCAAGGATTGCGGAATCCGCGGTGAAGCCCGGCACGGCGGCTCTGCTCGCCGAAACAAGGAAGCGCGGAAAATATAGCTCGCTCACTGACCGTTGTGTCTTCTAACTAATTTCAGTGGAAACGTCGAGTTGCTTGGCCCCGAGACTGTTAAATTTTTTCAGGAGGATTTCAACGTCTAGGCACGAGCCCCGTGAGTCAGCCTGGTTGTCCCAACGCATCTCCCTGGTTATCGTTCGTGGCAACGCTATGTCAGTAACGGCGGCGTCACTTCCGTTCCAATCGTCATCTGTTGACTCTCTCTTTCTTTCTCTGACAATTGTTTCAAGCCTTATTGGTTTTTTTTTCTCTTTATGGAATAATTGTACGTGAGTAAACAACCTTATGTCATATTTGGAAAGAACCAATGAAGACAATATACATATATGTATGTATGTATGTATGTATGTATGTATGTATGTATGTATGTATGTATGTATGTATATATATATATATATATGTTTATGTACATATGAATGTGATTGTTATTCCACGTATGCTCTTAGAGAAGTACTTTTTTTAGATGATTGGTGGTGTATGAAGCATTAAAAACAATGTTGTTGTTTTTTTAATTGTTTTTATTTTGATATTTCGACCAGTCCTCTAGTCTTTGTCAAAAAATGATCTGAAATGAAGAAAACTGAGGATCATTGAGCAAGTTGTAATCTCAAACTGTGCGGCGTTCGTTTTTTGTCATGACGCGTACGATGGTCCACGCATAACGTTTCTTCGGGTTAGCAAAGAGAACCGTTGTCTTTTTGAAAAAACGAACTGATATGCGTCCGTTATCTTTTTGAAAAAAAAAACGAACTTATACACGTTCGTGATTTGATCAATGCAATAAAATAGAATTTGAGTGGCACTAAATTTGTGGAGGGGGGGGGGATGGTAGGAAACGAAATAATATCACCCCCAACCTACCAACAAATCCGATTTCTTTGCTTTTCGTAGTTTGAACTGTTTCTTTATCATTTCTGCTAATCGTTTGCCCTAATAATTTATTGGTGCGAATTTGTTGAATGCAGTTTATTACTCTTTACACTAATGTTCTTATTTTATTTCCGGTGTTTTCTTTAAGAAATAAATAGTAAAAATTAATGTGTGTTAAGTATATCCGCTTCCCACTCACTTTTCGTCCGTTTTATTCGTCTCTTTTCTTTTGCATGCCCTCTTTTCTCACGGATCTCCCATATTACTTCACACTCTTTCCTCACGGATCTCCTATATTACTTCACACTCTTTTCTCACGGATCTCCCATATTACTTCACACTCTTTTCTCACGAATCTCCCATATTACTTCACACTCTTTTCTCACGGATCTCCCATATTACTTCACACTCTTTTCTCACGGATCTCTCATATTACTTCACACTCTTTTCTCACGGATCGCCCTATATTACTTCACACTCTTTTCTCACGGATCTCCCATATTACTTCACACTCTTTTCTCACGGATCTCCCATGTTACTTCACACTCTTTTCTCACGGATCTCCCATATTACTTAACACTCTTTTCTCACGGATCTCCCATATTACTTCACACTCTTTCCTCACGGATCTCCTATATTACTTCACACTCTTTTCTCACGGATCTCCCATATTACTTCACACTCTTTTCTCACGAATCTCCCATATTACTTCACACTCTTTTCTCACGGATCTCCCATGTTACTTCACACTCTTTTCTCACGGATCTCCCATATTACTTCACACTCTTTTCTCACGGATCTCCCATATTACTTCACACTCTTTTCTCACGGATCTCCTATATTACTTCACACTCTTTTCTCACGGATCTCCCATATTACTTCACACTCTTTCCTCACGGATCTCCCATATTACTTCACACTCTTTTCTCACGGATCTCCCATGTTACTTCACACTCTTTTCTCACGGATCTCCCATATTACTTAACACTCTTTTCTCACGGATCTCCCATATTACTTCACACTCTTTCCTCACGGATCTCCCATATTACTTCACACTCTTTTCTCACGGATCTCCCATATTACTTCACACTCTTTTCTCACGAATCTCCCATATTACTTCACACTCTTTTCTCACGGATCTCCCATATTACTTCACACTCTTTTCTCACGGATCTCCCATGTTACTTCACACTCTTTTCTCACGGATCTCCCATATTACTTCACACTCTTTCCTCACGGATCTCCTATATTACTTCACACTCTTTTCTCACGGATCTCCCATATTACTTCACACTCTTTCCTCACGGATCTCCTATATTACTTCACACTCTTTTCTCACGGATCTCCCATATTACTTCACACTCTTTTCTCACGAATCTCCCATATTACTTCACACTCTTTTCTCACGGATCTCCCATATTACTTCACACTCTTTTCTCACGGATCTCTCATATTACTTCACACTCTTTTCTCACGGATCGCCCTATATTACTTCACACTCTTTTCTCACGGATCTCCCATATTACTTCACACTCTTTTCTCACGGATCTCCCATGTTACTTCACACTCTTTTCTCAGGGATCTCCCATATTACTTAACACTCTTTTCTCACGGATCTCCCATATTACTTCACACTCTTTCCTCACGGATCTCCTATATTACTTCACACTCTTTTCTCACGGATCTCCCATATTACTTCACACTCTTTTCTCACGAATCTCCCATATTACTTCACACTCTTTTCTCACGGATCTCCCATGTTACTTCACACTCTTTTCTCACGGATCTCCCATATTACTTAACACTCTTTTCTCACGGATCTCCCATATTACTTCACACTCTTTCCTCACGGATCTCCTATATTACTTCACACTCTTTTCTCACGGATCTCCCATATTACTTCACACTCTTTTCTCACGAATCTCCCATATTACTTCACACTCTTTTCTCACGGATCTCCCATATTACTTCACACTCTTTTCTCACGGATCTCCCATGTTACTTCACACTCTTTTCTCACGGATCTCCCATATTACTTCACACTCTTTTCTCACGAATCTCCCATATTACTTCACACTCTTTTCTCACGGATCTCCCATGTTACTTCACACTCTTTTCTCACGGATCTCCCATATTACTTAACACTCTTTTCTCACGGATCTCCCATATTACTTCACACTCTTTCCTCACGAATCTCCTATATTACTTCACACTCTTTTCTCACGGATCTCCCATATTACTTCACACTCTTTTCTCACGAATCTCCCATATTACTTCACACTCTTTTCTCACGGATCTCCCATATTACTTCACACTCTTTTCTCACGGATCTCCCATATTACTTCACACTCTTTTCTCACGGATCTCCCATATTACTTCACACTCTTTTCTCACGGATCTCTCATATTACTTCACACTCTTTTCTCACAGATCTCCCATATTACTTCACACTCTTTTCTCACGGATCTCTCATATTACTTCACACTCTTTTCTCACGGATCGCCCTATATTACTTAACACTCTTTTCTCACGGATCTCCCATATTACTTCACACTCTTTTCTCACGGATCTCCCATGTTACTTAACACTCTTTTCTCACGGATCTCCCATATTACTTCACACTCTTTTCTCACGGATCTCCCATATTACTTCACACTCTTTTCTCACGAATCTCCCATATTACTTCACACTCTTTTCTCACGGATCTCCCATATTACTTCACACTCTTTTCTCACGGATCTCTCATATTACTTCACACATTTTTTTCTCACGGATCTCCCATATTACTTCACACTCTTTTCTCACGGATCTCCCATATTACTTCACACTCTTTTCTCACGAATCTCCCATGTTACTTCACACTCTTTTCTCACGGATCTCCCATATTACTTCACACTCTTTTCTCACGGGTCTCCCATATTACTTCACACTCTTTTCTCACGGATCTCCTATATTACTTCACACTCTCTTCTCTTTTTAACTTGTCATTTCTGTAAACTTGAAAATAACACAATCAGTTAATTTAATTGTATTGCTTCCTTTATCCGTTTCTTCCATTTATTTCCAATATCTTATCGGATTTTATCCAAAAACAAATATTTACACACATTATATATTTTCTTCAAATCTCTAAAATATCGTCCCAAAGCTGATGAGCCATTACTAAAAACAACGATATACTATTATATAAGCAGGATGATTTTCATTCCATCAGAAACGACCCATGGAGTGGAACTTTTTCTCTCCCTGCTGATCAGTGCGCAAATGAGGTAACTGAATGGCGCAAAGCAAGCATTACAGCTCATGTTCCAATGCGAAAATTCTACAGCAATCCCCACTGTCCACAATGGTTCACCTCCGACTGTGCAGCGGATATTGCTCAGAGGTGGCAAGTATTCCGACAATTCGGCCGCCATAAGTCAACTACGAATAGACAGAAATTAATAGCGTGAAGAAAAATTGTAAGACTGTGATAGATGAAGCAAAGAGAATGTATACAGAAATTAGTAGAAAACGCATTCTATCGCAGAAATTAGGCACTAGTGATGTCTGAAACATCTTCAATATTGTAGTGAACAATGGGAAATCAAGAATTCCCCCGCTATCCAACCACAATGATGTAATTTGCACGGAAACTGATAAAGCTGAACTATTAGCCCAGCGTTTCGCTTTAAACTCAACTTTGGACTCCGCAAACTACTCCCTTCCAAAGTTCTCATTGCGGACTGTAGCCACGATTGATGAACTGGTCATCACCCCATCTCATGTCCGGGACATCATAAAAAACCTTGACATCTCCAAAGCATGTGGACCTGATCTTATACCAGTAATAGAAATAAAGAAATGATATGCTGAACTGGCGCCTGTCCTCTCTAAACACTACAATAAATGCCTTGCCGAATCTTGCTTCCCTGATAGTTGGAAAATTGCCTCTGTGGTACCAGTCTTCAAGAATTCTGAAGATAGAACTGACTCTCAGAATTATCGCCCCATCAGTCTACTCCCGCTTATCGCTAAAATCGTTGATTGTTTAATCAATCTAGCGATAGACCGGCACCTCGTTAATGCTAACCTTCTTTCAGACCATCTGTATGGATTTAGGCAAGCACGATCTACTGCGGATATCCTAACGATCATCTCTGAACACACACACCATACACTTGATAAGGCAGGTTAAGTTAGGGCAGTAGCGCTTGATATATCCAAAGCCTTTGACAGGGTCTGGCATAAATGTCTTCTCATAAAAATTAATGCATATGGTATTACTGGACGAATATTTAATATAATTAGATCCGTCATAATCTAAAGAAATATCTAGGTTGTCCTCGATAACCGTTCATAAAAACATGACATCAATGCAAATATACCCAACGGATCGATCCTTAGACCTTTATTGTTCCTGATTTTCATGAATAACCTTCATGGTAACATTGTGTCTGAGATGGGTATATTTCCTAATGACATCATGATCTACTCTGTCTGTAGTGGAATGGGGTCATAAATGGATGGTAACATTTAATGCTGCTAACACAAAACTCTTTTCCTTCAACAACTACAAGAAACGTCTTTAACCACCGATTGCCATCGCAAATAATTACTAACCTGAGATTCCAACGTTAAAACACCTCAGCCTAACATTCACAGGTAGCATGAATTGGAACAAATACATCGAAGGCATTTCCAAGACTGCTGCAAAAAAGTGGGGTCCCTCTACCGTGCTAGAGAACTTCTCACACTTGACATTATCCTATATCTCTACAAAGCCACGATTCATTCGCCCATGCATGGAGTATTGTTGTCACACCTCGGCTGGTGCACTATCCACTTGTCTCTCCCTCTTAGACAAGGCCCCCAAAAGAGTATCTAATCTAATAAGTCCCCCACTAACCATGAATTTGCTGCTCTGGTAACCCTCGACGTAAATACACTCGACCAACCCGACAATCAGCTAGATCCCATCCATTCACTGTAAAGGTACCCAGATACCGAATAGCATTCTACTTCAATAGCTTCTTTCTTCAAACTTCCGGCTTTTGGAACTCCCTCTCTGCTCCCTGTTTCCTCAACTGTACCGACATTCAGAAATTTAAAACTAATGTGAACAAGCTTATCGCTGCAAAGCTCCGAATTTAGGATGACCCCCCGAAACTTTCACCGTAATTCTCAGTAGCCCCTTACGTCTACAGTGGCAACTTGGCTTGTTTGGGCTGAACCTAGATAAAATAAATACATAAATAAATAAGTATATATTGTAAAGATTTTAAAATTCATTCACTGTGGAGGTCCCCAGATGTCGGAGAGCCTTCTACTCAAATAGCTTCTTTCCTCGTACTGCTGGCCTCTGGAACTCTCTCACTGCCCCCTGTTTCCCCGAAAGAATAGACATGAAGAAATTTAAAACTAATGTAAACAGACATCTCGCTGCGCAGATCCAAAGTTAGGTTGACCCCCCTTCCTTCTCCCCTTTTCTTTTCTCAGTAGCCCCTTACGTCTACAGTGGCGGCCTGCCTTGTTTGGGGGGAATAATGTTAAAAAAAAAAATTAAATGAGTTTTTCTGATTTGTTAGTTTATAGGTCAAATTAACCTCAATTTACTTGATATTCATGTTATTTTGTGAAGACATGATTAGATAATTTCAGATTTTACGTTAAGTAAATTAGTTTTAATTTTTATAATAGACATTGTTTCGGTTATGCAGAGATTACAAAATTTAAGGTAAGGTTTATATGATTTAGACTTTTTAACAATTGGATATTCGATAGAGTATTGATCTTGTCTATTTCAAGGTACCAAATGAGCTTAGAATGAGAAGTTAAATAATGAGTGTTTTTATTGTTAAAATAATTGATACGTTAAGAAATCGATTGTTTAATATAATTCAATAAAAATTACGAGATTACGCTGAGAAATACACTAGACAAAAGTAATCTTGAAGCAAGACGTGTTGACCGAACTAAAAAGGTATTAAAAAAACACTTAGATAATAGCACCGAAAACACTAAGATTCACGTTAACGGACTATAAGCCAGAATTATAGGTTAATCCCTCTATATCTGGTTCCGATAAAATCCATTACCGATCAATATCTTCCAGCCTGCTTAATAAGGTAATTTATATGATTAAAATAATAACAGACAATAACACCGAAAGAAATAAAATTAATTATTTTTGCTCGGAAAACCATTACTGATTTTAATAGTAAACACATTATTTGAAAGAAGGTTTAAATAATATATAATAATCGTGTATATATATATATATATATATATATATATATATATATATATATATATATATATATATATATATATATATAATTTATTTAGATACTGTATATTATATATTTCAGCAATGTACCGCGGTTTCATCCAAAAGGGCAGATTTAGACATCTTTAGTAAATCTCCGTGCCCAGTGGAATCATCGGCAAGCAAAATTGATTGAAGTCCCGTCCCGGTAAGGAATGGCGTCAACAATGACAGAAAACGGTGTATCTCTGAGGGGGTCCCCGAAAAAAAACCGGTGTGGGATAGTGATTAACTAAGACTTAAGGGAGATCGATGTTAGTTCGTGTATGAAAGGCCTTCATTTTATTCCCAAACACGTTAAGTTCATAAAAACATTATTGCACCATCTTTTTCAGTACTATATCGAACAATTAATCCGATACATAAATTTATTCCCAAAAACGACAACAAAAACTCACCCTAATTTCACAAACCCAAACGGCAAACTATATAGCCGCCCCTTTCGTATTTTTTCAGACTAGGTAAAACAATAACATTACAAAAAGAACAGGTAAATAAATAAATAAATAAATAAAACTTGCTAACAGATAAATAAATAAATAAAACTTTATAGGGAATAAAATGAAGGCCTTTCATACACAAACTAACATCGATCTCCCTTAAGTCTTAGTTAATCACTATCCCACACCGGATTTTTAAGAAGGTTTAAACAATATATAATAATCGTATATATATATATATATATATATATATATATATATATAATATTGTTTAAATAATATTAATTATTTATTACCTACAGACATCGACGTTTCATGCTTACGCAGTCTTCGGTGCTGGAAGTCAATTCCGACGGTTAGCGGGCGCGAACCCCGATCACAAATCGCCACTGATTCGCATTCAAGAGCGTTCTCCGTTGGCCACCACAAATTAGCTTGGAAGTTAGGAGGAATTTAACTTTTTAAATGCCGTTTCGTAGGGTTCGGATTGATTTTTGTCTGTTAGAGTTCGGTATATATAAAATATTGAACATTTCGTACAACCATCGCTTCCTGGTTGAAACAAATATCGGCAGGTAATAGATATATACCCAGATCCGATAGTTTTCAAGTCAGAGCCGAATAAAAGTCGTTTTAAACTTGCTCTGAACTTTTGATGTTTTAATAAATATTGTATCCTTACAATTCTTTATTCTCATCTTTCACCTCTAATATATATATATATATATATATATATATATATATATACATACATACATATTGCGAGATCGAACACCGTTTGTTGTTGTTGATCACTCTTCGCTGCTCGTTGTAAAAAAAATTTCAAAGTAAAATGTTGCCGATAATATTTACAACTACATTATCGGCTTTCCCTATCCTCTGATGAGAAGAGTTTATCTTTGAAAATCCATGGATTAAGGATATGAGGCTCCTTGCTCTGAACTTTGGATGTTTTAATAAATATTGTATCTTTACAATTCTTTATTCTCATCTTTCACCTCTAAAATTAATTGCTCTATTAAATATATTGAGCTTTACACTATCACGATAGATTATTATTATTAAACGATAATTCAATTATGGTTATTTAATTCAACATTTAAACATTATATATATATATATATATATATATATATATATATATATATATATATATATATATATATATATATATATATAGTCTCGGAAGTTTCTCAACCATTAAAACTATATAAAAAAAATTTAAAAAATAAAAAATAAAAAAAAATAAAAAAAACAACAAAAAAAACAAAAAAACATATAGTCTCAAGTCTTCCAGTGGAAAATCACTCATGTAAGTCAATTTATTTTTTACAGTTATTATATTAGTTAGTTTCTAACACTATTTTAAGGGATCATCAGTTGTTTACCATGAAAAACTGTTTCGGGAATATATATATATATATATATGTGTGTGTGTGTGTGTGTGTCTGTGTGTGTGTGTGTGTGTTGACTTAATGGCTGCTTCCAGGGTTCCTAGGTGAGTTATGCGGTTACCAGGTCCTCTCATCACATCCTCATTAAGAAATTTTATGCCTTCTGTTGCTTTCAGTTCTCCCTTCTTCCTCTCGAGCAGTGCACATTTTTTTCATTCCGGATATCACTCTTATATTCGAACTTAACATCCTAGTCGTGTTTATTAGTGTACCCAGCTTGTTTCTATCTTTTTGATATAACGTACAGTCATCCATACAGATGAGGTGGTGTATTTTTCCTTTTTTCTCTAAATCTATATCCTACACTGTCTCTTCTTCATATGTCTGAGAGTGGCAACATGGCTATGATAAACAATAATGGAGATAAATAGTCTTCCTGGAAGATGCCCTTTCTGCATTTTTATTTCTGTCAGGTTTTATCCTTCGACGTTGCAATGTTTCTATTGAGTTTTTCATGAAGCTGTTAATTTTGTCAGACATTTTGTAGATCTTTAAACAATCAATTATTTATGTTTGGTGGATTGTGTCGTAGGCTTTTTTTTGTAGTCGATTCATGCCATGGATATATACTAGTTTTATAGTTTTTAGTCTCTTACGGATCTTTTGGCTGATGTATAGCAGATTGTTTGTTTCTCTTATCATTTTACAGCATCCGTTTTGTTCATCGGGTCCCCGGTTATTCCGGGTGTGGTAAATCTCTTCATTAAGCTAAAATTCACCACGCGGTAAGTAGGCAGGTTATCGGTCTGTAGTTCCTTTATCACTGTCTTTTTTTGTATTAATGTGTGTCTCTTCCTTTGGCCATCCGCTCCAGTATGTGAACTTCGCGTATTCACCGTTTTGTTTTAATTGTACATGCAAACTTGTGAAATTTGAAAACGAGAATCAATGTATTCCGTCGTGTTCAGCTACTTTATTATTACATTTACTCACTAGGAGTTTTCACACAAGTTATTATTATTAAAACTAACCAGTGGGGTTTCCTGCAGTCGAAGTGACAACAATTTCGCCAGATTTCCAGCACTCTCTACCATTGTTTTATAACGTTGCTTGTCATTTGCGTTATCACAACCATTAGTTTCACGTTAGTTTTCTCTAAGATTTGAGTGGCAATAAGCCTTCCTAATGTTCCTGCAGTCTCTGACTCCTTCCAGTGAAGGTCTGGTTGGTGCTCTCTCTTCACGTTTTTCCATCCTCCTTGAACCTTCACGACTATTTAGTTTGGTACCAGCCTAGGCTTGTGTCATCAGATATGTGTATGTGTCTGTGTTTACAGGGTTGGTCGGTTTATGGGATTTGGGGTAGTTTCAGTTACCTTGGACTTTTGTTACTGTTTCAGCTTACTTGGAGCTGGTTGGCGTTCGCTAGTTATGTCGATTTGCTTTCGCACTTCAGTATATTTATTTAATATTTCAGCTATTTTTCATCATTGCCGTGCGTTGTATGGTGTCGATCATCCCTTTGATTCCAATTTCTTCTAATCTTTTTCCTAGCTTTTCGGGATTGTTTTTAGTACTCCTAAAATTATTGGCATTACAGTAATTTTACTCAGTTTCCATATTCCTCTCAGTTTAATAGTAAGGTTCATGTATGTACTGTTGTGTCGTTATTATTATCGTTATTATTATCATTAGTAGTAGTAGTAGTAGTAGTAGTAGCAGCATTAGTATTATTAGTATTATTAGTAGTAGTATTAGCATTAGCATTAGCAGTAGTAGTAGTAGTAGTAGTAGTAGTAGTAGTAGTAGTTAGCTTTTGGTACTAACGTAAATGAAAATTATGGTCAATCGGAAATTCATAAATAAATATTGATTATCAATCCTTTCTATGTGAGACTTTGGTGAAATATTCATGTTTTTATTTTCTATTTCTGCTTTCTGGAGATCAATTGAAGAACGAACGAAGTGTCCTCCTCCTCCCCCTCCGCGCTGAATGAAGGTGGAGACTGATTTGATTGATATTTTGGGTAGTGAAGTGTAGAGATTTCTAATTGTGTGTAAGTAAGCGATGTTTGTTCGTTGAGGTAACATTAGGATTGATCGCATTTGTCTCAGGCTCGAATGAAAAGAGCGGAACACATAAAGATGAATGAAAGGAAAGAGAGAGAGGAGAGAAGGAGGGAGGGGGTGTTTAAGGAAAGGAAGAAAGAAAAGGGAGAAGAGGGTAAAAGAATTAAGAAAGAAGAAAACATATGTGAGATAAAAGAAACAAATGACAAATGATGAAATGAAAAAAAGAGAGCGAGAAAGAAAAAAAGAAAGAAAGAATTAAAGCGGAAATAGTGAAAAGATAAAATAAATAAAAAAAAGAAAGAAAAGTATAAGAAAAAAGTATAAGAAAGAAAACGGAAAAATATTTTAGAAAAAATGAAGAAAGAGAGAAGGAAAGGGAAAGAATAATAAAAAAGAGGAAAAAATGAAGAAAGAAAACAACGAAAAAAAAGAAGAATGAAAAGAGACGAAGAAACGAATATATTAAACAAAAGAACAAATCAAGCAATCAGAGGAAAAATAGAAGATGAAGAAAACAGAGGAAGAAAAGACGAAAGAGAGGTGGAAGAAAGGAAGGAAGAAAGGAAGAAACACAAAAGGAAAATGAAAAAGAAAAAGAAAACAGGTAAGAATAAAGAAAGAAAGAAGGAAGGAAACAAAGAAAGAAACAAAGCGAAAACAAAATAGGAAAACGCAGAATGCAGAAAAATAGAAAAACAGAAAACAAAAGAAAATAGAGGAAGAAAGAAAGAAAGAAAGAAAGAAGGACGGCAAAAGAAGTGTAGCAGCTTACATGAATGAACTATATTCTGTCGATCTATGTTAGTTGTGATTCGACTTGACGATCATTGTAAGCATCTCCTCTTGAACAGGTGCGCGTCTTCATGCAACAAGATTCACGCACGATCGCTAAAGCTAGATCACGTGATCGACATAAACATTTCAGTTCAAGATCGTTCCCAACAAAACAAGATGTGATCCGACATTCTCTGCCAGGCCGATGAGATACAGTTTATTTCGTCTTGTATACATTCACTAAAATAAGCAAACAAAACAAAGTATTTCGACGATATGTGATACAGTTATGTTGGACTTCATATATATATTTTTTATTTGAAAACTATATGTTACATATTTCAGAAACATACCACGGTTTCATCCAGATGGGCTGACTTTTTACATTTTAAAAAAATCTATGCGCAGTGGAATCGTCAGCGTTCTGAATGAGGTCAAACCACGATGAGAAATGGCGTTATATCGATAAAAAACGGTGCATTCTTGGAAAGTTTCTCTGGAAAAATATTTTGGTTGGGAATTGAGTTTTATTTGATTTATTATTTATAGATTTCGTTGTTTTAGGAAGGCTTTTATTTTATTCTATTAAGTGATTTATTTATTTATTCTCTTGTAGTTTGGTATTTTCAGTTTCATTTAAGGTGTTGTTTGCAGATGTAGGAGATCACCGGTGTCTTGAAAAGTGAAAATACAAAAGAAGACGTTTGAATATGTCGTTTAAAAGTTGTAATATTGAAGTCTCTTTTTGATGGTGATACTGGGTTTAAATTTGTGTATCGGATCTATTATTTATTTCATTTATAATTTTGTGTTTTAAATGTTTTATTTTGTTTGATGTTCCATTTAGATATTTATTTAGTGGTTGATTAGTTATTTCGTATTTTAAAGGATCGTCTCGAAATATACCGTCTGAATATACCGTTAAAAACGGTGCGTTGTTGACGTGTCCCTTTAAAAATAGATACTGTGTAAGGGTTGAAATAATGTATGGTCTTAATCGTAATTGAGTTATATTAAATTGATTTAATTATTTATGCTGGGTGTTGTCTGTTTTACTGCTTCAAAAGTGTGTTTATATTTAGGGATAACTGAGTGACATAACTTATTGATTAGGCTCTGGGTGCGATTCGTTAAAATCTTTTATTTATTTATTTATATTTTTCATTTTCTATTTGTTTATTATTCATAGTTTAGTATATTCCCGAAATTTATTTTTATAAATTATATATATATATATATATATATATATATATATATATATATATATATATATATATATATATATATATATATAGGGGCGGTGCGTGGATTAACTATTATGTAATGGCTGGATTTTGATGGAGGATATATTTTGTCAGTGAAAGTGTTCATTTAGGGGTATCTAATGTTCTAACTATCATTATCATATGCATTCGTGTTGTGTTTGTGTATTTAGTTAATTCTGTTGGCCTTAACTTTTTATCTAATAAAGTTTATAAATCTATTATAGGGTCTGTGTGAGGCGCGGTGGTTAGGTCTTAAACATTTATAATTCCTTTAATTATGTGGGATTACATATTTATATTTCTAGGTGTTTAATTAGGGGGTTCATGTATTTACCATGTTAAAAAAAAGTTACAAAGAGATGGGGTATCTATTGATTAATGTTTTATCTGTGGTGGATGGGAGTAGGTTGTATTGGGATTGGAAAGGGTGATGTAGTTGTGGTTGTAGTATGCGCAATATATTCGGGTTGTGTTATGTACATAAAAAAATTAAGTATAACTTTGGAAAGGTCTTTGGGAGGGTGGCTATTTTATATGTTTTTATTTTTATTTTTTATTTTTTTATTTTATTTATTGAATTTTATGAAGTTCATTAGATTTTAGGGTGAGTTATGTATTATTATTGTCAGTTCAGAGACTTTTTTTATGGAGACATTTTTTAAGACTTTGGTTTTGATGTTTATGCAATTCATCGGATAGTTGTTTATTGCTTGTAGAATCCTGAATTTTTCAGTGGTACTTTGAGGGCAATTCTTAGATGTAGGGCTGTAGGACTTTGGTTTGTCGGTGATCCTCCATTATATTTTATAAAGAGTTCCTATATAGTGGTTTCTACGGTGGCGATGTGTTATTTTTTAGGTATCTAAAGGTGTTGTTGTGAGCGTAGAGTCTTTGTTTAAAGGTTCCTTGAGTCATTCCGATATAGATTTCCTCCCTCTTCGTATCCACACCGGATATGACTTTGGCTTTGTATAAAACTGAACTGATTGTGCATCCTCCCTCCTAAGGGGCAGACCTCCCCTCTTTTTCATGAGCAGCGGGGGTTTGGGTGATTTGTTTATCGTGTTGGTTTAGAGGCTAGAATAGATCATACGGATGGAAAGCAAGAATAACTAGTTTTGATGGTGTTTCTGTTAAAGGGTTTATGGAGCTTATTTGATGGTGGAAAGTGTTTGTCTATTAATTTGAGAAACTGAATTTGACACTGAGGGGATAAGGAAGAGTGAACCAGATAATGTTTCTTTGTCCATTGCGTCTGTTTGTCAAATAGAGTGAGTGGGTATGTAAGATATTTTTTCGCTAAAACCGCTTTATAATATGGGGCGGCTTGCTGGAAAAGCTCGGGGCTGGATGAAAGGAGGGAGATTATCTTGCTTATGTTAGGTACAAAGTTCTTAAATACAAGAGGTGTGGCATGATTTCGTGTTGACATACGTGAGCTCTTCGCTGGGTGTTTTTGTATGGTTTAGTGGAATTGTTAGCCAGGTCTATAGTTGCGTCTAAGAAATCTACGCTAGTTGAGTTGGTGTCGATGGTGATATTAAAACCGAGTTCTTTGAGGAATGCAGTTGTTTTATGAATCTGTCGAGTTCTTATCCGTTATTTTTGCGGGATAGTAATAGGCCGTCGTCTCGGTAGAGACCGAACACTTGGTCGGGGAATCTATTTTGTAGAGAGTGTAGGATGAAGAGCCAAATCAAGTCGCATATATCCGCACTGCCGTAGGCTCTCATGGGTACATCAAACGGGTCCTCAGGGTTGGATTTATTAACCGATTTTGATTATTGAAGAAAATGAGAGAGTTTCTCGCATGGAGGATGGTGTCTATTTCTAGGTCGTTTATTTCTACGAATGTTTTGGCGAACGATAGGGTCTTGTTAGGAACTTCCCTATTGATGGAGGGGTAGAAGTCTGCGATATCAAATTGTGTGAATCGGCATTGTTGTTTTATTTGGAATGATTTTGAACCAATCGATAGTTGCTTAGGAATTGTTCTAAAGTCGAAGGGCTGTGCGTGATTTTTAATGTATTCATTTATATTTTTAACTATGTGTTTACTAACTAATCCCATTTCGCTTTTTGCTGGGTTTATGAGTTTGCATGTGAGGCTATTTCTAAAATTGGGGTTGTGGTCTTTTAAGGTAAGGAAAATCTCATTTGGGATGAATTGGTTGGCTCTGTAGTCAATTTTAAGTTGTGCTTCTTCATTGAGAGCTTTGTGTGTGTGGTTGGATGCTAATTGATATTTGTTGGTGATTCTATCTATTGCTAGTTGTTTATATTTATCATATTTAAATTTAGAAAGGTTTCTGGTTGTATCTGCGAATATTAATGTGTGGTCATTCGATTTAAGGTGTTTTAGGTCAGAAGATAGGTTTATTGAAAGGAGTTATTTTGTAGCGTGAATTGGATCTTGAAGGCGTCCATTTTGTCGTCCATTTTGTCGACTTTCTTGCGGTACTTACAAGATTTAAAGCCATGATGATTTGTCGCGTTCGTGTCTTCCGTAGAGGTAGCAGTGTAGTATTTCCATCTCATACGTCGTACAACGTCTTCCATCTTGTTTATAAGGGATTTCATGTAGGGCGTGTTGTTGGGTGTCGGAATGGTTTTTGTAGAATAATTTAGTTCTTGTTTTTCCATTTCTCCAGGTTGTTTTCACACTCAGTAGAATAAAATAGAAGCCTTTTTAAAACAAAACAAAAAACTATAAAAAATAAATAAAATAAAACTCAATTAATTCCTAACCAATATATTTTTTCCAGAGAGACTTTCTAAGAATGCACCGTTTCTTTTATCGATATAACGCCATTTTTCATCGTGGTTTGACCTCATTCAGAACGCTGACGATTCCACTGGGCATAGATTTTTTTTAAAATGTAAAAAGTCAGCACATATGGATGAAACCGCGGTACGTTTCTGAAATATGTAACATATAGTTTTCAAATAAATTATATTAGCTCTCACTCCTCTGCGATCGAGCACTTTATTGATTTCTTAGCAATATAACCTGATACTATATATATATATATATATATATATATATATATATATATATATATATATATATATGAATGTGTTTGCCTCAACTGTTGTGAGCTTGGTCTGTGTGGAACATGTTTCTAGATAGGGGCAATTTTTATTTTTGTCCCAATCCACGATGCCTTTGTTTGGAAAGGTGTATTTTCCACACATTAAAAATCGACCTTGTGTTTAACCCTGCCCTTGTGGGGAGGCAAGTAAATGGATACATATTATAGTTGTGCTCAGTAGTAAACACTGGAATTAAAGAAGTAAATAGCCACCTTAAAAATAATTCATACATATTTAAAGTTTAATCTTTCTTTTATCGACGGCCAGCACTACAAAGCAACAATTAAAGTTTGAAACATAGACATTTTTTGTGCTTGTATTTCAGATATCAATTTACCTATCATATATCACAATTTAAGTATAGTACAGACGTAAGAAGCATGAGGATTCTTAAAGTTTCGGAAGAATCATACTATAGGTTAATCTGATGGTGGACTTAATGAACATCGCCACACTTCGGGATTGCACTTTCCACTGTTCAGTAAGTGATTATCCAATTCATCAGAGAGGAAACATTTTCAGTATTATCTCGCATAGGTTCATTTAGACCCTCTTTATTATTAATGACTAACATAGTTACCCGGCGTTGCCCGGGAGCATAAGAAAGATAAAATTAAAAATTGCACGTAACATCTTCCTTTTTATTTTTATTTTTATCTAGCTCTCGTTATCCCCAACTCTATTTATCTCTCACCTCCCCTTTATCTTCTCCTCTCCCCCTTCCCTCTCCAGCCATTTCTCTTAATATATATCCCACCCTCTTTATCCATCCTTTTCTCTCTATCACACTCCTCTCTCTCTCTTTCTCTTTCTCTATCACACTCCTCTCTCTCTCTCTTTCTCTCTCTCTATCACACTCCTCTCTCTCTCTTTCTCTCTCTCTCTATCACACTCCTCTCTCTCTCTCTATTTCTCTCTCTCTATCACACTCCTCTCTCTCTATTTCTCTCTCTCTATCACACTCCTCTCTCTCTCTTTCTCTCTCTCTATCACACTCCTCTCTCTCTTTCTCTCTCTCTATCACACTCCTCTCTCTCTCTATTTCTCTCTCTCTATCACACTCCTCTCTCTCTCTATTTCTCTCTCTCTCTATCACACTCCTCTCTCCCTTTTTCTGGCTATTTCTGAAAATAAAATCGTTGACGAATTATTACATAATCATCGCTCTAAATATCGACTCTCCTTACTAATTTTGTTCCTGTTGACCTCCCAAAAGAATCAATATTTAAAATTAATGTACCTATATTTTGTCCGTGGCATTAGTGAAAAAGAATATATCAGTTTCGTGGGTATCACTTGTTAAGTTTTTACTTTCAGTTGGACACACACACACACACACACACACGGACAACTTTCTTTTATATAATTAATAATAAGGGTGTCTATTTAATTTTTTACATGTCTGTTTTTATTGTATTTTTGTCAGCGGGATATATCTGGTCCTGCGATAATAAATATCACCGTTGCTTTAAAATAAGAATGCATACTTTATCGTTCGTTAATATAGGGTTGAATAGCAACTTTTTAATAGGGATTTGTTTGAAACTTTTTTGACGATCACGTCGAGATCGTCCTTTGTTTTCGCACCCTCGTCATACAGTCTTTATTTCTCCATTCCGTTCATATAATATCTAAAAGGCTTAACAAATGAGTCATAATTCGCGTGTCTCCGATTATTATCACATTACAACAGTCACATTTCTGTTGCACCTTATATAAATATATCGATTAACGTTTTCTCCTCGTCGCATCCCTGTCTATCCAATTCAGTCAGTCGTTCGATCTACCCGAGTACTCAGTGATGCATATGAGGTAATTGCCGGACAACAAAACTACTGTAGAATCATGGGTAAGAAAGATCGCCTCCAAAAGACAATTAATACTGCAATTGATTCATTCTACACCGGTGGACAAATTAGTCACGGTCGTTGTATTCACCAGTTCGTGACGGTATGGGATAGACTTTTTGTGGGTAAAAACACATTTTTTTTTAAATCCTAGAATTTTACCAAAGACAGAATTAAAAAGAACATAAGTCAGTCGTAAAACTGCATACCTCCGCCTGACAACGTAAGGATGAGCCAACATTTTATTTATAGTGTATGAAGTTATGCCATGGAAACGTTAATAACTAAAAAAAACAAAAACAATTTATTTGATTAGGCTAGAATTTTGCATATTGGCTTCCGTTATCAAAGAGTATCAAATTCATACATCAAATTTGGAAAAATCAGATTTTGAAACTTCGCCAAAATTTCGAGAATTACTGAACATCATGGTCATATAAGATGCACGACTTTATATTGTAATATGGGCCAAGTATCGCGTCTCTACGATGAACGGAACCGAAATTATCGCAAAAAATATTACTTTCACCTTTTCTGTGACCTTGGCCTTAACCTTCGACCTAGATATGTCAAAATTAAATTAGTTCTAAGTTAGATCATGACCGATATTTTGACCAAGTTTGATGACGATTAATCGATCGATGTGAACGCTAAGTTGTACAGAAACAAACAAGCAAGCAAAGGAACTCGACCAAAAACAAGAATTCCTTGGCGAAGGTAATAACAGACTTTTAAAGAATAATCAATAAAGATGACATTAAATATGGGTATGATCATCCATTGTCCTGTATAGAAAGTACTGATTGGATTTCAACCAACCCTATTTATGTCAGCTAGATCAAAGGTAAGAAATCAGGCCAAAGATGGAATGGAAACTTCCAATAAAAGAGTTTCTCACAGACAACCAACTTAAAGCAACGTAAACCTAAGAACCCGTGTAGGGTCAAAACACCCCGGTTTTATCATAATAGCGTAGGGTGTGCGTTCGAGCCGAACATGGTAACTCAGAAAAGATGGTGTTTGAAAAATAGGTATCTGAATTTCTAGGAATTACTTCCGCCGTCTTTTATAGCTCATTTGTATAAAACTAAACTAAACTAAATGTAGCTCAACTTTGTATCCCTTATGCCGAGCAAAATTTATAATGATCGGTTAATTAGTTTAGGAATGAATCCTGTACATATAAACATATAAACACACAAACCATCCTAAAGTTAAAAGATACAAGAAGAATACCCGTCCTAGGATGGGTAAAATGAATTTACTGTATAGAACCGTTTTGCACCAATTTTACGTCCCCATTACGAAAATTAAAATTTAGTATAATAATACTAAATCTTATGTTTAGAATCCTTATTCCAATTATGATCCTGGTGATACCAGATCAGGCTGCCCTGTGGCTCCCTGAGACGAAATTCACCTACATTGACGTTTTTTTTTTTTTTTTTTTTTTTTTTGTAAAACTTAATTATGTTCTACAAAACCAAAAACAAAAACAACAGCCCCTCTCCCTTTCTCCCTCCCCTTTTTTATTTTTATTTTTCCTACCCTACTCCCGGTCCTGGATATGACCTTAAACTACATCCGATGGTGAGATCCGGCTTACGGACTTTGGGGAATGTGGAGCCTCCTCTTAATTACCATTGCTCCCAGGTCCACCCTGACCCGGAGTGGTAGTACCTGTTAGGGTCCCAACTATGGGTTAAATAGAAACAGATATTAAAAGGGGAAAGAAACAAGAAAGAGAAGAAAACAAGACCAGATTCGGCATTAAATAACCCAAAAAGGGTTGATATGCCGTAAAACAAAACTACCAAACCAAAAACCCTGATTAAACATTTGAAGATATAAAGAACTTGAAGCATAAAAACTTTCACTATAATGACCAGATTCGGCATTAAATAATCCAAAAAGGGTTGATATGCCGTAAAACAAAACTACCAAACCAAATACCAAACTACCAATTATGATCAAAATTCATTACATGATTTTGATTCTAGAAAAAGCTTAAGCTTGAGGGGTCTTAAGAAGAAATCGAAATTCATGAAATCTGGCGTAATTGGTGTCTAGTGACTATAGATCATATTTAGTGCAAATCTGCAATATTTTAATTTTCAAATAGGAGGCCCTACTAATATTATGCCTCCTGAAACCTTTTTAAATACTCCAAAGAAACTGAAATGTGTCGAAATATTTATTAATCTATGTCTAATACTATGGCAGAGTGGAGATATATTCTTTCCAAGAACCGCAGGCTTGTGGAACTCTCTTCCTGTTGACTGTTTTTCTCCTACCTATAACATTGGTCTTTTAAAGACTAAGGTTAATAGGCATCTCCTGTCTTTGCGATAACCATACTTGTTTTTGTTAGCTCCTTACATCAAGTCGATTCATGACTTGTCTGGAGCGAGTTTCATAAAAAAGGCCCTACGGAATTTAAATGCCACTAGTAGAAGTGAATCGTAATTTCACAAAAAAACAACAGATTGTTTATTTTGGCAATATTGAATCTACGATTTGGCGAGAGGCGTTATAAGGTGGACAATGCCAAATTGGCTGCTTTGACAGACGAGCTTGTTGATAACCAAGGGCTAGCCGATACATGCAATTTGTAAAAGCTAAAACGTATTCTCGCCGCAGTAGTCGGAACATACGCCTTAGTCACATGAAAGGGAGATGCGTTAAACTCTGAGAGAGAGAGAGAGAGAGAGAGAGAGAGATAATAGAACCAATGAGAAGATACCACGTATTTCGCCTGGGCAATATCAATGATCCTTTCTTTAATATATAAACGAAGAAAAATACTTCTTTAGATAGAGAACGGTGAAGACCCGAGCGGGAACGACGAGACTGTCGGAGAGCAGCGATTTTGTTCTCGACTGCTCTGCCCTTGAGAGAATTGCCTAAGATTAATTCTATGAGCACAGCGAGAAAAGCTATTAACGAACATTATTGTGCTTGTAACATCGTCTTTTGGTTTCGATAATACATTCTTATTTTTATATTAAGAATATTTGTGTGGTCTTTTATTCTTTCCTTGCTGTTTTCCATACATTCTTATACCAATCGACGCCGATCTTGTGTAACAGATGCGAAATCCGATCAATCATCTTTAGTTTTCATCAGAAGAGTGGAACCCATTCGTCGACTTCGACGCTCCGGAGACCAGGCCAGACTCAGAGGCGGAACATCAACCACAACAGGGAGTGATAACAGGTAACCTAACGATGCGGTCGACAAGGCCTAGTAATAGAGACCTAAATGAAGAGAAGCTTCGTCATAAGTTGTACTTGTGGACGTCATACACACATACGAAGGCTGTTGAAGAAAGGTTATGAGACCTATAGTTAACATTTCTGAAAAATCAGAGGTATCTGAATTTTCACGAAAGGCTTCACTACACTTTTTAACCCATTCGTAACTAAATTAAACAAAATATACCCAGTTTGTGACACTTTACGCTTTACAACTGTCTTCTAAAATTAATAATGATCGGTTAATTAGTTGAGGAATAAATCATTTACATAACAATTTATAAACATATAAATATACCTCGCTTTATATATATATATATATATATATATATATATATATATAATTAACTTGTTACAAATATCCAGGGGGTATAAATCCGAAGGAAGTTGAAACCGGGTTTATGAGAGTGCTCAATGAAAATTCAAAGCAAAATATATTTTTTCTTGTTGGTGATTTTATTATTCCATTAATTGCGACAAAATATATGCTGTTTCATTAACGCTCGCAATGAACGTCAACTCTTCAAGCGACAATGGAATCAAATGGCAAAGATTTTTAAATTCAACCTCAACCGGAAATTGAAGATGCATTAGAGGGAGGGGGGACGGAGATGGAGTTCTGCCTATAACGGGGACATGAGAAGGGAGGGGGAGAGGGGGAGACTCCAACAAGTCATGTTTCAAAAAGTTGCGTGGGATGTTCTCTCGTGTCTTGGCCATCGTGACCTCAATTCCAGCCAGGGCGGGGGGGTGCAGGGTAGGTTAAATTTAATAATGAGAATAGAATTATAATTATAAAGTTATAACTGTCATTTTTGTTGTAATAGGTAATTATCGTGTAGATAAAAATGTTTGATAATTTTAATTTAGGGTATTAATTCCTACTTTTGCATTCTATTTTAATATAGTTATTTATGGCTTGCCCAGTAATTGTAGTGAA
The DNA here is from genome assembly GCA_963556195.1 of Sepiola atlantica. Classification (NCBI taxonomy): domain Eukaryota; kingdom Metazoa; phylum Mollusca; class Cephalopoda; order Sepiida; family Sepiolidae; genus Sepiola; species Sepiola atlantica. The sequence continues at coordinate 5,203,441 of OY744529.1, forward strand.
TTTATAGTGGCTGTATATATATATATATATATATATATATATATATATATATATATATATATATATATATATATATATTAGTAGTAAGTTTTTGAAAGGCTCTGGGCAATGCAATTCCGGGTAAGATGCAAGTTGAAAGGAAAGGAACAAAAACAATAAAAATAAATCGAATACGATATAAGACTTACTATTTATTTTTCCTTTTTTTTCCTTTTATTTATTTTTTTTTTTTTCTTACATAACAGCAAGAGTGTTTTAGCTGTTCGTGTGATGTCCGGGTGATTAAAAATCACTATTTGATATTTCGGGAAAAGACATCCCTTTTTCAAAAATAATTAGACCAGAAGAAGAATAATATTTTATTCTTCTCCGACTGTGTAGAGAATAATACAATTATGTAAGAAAAAAATAAAAAAATAAATAAATAAATAAATAAATAAAAGGAAAAAAAAGGAAAAATAAATAGTAAGTCTTATATCGTATTCGATTTATTTTTATTGTTTTTGTTCCTTTCCTTTCAACTTGCATCTTACCCGGAATTGCATTGCCCACAGCCTTTCAAAAACTTACTACTACTATACCCAGCAATGCTTCAAGCAAACTACCATTCTCTACTATATATATATATATATATATATATATATATATATATATATATATATATATATATATATATATATATGATGAACTCTCCCGTCGATTTCAACGTATGAGTGCCCCGCCTGGGGCTGCCCGCGCGTGAATTTGTAATTGCAATGGTTGCGCAATCCCCAACAACCGCTCTCCTGAGTCGGCATTGCTTGATTCCAATGGCAAGTAGTAGTACAAGACGACTGGAAACAATACCGAGATAAGTGTGTGTGTGTATCCATGTATATATATCCAATTATCAGTATCGCAAACGAAATAGAAAAATAAATAAAATAAATGAGAGCATTTTTTATATTAATATCATCACGGCCCAAAGGCCACTCGAGGATAAGGGTGCAGTAGATTTTCAATTGGCGATGAAATGAGGTTTGGAAACGATTTGGATTAAATGATCAGAATTAGATAAGAATTTGTTAACATTAGACTTGAAAACGGACATGTTGTATTCAGTTGGGAAGCTGCCTCGCACTATTATAATTCGACAGATGAGAAGTTCTTGAAAAGAAGTCATGGTAGTTCCTTTCATTTTTAGATACACAGAAGAAGATATGAACAATACTTTACGATGATTGAAGCCAGATGAGATTTTGGTGTGAATGATTACAGGGGGAGGGTATAGATAGACTCAGTCGAACACTTACCATAGAAATAACGATGAATTAGAAAAAGACTAGCAAAGTCTCTTCTGTGAGAAAGGGGTGTAGGGAAGAGAAAAGATATATTGTTTGTCACTAAGTAGATTATTTTCCATGAGGTGGTTGACAACTTCTTGATTCATCACAGTTTCAAGCAACTTAGTCATGACGCCCTGGAGACTGATCGGTGTGTACTGAGATGCAGAAGATCGATCTCCAGTATTTTTAAATACTGGCCAGACGAAGTTTTCCAAGATGTTGCGAAGCATTTCTCGTTTAAGCTACAATTGGACAACTTTGTAAGAATAGGAGCTACTTCCGGTTGCAGCTTCTTTAGCACGATGACTGGAATGTTATCGGGACGAGTTGCCTTGCTCGCGTCAAGGTTATTGATAATTTGGCAACATTCTGGACAGATATATGGATGTCACTTAGAGTATTTACAGTCATTCGAAAACATAAACTTTTGTGTTAATGAAAAGAAAGTATTATATATATATATATATATATATATATATATATATATATATATATATATATATATATTAAAGAAAGGAAGATGAAGTTAAAAAAATGCATAAAATTACATAAAGTTACATAAAATTACATGAAGTTACATAAAATTAATATAAATTTTATTACATCGAAACTTCAGATGCAAGGAGTTACATTAATCTTTAAACCAAGGTTTTTCAAAGATAAAACTCTTCTAGTCAGAGGATAAAATTTAGTAATGTGGTATTTATAACAAATAAATATTACCTAGTTCCATTTAACTTATCGCGATAGATCAATTTACGATACTTTAATTATCGTTAATTCTATTATCATTAGTATATATATATATATATATATATATATATATATATATATATTTGAATGTGAGATGATATATAATTATTTCCACAATCAGACAACGCCGCAGCCCACAACCTATGAAAGAAACAAACCGGAAGTCCTAGACTAATCTAGGACTTCCGGTTTGTTTCTTTATATATATATATATATATATATATATATATATATATATATATATATATATATCAAGGTTTTAAATAAGATGAACGGAGTCATAGCAAGTCGAAGACCATATGACAAGAAAGAAAAAGAAGAACTTTATAGTAATATATTTATTCGTCGGAAGACATTCAATTAAAAAACTTTATTTATTTAAGGACTTCAAAAGGGGGAAGAAAAAGAAAACATTATTTGCGTATTACATCCATATATTCCTTTTCGGTTTATAATGGCGATATTCAATCTCCCTATTTTTTTATTCTCTCCACGTTACTCTTTTCCTCGTTTTTAAGCGATATTCGCTAACGTTTCCCTTGAAAATGTATCGGTTGAAAGGTACCTTTAGATTTAGTTTGTTAATTTTAGTCGATCTTTTTTATTCTTTTTAAAAGTTTGTAATAGGAATTAATATATATATATATATATATATATATATATATATATATATATATATATATATATATATATATATATTTATTACTATAAATATATTACTATAAATTTCCTCTTTTTTTTTCTAGTGATATTGTCCGAGACTCGCTATGACTCCGTTCATCTTATTTAAAACCTTGATATATATATATATATATATATATATATATATATATATATATATATATATATATATATATATATTTATATATAATCCCACTACTAGTAATGAGATTATATATATATATATATATGTATAACCATATATATATATATAACCATATATATATATAATCTCATTACTAGTAGTGGGATTATATTTAAATATATACTCGTGCTGGTCAAAAAAATAGAACATATGTATAAAACTGTAAAAATCATTCCGTTTGAGATAATTTTCGGCTTTTAAATTGTGTAGGCGAAATATTCTATATCTAAATAACAATTACAACTATTTTTAATCATTTGTCATATTTTCATATGTCAGACTTTATTGTCACAGAGTAGTTTATTGTCACGTTGGGAAATTCAACGTTTCAATTTAATAGAACATTATTCATTGAGTAATCTTAAACTAATAAAATTGCTGTGTTTAAAAAGATTTTGCAAGTAATTTAATCATAATCTCTCATTATGGGTCGCTCTAAAGACATATCTTTGCCTGAGAAGCAGCGAATCTTCGATTTGCGGGAAGTAGGAAAGACGCACATGGAAATCGCTACCAAGGTCGGATGTTCAAAATCGGTAGTGACCAAAGTGCTCCAGAAAGATGTTAAGGGTGTTTCCAACAGTAATCGCAAGAAATGCGGACGAAAGAAAAGCACCACTGAAAGAAAAGACCGGGCACTTGACAAGGTGGCAAAGAAAAGTCGATTCCAGTCAACAAGCCACATTACTAAAGAGTGGAAACAGGCTTCTGGTACCGACGTTTCAAGAAGCACTACCTACCGAAGGCTCCGGCAACTATGATACCACAAGCGTATAGCTGCCACCAAATCGCTCCTTAACAAAAAACAGATGTTGAAGAGGCTACGATGAACAACTGCTCATCAAACCTGGACTACAGACGAATGGCGGCGTGTGATCTTTTCAGATGAGTCTCGATTTTGTATCTCCTTCGGCGACCAAGGGCCACGTGTTTGGCGAAGATCCACGGAACGGTATAACCAAGAATGCGTCAAGAAGTCTGTGAAGTTCCCGCAGTCTTGCATGGTTTGGGGCTGTATGAGTGCTAAGGGTGTTGGTAATTTTTGCTTCATCAAAAGAAATGTAAACGCAACAGTGTACCAAGATATCCTGGAAGCTAATTTACTGCAAGTGCTGGATAATCAGTTTGACAGTGACGCCACATACATCATTTTTCAACATGACTTGGCACCGGCACACTCTGCCAAGTCCACAACTTCCTGGCTCCGAGAACGATCTATCCCTGTTCTTGAATGGCCGGCGAACTGGCCAGATTTGAACGTTATTGAAGCCGTGTGGGATCAGATGAAGAGGAAGCTTCGCAAAGAAAAACCTACTACACTTGCAGCCATGAAGATTGTAATACAGAACACATGGGATTCGGTGTCTACACAGTATTGCGAGAAGCTTGTTGATTCCATGCCCAGGCGAATTAATGCTGTTATCAAGGAAAAAGGTGCTGCTACTAAATATTGTTTAATTTTAATTAGTATTAAGTTAATAAAAAAAACTATTTTGTTTTCTTAGCTGTCTTGTTCTATTATTTTGAAACGCGAAATATTGAAAAACTGACATTGCAATTGATATGAAAAAAAGTTTCTATCGTAAAACAAATATTTCAGTTAGTTTAGCATGATAAGAATATTTCAACACCAATTACATCTCACAGATTGTCCTCAATAAGAATGAGAGATTATGATTAAATTACTTGCAAATTTTTTTTAAACACAGACATTTTTTGAGTTTAAGATTACTCAACGAATAATGTTCTATTAAATTGAAACGTTGAATTTCCCAATGTGACAATAAACTACCCTGTGACAATAAAGTCTGACATATGCAAATATGACAAATGATTAAAAATAGTTGTAATTGTTATTTACATATGAAATATTTCGCCTACACAATGTAAAAGCCGAAAATTTTCTCAAACGGAATGATTTTTACAGTTTTATACATATGTTCTATTTTTTTGACCAGCACGAGTATATATATATATATATATATATATATATATATATATATATATATATATATATATATATATATATATATATATATATGGTTATATATATATATATATATAATCTCATTACTAGTAGTGGGATTATATATAAATATATATATATATATATTTATATATATATATATATATATATATATATATATATATATATGGTTATATATATATATGGTTATATATATATTTCTATATATATATATATAATCCCACTACTAGTAATGAGATTATATATATATATATATATATATATATATATATATATATATATATATATATATATATATATATAATCCCACTACTAGTAATGAGAATGTGGCTACCCCTAAAATGTTATTTTCTATACTAAAGTTTTATTTTTAATGAAAAAGATTAAGAACCACAATGGTTTTATATACTATACTAAATATAACTCATGGGCCACAGTAAATTTAAATTACCCTTCCCCAGTTTCTTTTTCATTTTTAACTTTTTATGCATCAAAATGACTCTGTGTGGCAACTCTAGCTGCACACAGATTCGCGCTAAAAGACCTCATTGTTACATTAAATATCTAATTTATGTTCTTTTATGGTTCAGAATTGATTGTTGGAAATGCTTGATTACTTTAGTTTTCTTGATCGTCGATTCCTATGAAACCTTGAGCTAAGTGTACATGAACTGTTCAAAAGCTCTTCAATTGTGGAGACGAAATTATCTTTTATGTTGAAATGTGGGAAGAAAAAATAGTATTGCTTTTCATGTTATTAAACCTGTTAATTGTTGCGTTGCATTGGTGTACTTGATAGCTTGGTTCTTAATTCATCACATATTCCTTCTTGTTAATTAATACGGTCGATTCCTGTTTTTTGTAGGGTTAATGAGCCTACATTAAGGTTTTCTATTGAAATCACCATATCTTTGTAGCCTTTTTAAAATGATGAATGATATGTGTGTTTTTTTATTATTTTATTGATGACTGTCTAATGTAATTTTGCTGCGGTGGTAAAGTTAGTTATGTGCATATGTGTGTATATTTCTATTTAGATGATAAACCTAATTAATCGATCTTTATTAATTTGGGAACAGCTGTTAGGCGTAAATGTAGGTAATGTTGGCTATATTTAGTTTGATTTAGTTTTATGAAAAAGAGGGAAAAGGTGAAAGTTTTTTATGAAAATTCAAATACCTCCCATTTTTGTGAAAATGTTAACTAATCCTGGGTTTCTGAACACCGTGATAACTGAAGATGAGTCATGGGTGTACGGGTGCGACTGTTGTTTCTAACTGGTAGTACAACACCCCTAACTCTTAAGTAGCGTTAAGATCGGCTGCTCTATCAATAGTTGTATAATATCGGGATAACTGTAGTTCCATGTCGCGCATGGAACGGGGCTCCTAGGTTACAAACCCATGGATGAAAACTCGGCTAATAATCCACTTGTGTGGGCTTAACGGCATCAAACAAACACCCACTTTGTCCAACCTACTCTGTCCCCAAACAAAATAAAATAACATTTTTAACCAATAAATATAAGCTCAAACAAAACGACGACCTAAAAAAGCAACTCGCCTTGAAGCACTAAATGAAACCAACCTACATTCCTCAATCCCTCCAATCGCTTTGACATGACTGGATACCTCCCACTCTGATGTAAGAACTCAGACAAACATATGCACGGACTCAGAGTCTATATTTGTGACACTCTCTCCCTGACTAAAGAACATCGTCTAGAATCAGATGATCAAGCCTACATGTTCTTTAGATTAACCTTACAAGACAGCGTTTATTACTTATATTTACTCTACCGTTTTCCTGGGACTCAGCATTGCACTCTGCTCGACTATGTCTCTCATAATATAGATCCAGCACTCTATTTAGATTTGAGCGCCCACATTTATGTATTAGATGATTTTAATGTTCATCACAGTAATTGGCTTGGTTTATTGAGGAATACAGAGGCAGTTAGTCACAGCACTCATAGTTTCTCTATTGCGCATTCTCTTTCACAGACTGTCACTTTCCAGGCCCGTCTCATAGACTATAAAGATCAGCAAGCCTCACTTCTCTATCGATTCCTGACTAAAATGCCCGAGGCTTGTGTGATGGATGCCCATAGCTCTCTCAGGAACGCTGATTACATTGCGATAATAGTTTATCATTACCCTAAAGTTTCGAACCCAAACTGGAGAGTCATTGCTCAAAACGACGAGATATTACAAACAGGCCGATTAGGCATCCATCCGAAATCACATCAGAGACGCTCCATGGAGTAAAACCTTTTCTCTCCCTGCTGAACAGTGCGCTTAAATGAGTAACTGAATAGGTCACAGCAAACATAGAAGCACATGTCCCCACGCGGAAATTCTATAGCAATCCCCACTCTTCCCAATGGTTCACTTCAACCTGTTAAGCTGCTGTTGTGTACGGGCAACAAGCATTCGGCCGACTCAACGCTTAAAGTCACGTAAAAAATAGACAAACATTTATAGTTCCACAAACCAACCTCTCATGAATTTCCTACTGTGGGCAGAAACCACACTCAATGATTTTATCATTACTCCTTCCCATGTCCAAGATATCATATAAAATCCTTGACACCTCCAAAGCATGTAGGCCTGATCTTATCCCTGCTATAGTCTTAAAGAAATGATCTGCATAGCGAGACCCTGTCTTCTCTAAACTGCAACAAACGATTTGACAAATCTTGCTTCCTTAATAGCCGAGAAGTTTTCTCTGTAGCACCAGTGTTCAAGAATTTTGGTGAAATTTTACAGATCCGCAAAATAAGCGTCCCATCAGTCTCTTCCAACCTTTTGCTAAAATCTTTGAATCATTAATCAATCTAGCGATAGTCTACTACTTCGTTAATGCTGAACTTCTTTTTGACCAACAGTATGGATGTTGGCAAGCCCGTTCTACTGCGGATATCTTAACGGCCATCTTTGAACGCATCTACCATACACTAGACAACGCTTGTAGAGCTAAGGCGGTAGCACTTGATACATCCAAAGTATTTAACAAGGTCTGGCGTGAATGTCTTCTTATGTTGTCCGCGATGGCTGTACGTCTAAACAACATGAAATCAATGCGGGTGTGCCCCAGGGGTAGATCCTTGGACCGTTATTATTCCTAATTTTCATAAACGACTTCCCTGGTGTAATTGTGTCAGAGATGTGCATATTTGCTGATAACACCACGCTTTACTCTCGACATGTGGGCAAAACGAACACACACATATCCAAAGCAATGACTTAATCCTTAAGAAATGACCTCCAATATGTATTTGAATGGGTCAAAAATGGATGGTAACATTTTAATGCTATTAAGACAAAGCTTCTTTCCTTATAAAACAAACTTTTCAACCACCGATTACTATGGCTAGTAACACCCTACACCAAGAATGCAGCATTTAAAGTTCTCGGCCTAACATTCACAGGTAACATTAATTGGAACAGATACATACAAAACATTGCCAAGGCTTTTACAAGGAAGTTAGACTCCTTCTACCGTGATAGAAAACTTCTAACACCTGCCAATATCCTATATCTCTACAACGCTATGGAGTATTGTTGTCACATCTGGGCTGGTGCACCAACCACTAGGCTCTCCCTCTTAGGCAGGATATAAAATGAGCCTCTAATCTAATAGGTTATATACTATTTACCAAGTTCCAGTCCTGTCCTATCGCCGCAATGTTGCATCACTGTGCTTGTTTTATAATTACTTTAATGGAATGTACTCTTACGAAGATGCTGCACTGGTGCACTTTCGACTCGAAGATCGGCAAAATCTTATCCTTCACTGTAGAGGTCGCCAGATGCCGAAATGCTTTCTACTCTAATAGCTTATTTTCGTCTCACCGCTTGCATTTGGAATTCCCTCCCTGTTCTTTATTTCCCAGGCTGTACTAACTTGCAGACATTTAAATGTACTAAGAACAAATATCTCGCCACACAACTCTCTACTGTATATATGGCCTCTAATCCACAGTATCCCCTTACGTTTCAGTGAGTATGTGTGTTGTTTGAGTGAATAAAAGTACAATAAAATGTGTGTGTGTGTAAAAATATATACTTATGACAAGAAAGCTAAGCAAAATCGTCTGCGTTACATTCTATCGAATATAAGAAATAAAATATAAGGAAACAAGTTAACAAAACTAATATAAATAGAAGAAACAGAAATATCATCTGGTCTTATCCACCATATAATCATCATAACAAACGAAGTAATAAATTACTAAATCTTATTGGTAAACATTTATAGTAACTCGCATAAAATATTCAATAACAGATAAAATGAAATTAAACTAGAGTTGAAATGAACTTAGGCTTTTTAAAAAGACAATAATAACCAATAGATCTAACACGTAGGAGCTGTAAGGAAAAAGTAACGTATGAACATATATTTATAGCAATTTAATTACACAGAGGCGTCCGCGTTTATCCATGGACGGAATCGTCAGGCTAAGTTCACATATTATTTGTTACTGTTTGTTTTTATATATCGACGTGGTGTTTAATCTTGCAAACTAACCCATCGGGTTCGTTGTTATTTCTATCTTACAGATTAATGTTTTCATTGGTCAATGGATGAGCTTCTGAACTTCTCTCAAATAGAGGCCCAGTTGACATTTTTTTCTTTTTTTTTTATAGATATGGTTCGTATGTATTTTTATTTATTTTATTATTTTATCTAAAGATAACGCCAATCCAATATACGTTAACCCAAGATCAATCATTCCCCATCAGTCATAAAAAAAGATTCATAGTTCTAGCGCAAATAGTACGATGGGCCAGTACATGTAAATCTTCAGACAACTCGTGTAGATTATGTTTGAACGAAAAACTTGACATTTAAAATTTTAAAGATCCTAAAAACTTACTAAACTGTATAAGCGAAATAGCAATCAACTGTATACACAGAATAAACGTTGTTTTACGATAACCACATACGTCTTCTATATAAAACTGAATGGCTGTATGTTTGTGTGTTTGTGTGTTTGTGTGTGTGCCTTATAGAAAAAAATGTTAGAGAATATAGATACAATATAAAAGTGTATTCTTATGTAAAATTCACAGAGTAAGTTGATGGGTATATTCCCGAATCTATAAACCCACTCCTTAGGGGTCCATGTGGCAGATTTAATCGGGGGGGGGGGTCCTTTTCAGTTATTTTTCATTATATTTTATAGTATATTTTATAGTCATATTGTAATTTAATTACGTAATACTTTGAAATAACTTTAAATTTTATTTAACGTTTCTTAGTGTCAATTCCATTTACATGGAGGGGGTCAGAAACTACGCCAAGGTCCGCCACTAACCGCCACTGCCCGCCACTCTGTAAGTACACAAATACATGTACATTTCATAATATCTTATATAAGAAAAGTATTCAGTGTTGTCTTGCAAATAATACCCCAAGTTCATAAAACAATTTATGGTTTTTAATGAAATTTATTTGTTAGGGGATAGCTAAGGAAGAACGATAACTCACGTTTAAAAACACAATTTAGGTTTTTAAAACAAAGTTAGAGAATATACATAACATATAAAAGATATACATAACATGTAAAATTCACAGAGTAAGATGATGAGAGTATTCCCGAATCTATCAACCTACCCCTTAGGGGTCCATGGGGCATATATATGACCCAGGCATGGTACTTGTGCAGTATATGACCCAAGCATGTACTTTGCAGTACATGAACCGGGGCATCGCACTTGTGCAGTATATGACCCGGGCATGGTGCTTGTGCAGTATATGACCCGGGCATGGTACTTGTGCAGTATATGACCCGGGCATGGTACTTGTGCAGTATATAACTTGGGGACTGGTACTTGTGCATTATATGAGCCAGGCATGGTACTTGTGCAGTATAGGACCCAGAATGGTACATGACCCGTGGTATGGCACCTGTGCAGTATATGAACCAGGCATGGTACTTGTGCAGTATATGACTCGGGCATGGTACTTGTGCAGTATATGCTCCGGCGCATGGCACTTGTGCAGTATATGACCCAGGCATGTTACTTGTGCAGTATATGACCCGGGGCATGGCAATTGTGCATTATATGACCCGCGGCGTGGTAATTGTGCAGTATATGACCCGGGGACTGGTACTTGTGTATTATATGACCCAGGCATGGCACTTGTTTTTTTGTTTTTTTTCTTCCAATTTTTTTTTTAAATTCAACTTTTCTTCTTTTCTGATTATTATGCTCATCAAAAGGAGGGTGAATTTCTATATTTGTATGTTTTTTTATTGCCCGGGCAACGCCGGGTAGCCCTGCTAGTAATAAATAAATTAACTTGACACATACACAAAATGGATGTGCTTCACCTAAACAAAACAAATAAAAAAGATGTCAAGTAAAGTTCAGCCGGTCCTTTGTTTGAGAGAAGCTCGGCCATTGACTAATAAAAATATTAATTTGTGGGATAGAAATAAGAACGCATCTGAATGATTAGTGTGTTAGACTAAACACCACGTGGATATATGGAAACAAACAGTAACACAAAATCTATGCACTTAGTTTTACGATTCCCTATATGCAGTATATGACCCGGGCATGGTGCTTGTGCAGTATATGACCCGGGCATGGTACTTGTGCAGTATATGACCCGGGCATGGTACTTGTGCAGTATATAACTTGGGGACTGGTACTTGTGCATTATATGAGCCAGGCATTGTACTTGTGCAGTATAGGACCCAGAATGGTACATGACCCGTGGTATGGCACCTGTGCAGTATATGAACCAGGCATGTATATATATATATATATATATATATATATATATATATATATATATATATATGTGTGTATCGAGGCAGCATTTTTTCTTTAAGACACGTATTATTAAAAATAACCGACAATTTTTGTCTGGCTATTTTAGTGTTGATCCCTTCAATTTTCCGGATTAAAATCTTAATCTCGGAAGGAAATTGGCTGATGAAACTGCCATAGTGTAAATGTTGGTCCAGAGTACTTTCTGACCCGTCTGGGTCCATCGTCAGTGGAATAATGACAAACAGGTAAAGACCTGGAGTGAGATTTATAATTAATTATGGCGGGAAAATTTAACTATGTTTATTAGGTATTATAAGCATTTAAGTATATTAGTGCTAGTGTTAAAATTAATCTTGTTAATAGCAGGTTTTTTAGTTTTAATGAGTAGAGCTTCTAGTATGTGGAGTTTTTGAGTATTAGTATTATGTTCTAGGATTTTAGTATTGTCTACGAGAAGTTGTCGGATTTGAGAGCGGGGACAGGAATGTTCATTAGTAAGGTGTCTAGCTATAGCACTATTATCGGATAGATGCATGGTCAACCTCCTGGACAGAGTCGTGGTGGTCGAGCCAATATATACGTGTTCTTGTTGGTTGTCGGAGACACAGTCTCCCAAAGGACATTTAAACTCGTATACAAGGCTCAAAAACTCCACATACTAGAAGCTCTACTCATTAAAACTAAAAAACCTGCTATTAACAAGATTAATTTTAACACTAGCACTAATATACTTAAATGCTTATAATACCTAATAAACATAGTTAAATTTTCCCGCCATAATTAATTATAAATCTCACTCCAGGTCTTTACCTGTTTGTCATTATTCCACTGACGATGGACCCAGACGGGTCAGAAAGTACTCTGGACCAACATTTACACTATGGCAGTTTCATCAGCCAATTTCCTTCCGAGATTAAGATTTTAATCCGGAAAATTGAAGGGATCAACACTAAAATAGCCAGACAAAAATTGTCGGTTATTTTTAATAATATATATATATATATATATATATATATATATATATATATAAGTAAATATTAAATTATTTTAACCTATAGACGCCCGCGTTTCAAGCTTTTACTATCAACACGAACCAAGTGCAGAACCATCCTAGACTACGCAAGCTAACGCAAGTTAGCGCCCTAACCCCACGGTTACGGGAGATTATCATGTAAAGAAGAGAAATTCAGTTCTATTTGTTCCTGGCAATAGACATTCTATTTTTAACTTCGTAAAGGGCCTTATATTAATATTTTAATTATAAATATTAAATAGTTTTAATTTTTATCAAGATACATATATGTTTCTTCTTTTTCGGGAATCGTCGGTGTGGAGATAACTGTTCTTCCGGTCGCACGGTTCGAACCCCAGACGCGAGTCACCTTTTAACTCAAGTCTCAATCTCTTTGTCCACGCGGCCAATCTAACAGTTATTCAGAAAGAGAAGCCATAACAAAATGAATAAAAAGAAGTTACCGGGTGTGTTTATTCGTTTTGTATTGATTTTCTACTCCATTTCACAAATCAGTTTCGTATATACAAGTAAGAAAATCACTTTTTTCTTTTTTTTTTGTTTGTTCTTTTATCGATCTATCAGGCGCGTTTATATATTTTTAACTTAATTCAAATTGTCGTCCAAAACCTGTCGGCCATTACAGCATAATATTCCCACCATTCATAGCAACTAACAATGGAAATATTTCCTTTTTTGTTATCTTCTTTTTCTTTTTCACACTCTCCCTTTCTCTCCCCCTTTTCTCTCTATTCCTGATTATACATCTCCCTTTCTCTCTTCCTCTCGCTCTTTCCATCTGCCATTCAGTCTTTTTTTTTTTTGATCTTACAACTATACTAGTTTACTTCTTTGCGTTTCTTGCTTCGTGTCTGTGTAACGATGCACCCATTTGGAGAGGACTAAAGAACAAAGGTAGATTTAACGAAAACAATTATAAGACATAGACTTAGGGAAACATATGTGAAATTCGAAAAATTTAAATATTTCATCCGGTCAAAATTGTTTTAAAAAAAAACAATGTAAAAAAAATTATGGAATTTAGAGTAATTATTTTGAAAAAGTTTAGGAAAAAAAAATAGGAATGATTTTAAACTTTCGATTGACATTAAAATAAGTGGAAAAGAATCGTAGCGTGTCACTACGAATAAATTAATAGCAAATTGAGAGTTTTAGAAAAAAGGATTGCAGAAACAGTCGGATATAATCGGAGGTAGATTTGTTGTTGGTGTTTTCGGCATGTCAACCATCGTTCGGTCATTTTATGCAGAAATCGGACATATTTTTATACGATTAATTTGTAGATTAATTTCAGTCTTTGAAGAGATGTTTGCTACATACAGCATTAGTCTTCCCAAATGGTCACCCATATAGTACTGGCCATATTCAACGTCGCTTAATTTAAGAGTAAGGAGAAGGGGATTAAAATGAAAAATATTTAAGGCTAGTCGATTGTGACCCACAAATGATGCGGATGATCTTTTGTTTACATTGTAAATTATCATTGCCAATAAAGTAACTTTAACTTAAATAAAAGAACATAAGCCAGTGGTGAGACTGCATACTTCCGCCTGACAACGTAAGGATAAGCCAAAGTCTTATCTGGGCCTTACTTTTCCATATTGTATCAAGTATTCAATGAAAACGGTTATAATCTAAAAACTATTTATCTGATCATGCTACAATTTATTTATGGTTATCATTATCAATGATCCATCAAGACATTTGTAATAATCTAGTTTTTACAATGAAGAAAACCGAAGTTATCACCAAAAGTGTGACTTTACTTTTTTTTCCGTAACCTTGACTTTTTACCTAGATAACTCAATCAGTTCTAAGTTAGACCATTATCAATATTTTGAGCAAATTTAGTAACGATCGGTCAAGCAATATGTACGGATGGCTGTACACAAATATAGTGACAAACTCGACCGAAAACATAACCATCGTGGTGGAGGTATTAAGAAATAACCTGTGCATTGCCTCTACCTCCACAGCGATGCTCATCACTAACATCAACAGATCGGTTCTTTGTGACGCCGATTTCTGTGGAAAAAAAACGATTTCTGGGTGTTGTGAGTACGTCTCTAAATAAGCTCTGTTGGCTTGTCACGCTTCAGTTTAAAAATAGTCCGTTTATCGCTAAAAGCGTAGATTGAATGGGCGCATCTTATTGTGACAACATCGTTTGCCGGGACAGCTGGGCGATCTTTGCCGGACTTTTGTCGACGACGGGACGGGGGTGACAACATGTGCACGTATGTGCAATGTCTCGTCTTGTTATCGCTAGTGAGCAATCATCGTTTGACGATAGTCACTGTCGTCTGCTTCTAGGACTGGTTGGCTGGCTGGCTGGATGGATGGATGGATCGATTGCTAATTGGTAACGACCATCATGCTGCAAATCAAACATGTAATAATGGAACAAACCATTTTACTTATTACATAAAAATATAATTTATTATATTTCGAAAAGAAACATTACAGAGCGCGACAAACACGTCTTCCTCGTTCAGATTTCAATAGGCGACTCTGAATTTTCAATCTCTTTATCAGAGAGGGACCAAGGGGTAGAGTGAGAGAGGGAAGGAGAGAGGGAGAGAGAGAGAAAGAGCGAGAGGGGAATACAGCCGTTATCATTGTACGCCTTGTCAAATGTTTTGTTTTGAGTTTGATAACTGATTTTCTCGAACGACGACAGTTTGATCTCTGAACCCATCACATGCGCATGTCATTGAATTGGTTTGACACCGACCTTCAGTTTTCCAAAATACGACTGAGGCACAGGTGCACTCAGTGATCTCAAAACGCAGAGAATTACTGTTTTTGAAATTAGTCTGACATGAGGATTACGAATATAACGGGGAGAACTTAGCTCCCCAAAATGTCACGCATTGTGCCATATTATTTTGGATGCATCCACGCATATCTATAAGTTGATCTGTCCGTCGGTCGGTCGGCTGGTCGGTCGGTCGATCGGTCGGTCGGTCGGTCGGTCGGTCGGTCGGTCTGCATAACTTTGACATGGAATTTCCGTTGGTCTGTCACGTCTCATTTTGAAATAGAATTTTCATTGTTAAACCCGTAAAAATGAAAACATTTTAAAAGAATACATGAAAAAAACAAAAAAATACTTAGATCCAAATATGGTAGATACATAAAAAGAATAAATATCTGCGCAGTATCTCGAGTAAGATATTCTGGGCCCTTCATATGCTAGACAAAGGAATATCTCAGGCATCTGGACCAGACACTGGGAAACTAATGACTATGAATGATGCACTACACCCGTAGATAACACTGACTGACTCTATGTGAAAGATAAGGAGAGAGGGGGGAAGAGAACCGGTAAGTGTTAAGTCTGCGTGGGAAATACGATAAAAGAACTAGAAATATACATAACCCAAACTACAGAAAGGCTTATTACCACTGCAAAAAGCATTGTTAAAAATGAACAATACAATTAAACTGGAAATAAGGCGGGAATCGCAAAGTTACTAGGGGAGATGCCAGCGTTAGTTTCAGCGGATTTCTTTTTTATACACCGCCTGGTATTCCCAAATGGTCACCCATCTGGTACTGACTAGGCTGAACGCCACTGAACTTCGGTGATCTAACGGAAACCGGTGTGTCAACATGATTATACCGTATACTTTTATACGAGTGATCAAAGAGATGCACGAAAACACATGTACAAGGCTACGAAAAGAACACTTGAACAGAGAAACGGAATCGCTACTGATAGTTGTTTTCTTTCGTCTTTTGTTTCCCTTACCTTTTCGGTTCATTTTATCTGTTTACCCCACAGGATTTTTCTTACGCGATGATAAGATAGCGACTTGGACAAATCAAATTGTCGCTTATATATTGTATCCATTTACGCATAAATACAATGATACAATGATGAAGTGCATGCTTGGTTTTCCTGTTTAACGGCATATCAAGATCTTTGAGCTATTTAATGCTGAAACACAATATAGCACTACGGTGGACTAATTATTAAAGTCAAGCAGATTATTGGGATGGAGGCTTATCTTGTAAATAGTCGAAGTCTTGTTGTGTAGATGACACAAAGCAGTAGTTCGTTCTCTCTGCTCTTCATTTTTGTGGTTATTAACAGCTTTCGCACGTCAGTCGTCATGCGTGTTGATTTTAGTCTTTTTTGATAGCAGTGGTTGTTTTTGGTTCTGTGAATACGTATCTGCATAAGCTCTATTTGTCAGTGATTCAGTCCGTCTGTTGGTTTGTCACGCGGTAGTTTTAAATAGATATGTCACTGCTAAAAGCGCAGATTGAATGGACGCATCTAATTGTAGATGCGTCTATAACGGATAAATACATGAAGGTAATTGGGTAGCTCTAACTATTGTTACATAACGAGGGATGTTGTTTGAATGGGAAAGTTTGAGCGACACCTAAGGTTCAGAGGTGACCCCCAGAACAGAAGCTGGCAAAACCACGTGCCTTCCGGACAGAGATTTGTTGGCTTTGGTTTGGCGATTGTTCAAGCAGAGAATACATGTCTATAGCGCCGTCCCCAATGGGGGTCGGGTGCGCACAATGTAACTCGGTGTAGCGGGGCGAGCTATCTGTCTATCT
Organism: Sepiola atlantica; assembly: GCA_963556195.1. Taxonomy (NCBI): domain Eukaryota; kingdom Metazoa; phylum Mollusca; class Cephalopoda; order Sepiida; family Sepiolidae; genus Sepiola; species Sepiola atlantica. The sequence continues at coordinate 5,220,770 of OY744529.1, forward strand.
ATATGTTTGTCGTTCTCTCTCGCCCCGCGCGTATGAAAGTAATCTGTCTCTCTGATGTTTTTTCCCGTGACTGTTTTTTTTTCTTATTAATAAACCTTTATTATAATCCAAACATCGGCGTCCGAGTGATTGTATCCACAGACAAGTAAGAACCTAGGTTCCCGACGACAGCATGTGTGTATAATGGTTTATGCACGGACTTGTGAGTGAAAACATAACATCATTTTTTTTTTTTTAACATAGTTCACCCCAAACAAGGCAGGCGGCCACTGTAGACGTAAGGGGCTACTGAGAAAAAAGAAAAGGGGAGAAGATAGGGGGCGGTCTGTTTACATTAGTTTTAAACTTCTGCATGTCTGTACTGTCGGGGAAACAGGGGGCAGGAAGGGAGTTCCAGAGGCCAGCAGTACGAAGAAAGAAGCTATTTGAGTAGAAGGCTCTCCGACATATGGGGACCTCCACAGTGAATGAATGAGATTTAGTTGATTGTCGAGTTAGTCTAGCAAATTATAATTACAATTTTAGTTGAGGTCGACGGTCCATCTGACTCCACGTTCGAAACAGTTAGATAGAATGTCCATCCGATTCATAGATGACTACGATACTGTTGTTTAACAGAAAATAACTTTTATTTTGGCAGTACTAAAAAGGAATTAACAACAAACAATAGTAATATTTACAAAAAAGGAAGCGCCACACATATTTGTCGAAGACTAGGCCCAGCCCGTCCGATTCGTACCACTGTCTCACTCCAACTGCCGGTGGGAAAACACTTTCGTTGACGCTAAGAAGAACTAATCAAATAAACTGTATCCATACGCCAAGCCATCCGATTGGTCAATGGGTCAATTACTCAGCGATAAACCTGACGATTCACATTAAAAAATAGTACATCAAAATATGTGACTGCTAAAAGCATCCCTATAAAGCTACGTCCGTCGTCTGTCTGTCCGGCTTAGATTTGAAATAGGATTGTAATAGTCACGAAACGAAAGATAAGTTATTGCACCGAGTGTTTTGATTTTTTAGGGATTTGAGGCAGACAGATTATTTATTTTTCTTACTTATCGACCCTCACAGTTTCAGTTCTATTTTCTATGTTTCTAGTTGTGTTTATGCAACGTTATTTTATTTCAGACTAGCGGGGCTACCCGGCGTTGCTCGGGGTCATAAAAACATATAATTGAAGAGAAATCGCGTGTGTAACATCTTTATATTCAAACGTCTATTTCCCCCCCTCCTCTATAGCCGTCTCTTTATCTTTCTACCTTTCTCTTCCCTGGTCGCCCCATTTCACCGCTACTTTTTAATTTTTGTCTTTTGCGAAAGCTGCTTCTTCCCCACCAGTTCTCCTACATTTCCCAGTGCAATAGTATGACATATTTCTATAAAAAGTACCACCTCTATCTGCGCTTTCTATATAGGTACTTATCTCCGCTCCGGTATTCATACTATATAAGTATGTACTGCCACCGTGGAGCGCAGACTATATACGTACCTATTGCCGCCCTGGTGCATATACTATATAAGTACATATCGCTGCCCTGGTGTGAATGCTACATACGTACCTATCGCTGATTGACTGCTGTCATCTGATTATGAGTATTGATAATATCTCAGCTGTTTTCATCACTATTTGAATGGTGTCAATCCTCCCTTTGATTCCAATTTCCCATAATATTTTCCAAGTTTTTCGGAACCGTCCCTAGAGTTGCTAGTATTATTGGTATTACAGTGATATCTCCTTCCTGAAATTAAATGAACCAATATTTGCAGGATGTCGACCGGGTCCCGTATGTTTGTCCTAGAGGGAGAACCTGTCGACTTTGATTGAAATCTTTATTTTGCACACTTGATGACGTCACAAAGGGATGAAGTCATCCATCAAATCAGAGACAGAGGATAACGGTTTATCTAGACGACCGGTGACACAAGGGTCACAGGTCGTCTACTCAATGAACGTCTAGACGCCTGGGGTCTAGTATGCTACCAAAACTGATGATTTTGTTTGTTATCTTGTCACCGTGCACATTTCATATGTACATGAATGTTTTAGGTTGTGGGAGGAAGGGCGAAGGATATGTTGTGAGAGGGATGGAATGAGGGAAAGAGAAAGATGAGAAAAAGAAAGAGGAAAAGAGAGAAAGAAGGGGAAAGACAGAGAGGGGAGTGTCTATTATAACATCACAATGTGTTATGATTTTGTGAAATACCTTTTGACTTTGTAAACCTTGTAAAAACATGATTGTTAAAGTTAAGAAATTATTTATTCAATAGTTTTTATCTATCATTTTCTTGAAATATAAAGTGTACTATGAGTCGCACACAAAGACGAAGAGACAGCTACAGCACAACTAGACGCAGCTACATAGTAAGACACAAACAGAGCCGCAGAAGTTAATAGACAGTACAAAAAACTACCTCTTATTTTAATTTGATATATGAAGCATATTGATATAACATGACCTAAATATAGCAGATCGTACGCCCTCTTGTCGCTCTTTGGCATTCTCTTCTGTTTCTTGTTTTGTCTTTTCTTCTTTTTTGTTACCCACAAATTCCTCATCTCTAGTTTTCTGTTCTCTTTGGTTTTAGCAACAGCCTTTTTGTTGTTTGTTCATTTGGGTTTCAAATCTGATTTCCCATCCTTGTTTTATTGGTTAATTCTTTGGATGGGGTTTTGTTTCTCTGTGTTGTCCTCGTTCATATTATTAGTAGTATTAGTATTATTATTATTAGTAGTAGTAGTAGTAGTAGTAGTAGCAGTAGTAGTAGTAGCAGTAGTAGTAGTAGTAGTAGTAGCAGCAGTAGTAGTAGCAGTAGCAGCAGTAGTAGTAGTAGTAGTAGTAGTAGTAGTAGTAGTAGTAGTAGTAGTTTTAGAAGCAGTAATTAATTAATCATAAAAAATATATATTTCAAAGCAGGCCTATTGATATGATACTATCAAAACTTAAAATCAATTAATATCAATTATTAAAACATATATGGTTCCTGTTAAGAATGTTACTACCTATCTATCTATCTATCTATCTATCTATATATATATATATATATATATATATATATATACATATATATATATATGTATATATAATTATTGTTTCATCTATCTACATAAAATGTTATAAAGGGATATGATGTATTACGTGTCGATTTGCAGTACTTACTTCAACAGTGATCAATACATGAGTAGAGCTAGGTAGTAAGTTATGAAAATATATGTATGGCAATAAAGCTAAACATGTTATCTCCGTAGGCAATCGTCATTTTAGCCTAATGGTTCTTTACGTTAATGAAACGTTGAAGTCTCTGTATAGCTCAAACTATATATATATATATATATATATATATATATATATATATATATATATATATATATATATATATAGTTTGAGCTATACAGAGACTTCAACGTTTCATTAACGTAAAGAATCATTAGGCTAAAATGACAATTCTAAATATGATCTAAGGTTAAGATCGGATTCTAACTCTGCCTAATGAGATCTCAGTTCATAATATCTGTTGATCGATAACATCGACATGCCAGTGTGGCAGATTTTGTACATGTCTGTGTAAATGAAATAATCATATATATATATATATATATATATATATATATATATATATATATATATATATATATATATACGCAGTAAAACACGAGCATTCTTTTAATTTTAAACCGTCTAAAATTATTAAATGTTTTTCCAATAAATCTCGGCGAAGACTTCTTGAAGCAGCACGCATTCTAAACTTTAACACTATCAAACAACGTAATGGTTCCTATAATTTATCTCTTTCAATCAGCAAACTTATTTTATCCGAACAAAAATTGAATTCAGGTCTAGGACAACTACCCTATACAACACTCTTTATATGCGTCGCGCATAATGCCTACATATAATTTAAATGAATTCAAAAAATTATTTTCATATGTGTATGTTAATATTAGTTCGTATATGTGTACGTGCTCATACTATGTTCATACACGTGTGTAAAAAAGTGAAAAATAAATAAGTACACTATCACTTAAATATTTTAATAAATATACATAAATACACCGTTTCCTTCTTTATCTCTTAACACTTCACATTTTTTACTTCTCCTACAGTAATTTTAAGAAATTAAGTTATTTACATATGTGTATGTATGCATGTATCTGCATATGTATATACATATGCTGATATGTATGTTGCGTGTATATGTACTTCTGTGCTTATGAATAATTAAATAATAAATAAATAATAAATAAAAAAGAATAAATAATTAAATAAATAATAAATAAATACATCGACACATAAATAAATAAATAAATAAATATCCGTCTTTTTTTCATAAACTATTTACTCATCCATCAACCAACAGTCAGGATTTATTTTAAAATAATGGACAAAACCACACTTTTATATTCTTACAACCTCTTGTTACAAATCATTTACCAGCCAGAACAGAAATAATATTTTCTTTTCCCCTTTTTAATTTTAGCTTTCCACACATTGGGTACGATTTTACGTGGTAATTTATAGGTGTATGTGCATATATATATATATATATATATATATATATATATATATATATGTAAAAAAGTAGTATATATTAGTATGCGCATACAAATATATGTAGGTATCAATATGGACACCCTTCTTACGCCGGACCTTGTTTCTCGTCCTCTCTCTCTCTCTCTCTCTCTCTCTCTCTCTCTCTCTCTCTCTCTTCCCGCCCTCGCCCCATCACCTCTTACACCGTCCCATCACACGACCCTAACATTTTAACCTCGCGTTCTTCTCTTCTCAAGGGTACACTAAAAAGATTCAATGGACATCTCGCATCCCCCCTTTCATAATTAAAATTACTTCGAGCCACTAGAAACTTCCTTATCATTTTATATTCCCACCGCCGCTTGCTATTGCCACCATCTATTTGTATCTCATAATTTGATTTTTTGCTTAAGCGGCCGCAGGTTTTGAGCAGGAATCCGCCGCCACCTATCCATTCAAAACATTTCGCACTTGTGTGATGTTTTCTTCAGACAATCATATTGAGGAAGTCTTATAATAAAGACAAAACGTTGATGAATGCATAAATAATATTTTTTGGTTTTCCTTTTTTAATTTCCATATATATATATATATATATATATATATATATATATATATATATATATATTCCTGTTATCTTAATTCAATGCATCAATTTTCTTACTTCCAGTTATTTCACATGAATTATTATTCTGTTAATTTTCTTCATATAGTATTGAATACATTAAGGCTCATTCCATCTTTATTATCATGAATCCAAATTCTAAATATAAGTGTCAATATATAACCATTCGCCGACTTATCTGTTTAGTTTACAGTGATTTTAACGTGTTAAATTTGAAGCTATTCTTATGCAAGCATGTTTCAATTATTTCAGCCTTCTTGTCAATTAAGTTTTCATTTCTGTGCGAATAACATTAAAGCGTCAGGAAGACATATATTGCATCTTTTAAATTTGTTTGGAGAATATTTTATTAGCATTAGCTAAGACAGACCATTTCAGCATATAGCAAATTTTCTTTTTTAAAGTGTTTTACATACTTAGTTAAGGAAGTAGATGTACATTTGCTTTGTATATACGTATATTAGTTATTCTTATTAATACAATATGATTGTTATATCTTGCTTTAAATGACACACAGTGCCTCCTATGTACACATATGATCTACTTGGCACAATTATATTATACTGATATACCACATCAGAGAACATACAATTGCCATTAAGAGGACGGTTTATAGGTTTTGAGTATTTACATCTGTTTACTAATGAGTAATTAGTTAAATTGCTTTAGTTATTTGATATATATTTACTTTTGAGTTATTCGATGAAATTATTGTTTTCTCCAAGTTTCTCATTGTGGAATATTAAACATTTATTTGATTTTAATTTAAGATTATACGTAAAACGATTGTATCGATGGAAGTTCTTCTCAATTATTTTGTAAAATTCTTTTATAATGTGCGTTTCAATATCTTTACTAAATGGTGTTTTTCAACGTCTATTGTTTTCTGTTAACCATTAAATTCTTTCTTATTGTTTGTATTTTCATTGTTTGTATTTTCAGACCCGTTAATTTAAAATATATAAAAACAAATAACGGATAGTTTCCACTTTATTGCACATTTTTATTTGCTATTTAAAAATCATTCATTAACGTCAAATATGAAAACAAACTTTTTTTTTAATTCTCGTTTCACAAAATACTTTTATTAGGAAAATAAAGTCATCAAAATACTGTCCATTTTATTGTAAACAAAGCAGTCATTTACTCCCGGATAACGCTGGGTATATATATAATGATTTGATCATTTGCCTCTTGCGTCATTAGATCATACTATAGTATATAAAAGATCGTAAATAAGTCGGTAAACGCATTATATATATATGTATATATATATTCTCATTGACTCCAACAGTGATGCATTCATCACCTCTCCCTATAAAAAACCTACATCTATTAACACCTGTATTTTAAGTTTTAAAAATGAATGCCCATATAGATATAAAATTGCTATGGTCAAAAATCTATTAAACCGTGCAAAATTAATCTCCTCATCCAAAAAAATATTTTTTAATGAATTAAAAAACATAAAACAAGTCCTAATTAATAATCATTTTCCCAATTATATGGTTGATAGAACAAATGAAATTAATGATTAGAAATTTAGATAATCCTACTACATAAATCTATTCTATTGTAACCAAATGCATCCAAACTTTAAATTGGATGAAAAAGCTCTTAAATATATATATATATATATATATATATATATATATATATATATATATATATATATATATATATATATATATATGAGGTGGTTATTTCTTTCTACTATTATTTCCTGTCTTTTGTTTCCTGGTGTGGGCGTTCGATCCACTCGTTGCAGCTTCAGGATCTCTCCATTCATATTCCAGATAGCTTAGAAAATGCTGTATCATATAACGACTATGTGAATGGTTAAACGCCGCGTGTTCATTGTCATTCAACGGAAGAAGAAGGCTGTTTTCGACCGTTAAACCCACCCACAACTCATCGACTTATTCATCCATCTCGCCAAACAAACAATCAAGCCAAAAATTTGAATGCCATCAAAAACATAAAAATAGATCCACTAAGAGATTCCTCGGTTAATTAAATCCCGCAAGAATTAGGGAGAATATTTCTATAGTAGCTGCTTGAAAGAAATGAGTAAAAAAAAGGGGTTTTTTTTAATTTCATTTTCGAAGAACAAGAGCTCCAGTGGAAAGGGTGAAACTGTTTGAAAAAAGTCGATCAATGGTTATAAATAACAAGAAAGAGTTGGTCATTCGGGCATGATCATTACAACTCTTTATATATATATTTGTGAGTAACGGATAAATTTTATTAGACAGACGAACAGCGCAGGTAAAGAAATTTTTTTTTTTTTTTTTTTTTTTGATGTCTTAAATAACTAATATAAGTTAGCAAAACATTTATATGGAACAAAACGTAGATTTAGTATAAGGAACGTTTATGTTTTTGTCTTTTAAGGGAAGTGGGGTCTGATCAACTCTGCTGGGAAGCCATGAAATTAAATACTGTCTTGTTTTTAAATTCCCGAAACAGTTTTTCATGGTAAACAACTGATGATCCCTTAAAATAGTGTTAGAAACTAACTAATATAATAACTGTAAAAAATAAATTGACTTACATGAGTGATTTTCCACTGGAAGACTTGAGACTATAAGTTTGTTTTTTTTTTAAATTTTTTTTTTTATAGTTTTAATGGTTGAGAAACTTCCGAGACTATATATATATATATATATATATATATATATATATATATATATATATATATATATTATTTACACAGACATGTACAAAATCTGCGACACTGGCATGTCGATGTTATCGATCAACAGTTACTATAAACTGAGATCTCATCTGAATCAACAGACGCCCTCTCTTTCTCCTTCTTTTCCTCTATGTGTCTACCTTCCCACCACCTCTCCCCTCATCATTATTTGTTCCTCTTTCCACCTTATTTATTTATTTATTTATTTGCCCTGTTTGTTTCAGATTCTAGATTCTAGATTTTAGATTTTTAATTTTTTAACGGCCTTAATTTTTGAAATGTTAAATTTCTTTCCTTCTTCTTCTCTTTCTCTATCCCTCCACTTCATTCTCTCCAAATATGATCTGCGGTTAAGATCGGATTCTAACTCTGCCTGATGAGATCTCAGTTTATAGTAACTGTTGATCGATAACATCGACATGCCAGTGTCGCAGATTTTGTACATGTCTGTGTAAATAAAATTATCATATATAAAGCTCTATTTTGATATTGAGCACTTTTTATAAACCCGGTTAAAATTCTCTGGATTACCACCCTGTGGATATTTTTCACCTGGATTATTACCATTATTATTATATATATATATATATATATATATATATATATATATATATATATATATATATATATATATAAGAATTCTACAAACAAAACACTTTTGCACCACTTTTATGTACCCTTTTCGACGATTAAAATCAATATATAATGATACTGAAGCTTATGTTTAGAATCCTTACTCTAATTTTGACCAAAAATCATTCCATCATTTTAATTCTAGAAAATGTCTAAAAGTAAAGGCTTAAGCTTGAATGGTCTTCAGACGAAATTAAAATTTAGTTAATTTAGTTTAAATGACTCGATCAAATTTAATGCAAATCTAGAATATTTGAATATTTTCAAATGCGAGGTAGTGCTCATGGGCCTCTTTAAATCCTTTGAAATACTCCAAAAGAAACTGAAATTTATTAAATATTCATTAACTGATGTTTAATAACTATTGATAAAATTTCACGAAAATCGGAGGTGGCTGAATTTTTATAGAATATTTGAATGTTCAAATGCGAGGTAGTGCTCAGAGGCCTCTTTAAATCCTTTGAAATACTCTAAAATAAACTAAAATTTGGTAAATATTCATTAACTGATGTTTAATAACTATTGATAAAATTTCACGAAAATCGGAGGTGGCTGAATTTTCATAAATAGCTTCATGTCCCTCTTTGAGCCCGTTGTATAAAAGTAAAAAAAAGTGTTAATCTAAAGGAGTCTTAAAAAGAAATTTAAATTCTATATCCCCTTACGATTGTATATCCCCTTACGATTGTATATCTCCTTAAGATTGTATATCCCCTTACGATTGTATATCTCCTTAAGATTTTATATCCCCTTACGATTGTATATCCCCTTACGATTTTATATCCCCTTAAGATTAAAATAAAGATAAAATGATACTAAATCTTTTGTCTAAAATCAGTATTCCAATTTTGATCAAAATCCATTACATTTTGATTCTAGAAAATGTCTCAGATTTAAAACTGAAGCTAAATGGATCTTGAGAAGCAATTGAAACTCAAGGAATCTTGCTTAATTCGTGTCTGATGACTATGGATCGAATTTAATGCAACTTTGAAATATTTTAATTTTCAAATATCATATCATACATTTTTAAAATACTCTAAAGTATCTGAAATTTGATGAATATTTATTATTTGATGTCTAATACTTATTGTTAAAGTTTCACATAAATACGAATTATCACGAATGGACTTGACCTTCTCTTTAACCCCTTTTGCGTGAAACTAAATTAAACTGAATATAGCTCACATCACCCACCCTTACGCCTTGCATATGTAAGTAAGTTGACAACAGGCCGTCATTTACAGCGTAATGCTACACTCTAGGCCCCGTCTACTGTCAATGGCTTGCTTATGGCCGCAATGATTTGCCATTAAGACGTTAATTTACTCTCCTATTTTCCAGACAATGCGTGGTGGGCACATCGGTACGCGCTCCGAATACCGAGTTAAATATGACTTTCGTATCGGGGTTTGAACCATGTGACCGGTAGGGATTGTCTCCTCCCATAAAGTTGTAGGGAAAGAAACGCAGGGCAAAACTGCCTGCACTATCGAATGTACCTCTTATTGGACTTTTTACCCTTCTTGGATTTTATATTTTCGCCGTACCTGAAGTTGTGGCTTCTTGGAATTTAACTTTGAAACCTCTCTCATTACTTCTCGTGCCTCTAACGACCTACCTATCTACATCTTATTCTCTCCGCTGGACTCTTCGACATCGGACTTTTTGGCAATCGGACATTTGCTTGCACCTTGGCACAGTTTTGCCCTGCGTTTCTTTCCCTACAACTTTTATTTTATTTTTTCAAATTTTAAATCTTGGCCATTGCCAACTTATCTATCCCAGCGACTTCCTCTGATGATAAGATTTTGATCTTTGAAAAGCCTGGCTTAAGGAAAATTTAACTTGAATAAATTGCCTTTTTGCGGAATATACCTTGCTTTGAACTTTTGAATTGAATTTTGATTTGGCTTTTGCTTTCTCTAATTCCTTTCCATTCTCCTTCATTTCTACCTGCTCTATCCTGGATATTGAGCTGTATACTCTTCACAATAGGGTTTTACCTTTCCTAAAAGTTCGCTTTTAGTACACCTCTTTATATATATATATATATATATATATATATATATATATATATATATATATATATATATATAGTAATCCAGGTAAAGTAGACATCCACAAGATAAAAATCCACAGAATTTCAACCGGGTTTATAAAAAAGTACTCAATTAGTAAATAGAGCTATTTATATCATTATTTTTATTCATACAGACATGTACAAAAAGCCGCTACACTGTTATCGTTCAATAGTCATTAAAAACTAAGATCTTATCAGGCGGGAAAAAGTCTTATCTTTCATCAGATGTTCATATTGGGAAAGAATGAAATGAAAGGAAAAAGAAAAAGCCAAATTTAAAACCGGGAGATCACATGGTCAAATTTAAAGTTAAATTTAAAACAATTGAAGAAAAGATGTTTGTAAGCTTAGGTGAAGAGTTAAAAGATTGAAAGGTAAATCTATTTATGACATATTTTCAAGATCTCAGATCGTAAGTTTATATGGGGAAAAGAGGGATTTATTGGGTACAAGGTTTTAAGTTTAGAGGGAGAGTGGACTGGTTGTTATGCCGGATTTAAACGTTTGAACAAAATGTGTGTGGGGGAGAAAGTGGGTCAACAGAGATTAGGGAGGATGGAAGAGTAGAGTTTGTCTGTCTGTTTCTTCTGTCAAAAAGGGTTTGTCAATTAATGGAATTCGTTTAATTTAATTTTATCTTTTCTCTTATACTTTATTTAAGCCGAAACAAAAATAAATGTCGTTAACACTATGATTAAAATAACTAACTAGTATTAATAATAATAATAATAATAATAATAATAATAATAATAATAATAATAATAATAATAAACACTAATTATCACTCACACAATTTCTACTCTATTGCTACCAATAATACCAGAATATATAGGCATGACGCAGGGAAGCTTCAAGCAAAGATTGTATGCACACAGAAACACCTTCAAATAAAAGATAAGGCAAATACATCACTTGCGATCCGGATATGAAAACTTAAAGATGAAAAGACACCATTCACCATCAAATGGAAAGTACTAGAGAGAAGACCATCCTTCTCTTCAGCCATAAATAGATGTCCTCTGTGTGATGCAGAAAAATACCATATATTTAGAGCCATCATTGACCTAAATATAGTCTGTTTGAATATCAGAGATGCAATCTTTAAAGAATGCATCCACAGGAGACAAGCACTACTTATAAATTGGACTTACCGATACACATAAAGGCCTACCGACACCCTCTACCTGATATATAACCCCATAATTGCCCCACTAAATACCGACTTCCACTCCGGCAAAATCCTCCCAACTATCACTATCATAAATATAAATAAATAAATAAATAGGAATAAATACCTTAATCAGCCCATATCCACACCACTACTCAAGACCAATAATTTACACCACGTAAATATGAAATAATTACTTTCCCAATAAGTTTTCCAGTCATTAATAGGATAACACCCCTATTTCACATTATTATTACTCCCATAAGTTCCCACTATATCTTAGTTAAAATGCTAATCTCCCATATCTCCCAAACAGATTCAATCTTGCCTATCCAATCTTTACTCTTATCTCTAAACCAGACTTAATCAGTATACCAATATTATTACTCCCATAAGCCTTCACTATACCTTAGTTAATAATGTTAAATCCCGAATACAAATCATTCAAAAACCCTGCAGAGTTACTGCCCTTAGACCGATCGACAAACGGCTAGGATCGACCCGGGTTAAATCTTTATTTAAATTCCTTTTAGATTGATTAAAAGTTGTTTTATCCAGGCATTAAACTTGAATTTAATGTGGGTTTTTAACCTTTTTATCTTTTCATAAGTATAATCCTTATTTTCTCTAGAAGACACATTATTAACCCTCAAAACAGTAACGGCCAAATATACGCTACTTATAAACATTGACTCACGGGATTATATAGAAATATCTTCTATTTTTTTATTTCTTATATTTTTAAATCTTTTCCATTTTTGAATCACAACTGTTACTTTTCACCCCTACTTTTTTTCAAACCTTATTAGACCTCCCTTACACTAAATTTAAACAAATATTTATATAGACATATTTGTTTATATTTTTTTTATATCTCTTTAAATCTTCTCCGGTTTAAATCTCAACTGTTACTTTTCACTCTTCCCCTTTTTTCCAAACCTTATTAAACCTTCCTTACACTAAATTTTAAAAAAACATACATAACACTCTAAGGAAATAACGCGTCCAAACGAGAGTGACACGTGACTTCACATTTCCGAAACAGATGACAACATAAGCTGAAGAGAGCCGGGTGGCTAAGTCATTCTGAGCGTGAACTGACGGTACTAATGTTGTACTAATTTTTATGTACCAAAAAATAATGTGTAAAAAGGTTGTAATGCGAGAAAGTTGTAAGTTGCCGTGATAGCTATCGTCATCAGCGTTTGATTTCCAGGTGAATTAACACCGGAGTAATTCATCCTCCCATATCTACCTCACTTGTATGGGCCAGAGCATAACAAAGAGACACCTTGCACTCATTATTAACCATGCAAAAGGTTCGATTGAATCAATCTATTTGTCGTCCATGCAATTTTACTAGCGTCGTATTTCAGCACAATTGTAGTGAGATTTTCCTGGATGGCTTTGTCCGTTGGTACTTCGGATCGTTGTAAACGCTTCAGTTTAAAATATTCATCACAATTACGTTCAAGTTGAATGGACGCATCTCATTTTAGACGTGTCCAACCAACATGTCCGTCCATTTTTCTATCTCATATTTGAAATATCATTTCACGTTTTAGTTTGAAATATCATTTCACGTTTTAGTTTGAAATAGCATTTCACGTTTTAGTTTGAAATAGCATTTCACGTTTTGGTTTGAAATATCATTTCACGTTTTAGTTTGAAATAGCATTTCATGTTTTAGTTTGAAATATCATTTCACGTTTTAGTTTGAAATATCATTTCACGTTTTAGTCTGAAATAGCATTTTTCGTTTGTCAGTTACGCTTAATTTTCAAGCGATTTTAAATAACATTTTCGTAGGTTTGTCCCCCTAAAAGTGGGAATAGCATTTCCGTTTATCTGTCCGGCTTAAGTTTAAAATAGCATTTTCATTGATCAGTCACTCTTCAGCTAGAAATTGCTTATCATCGTTTACTCACGCTTAGCTTTGAAGCAGAATTTTCGATGGTCTCTCAAGATCGAGTAGAAAATAGCATTTTTGTTGTCTGTCATATTTAGGTTTGAAATAACATATAATCCGTCTGTCGTTCTTAAACTTTAAAAAGCATTTTTGTTAGTTTGTTAAGCATAGATATTCAACAAAATTTTCATCTTAAATATCATTTTCGATTGTTTGTCAGGAAAAATAGCGTTTTCATCGGTTTGTCAGCGTTATCAAATATCATTATCGTTGCTCTGTCATGCTTAAGTTTAAAATAGCATTCACGCCCGTCTGTTATACTTAATTTTTAAATAACATTTACGATGGCCGTCATACTTTTAAATAGCTATTTTATCGATTTGTGAAACTTATGTTATAAATTTTATTTTTTCTTGTTTCGCAATTTTTTAGATGATGGTTGATAATTTGTATTATTTGCATTCTTTGGACTACTCTTCTCTTCTAGGGTGTTATTTTCTCAACGTTTTGGCCGATGTAAATACCAACCACTTTCAGCTGCGTCTTATCGAACTCGGGATTTTTTACGTCAAAATTGGGAACCTGGACTTCGAACGTAACCCTTTACTTAAGGGCTTAGCTTGCTTTTGTTCCATCAGTCATGAACAGGTAGAAGTTTTCCGCAAGGACCTGTGGCGCAGCGGATAAAAGTGCTAAGTAGAATTAGTTCTAAGTAACAGTTTAGGTTTCTGGAGGTTGAAGGGTCAATACTTACTACGGACAATATTAAGAATATAATTACGAATTACTTAAAACCTCTACCCGGTCATGGCTGACGGAATGAGAAAAATCTACTTTAGTTGATTAAAGAAAAGGTTTTTTTTTCGAAATTCCGTACAGATTCCCGAGTTCGACATAAAGATTCCAGAGTTAAACCAGGCGCATCTAAGGAAGGTCGGAGGTTACATCGGCCGAAACGTTATGAAAATAACATCCAAGATGAAAAAACCAGTCCGAATGATCCAAATACTACAGATCATTGTCGTTGGTCTGTCACGCTCAAGTTTGAAATAACATTTTGATTGCGAAACACGCGGATTTAATAGTTGCCTCTTAATAATATTCCTCTTTGCTTTCATTATAAGGCCCCTTTCTACTTTTGTTACATATCCGTCAATTATTTGCTTTTCAGCTTGGTACAAGGCCATGCCTGTAACAAACCGAGCCAGCTAACATGTGTGGTATTTTACTAGAGGCAAGACTTCCGGTCAGTCAGCAGACATATTTTAGCTTCTCACACTTCACTTTCATTGCCCCAAGAAAATGTAGTTTTGAAAGTAAATTCTAACCGAGAAAATTTATTTCAGCTGAGGTTTTGCATTATATCATAAATACATACTTTATGAACCTCAAGAATGTTGTAATCAACGGGCATTCGGAAAGTTCGTGGAATCCTCGATATTACTCTTCGGAATTCTGATCTGAAACAACAGAGCTGCAATTTCTCGTCTAGTGCAATGAAGGTCCAGTTACAGCACTAAGATAGTCAACATGGTAAATGTTTTCTTTTTCTTTATGAGCGGAGTGAACACTGCTTGGCCTTTTGGCTAAGATCAAAGTGTAGTATCTGTTCAGATGGATACTACACCCCATAAACTGGTATTGTCTTGGCCTTCGGGGCTTGAGTTACGCCGGTCTATGGGTCTGTCCTGTGTAGTTCTAGGAGGTCCACCCTCCCAGGCTTCGCCTCCCCTCTTTAGGGAGGAGTAGGTTCATTGCTTACTGTCCGAGGCGCCCCTACCGGGGAATGCCGACGGGGCTGCCCAGGCAATTTTTAAACCCCACTTTCCCGATCCTACCTTGGGTCACATCTTACTTGTGGGAGTAAGATAAAAACTGGTCTTGTGCCTAACTCCTGGAAAGGAGTAAATCAATACTCCGACTCTATCTCCTTCTTACTGCTTAAGGTCTTAGAGCAAGGAGTTTGAGAGGGTTGTATTAGTGGGGTGGGAGGTCAACGGTTCTCAATATCTTCTTTTCTCTCCCCTCTCTCCCCACGTCTCTCTCTTTCTCTCTCCCACCCCTCTCTCTCCCTCTCTTTAGCACAGTGATAGTTGACGATGTTACAGCAAGTATATTCACATTATTATTCGTATTATTTCATACTATGATATCATATCTCTACAATATTAAGTAAATACAAGTTAAATATATATATATATATCATTATTATTACCAATTACTTCTATTATTATCAATATTGATATTTTTCTTGTGATTATATTCGGAATGTAGTTTTATTTTAATATCATGTAGACTCATATTTATTTATTTTCTGTATGGATTTGATTAATTTTAAGCACTTATCCAAGTTTAGGGTTTACTTATTTCTTAACTGAAAACTGGTCGTATTTGAATTTACGTCTATGAAGGCAGGTGATGATTTCGGATTTTACGTCAAGTATATTATCATTATCATTAAATTTCATAATATTTATAGCCTCAGTATTGCAAAGATTGCAACATCTCTAGCCAGGCTGATATAATCTGACCTTTCTAATAATGAACCATTCCAAATAATATGTGATATTTCTATGTTTTAAATTCCAAACGTGTTTAGCTAATGAAGTTCTTTTAGCATATGCTTTTCATAATTGAAGGTACTGTAATGCAAAGAAATGCTAGTTTTAATCAGATTTGAAGTGGAGCCTATATAAGAGAATATTTCTACCTTTTATACATGCAGTATTAGTATTTTCAGTATTAACACTGATTCAAATGGTACTGTTGTTAACATTGTTATTGCTGGCATTCATGTCACTATTAATATGTATATTATAATAATAGTATTATTGTTATTATTTACGCTATTATATTTAATAATACATTTGTAAATTACATTACTGTGCATACAGTTATAACCCATAGGACATAGATTCTTATTTATACAGCAACAGTTATTGGACATAAATGGTGATATGTTTGGAACCAATTCTTTGGGGGATTTACACGAAATTAAATTTAATGTGATTATATTTTGGTTCAGATTAAGTAGAGTTGAATAGATGATCCTTGTTGTATTTTAATTTAAAACTTAATTATATTTTTGTGTACAATTTTATAGAATTTCCTGGGGATATTTGTTTGGAAATATACTAAGTATGAAGGATTAAACTAAATAGTCTTTTTCTTTTTATTTTCTGAACCTTATTATTATAGTTTAGTAAGTGTTGTTTAGTTCATTTAGTTTTATGAAGTACCTCATTAGCAATTATATTTATATGCGTAGGTTCAGAAATGATGTAGAAACACCTTAGAAGCGAATCAATAGATTAACTTGTAATATAATCATGAATAATAAAATTAAAAATCAAATACTAGTTTTACTAGTTTGTTTGTAGTTAATATAGTTTTATAAAGTACCTCATTATGAGTAATATTCGTATTTGTGCTAACCGGTGATGACTTTTTACACTACGATTTTTAACATTAGTATTTGATTTCTTCGTTTATAAGTGATTACAAGTTCATATATTATCCCTTTCTAAGAAGTTTCAACATCATCTCTGAACTAAATTTTAACCAGATGACCAGAGTTAAGAAGTGCATTATTATAGTAAGTAGCATTTTCTTAGAAAATATATTTATTAGCTGAAAGTTTAGAGATTCCATTAGAAATGTTAGAGATAATAGATCTTATGATAGAGTTGGGATGGCCTGAATTATAATGTACATGGTGCAATGTTTGATTGAACTTAGGATAATAGGTAGCGGTATTAAAGTATATTGTCATGGCAAATAACACCCTACCTGAGAGTTCATCATTCAGACTCCTTGGCCTAACATTCACAGGTAACATGAATGGGAACACATACATTGAAGACATTGCCAAGGCTGCCGCAAAGAAGGTTGGCTCCCTCTACCGTGCTAGTGGACTCCTTACACCTGACATTATCCTGTATCTCTACAAAGCCACCATTCGCCCATGCATGGAGTATTGTTGCCACATCTGGGCTGGTGCATCATCTACTAGTCTCTCCCTCCTTGACAAAGTCCAAAAAAGAGTAGTCAACCTAATAGGTCCTTCACTGTCAGCTAAGCTCCAGCCCCTGTCCCATCGCCGCAATGTGGCATCCTTGTGTTTGTTTTACAAATACTTCAATGGATTATGCTCCGATGAGTTGGCTACTCTGGTGCCCCCTCGACGTAAATTCACTAGACTAACTCGACATTCTACTAAATCTCATTCATTCACTGTGGAGGTCCCCAGATGCCGGAGAGCATTCTACTCAAATAGCTTCTTTCCTCGTGCTGCTGGCCTCTGGAACTCCCTCCCTGCCCCCTGTTTCCCCGACAGTACTGACATGCAGAAATTTAAAACTAATGTAAACAGACATCTTGCTGCTCAGATCCCAATTTAAGCTGAACCACTAATCCTTCTCCCCTTTTCCTTTTTCTCAGCAGCCCCTTACGTTTACAGTGGCGGCCTGCCTTGTTTGGGGTGAATCATGTAAAAAAAAAAAAATATCAAAGAAGTTAACTATTTTCTGGTTCATATGTATATATTTGTCTTCAAAGCATATTAGTTGAAGTATTCGTGATAGTCCTATCCTACGTCCGGTACAAATGCTCCTAATGCAAATAAGGCATCGTCTCTATAAAGTATATACATATATTAAATTTTCTATATCTTTCCACTGTAATATATTCTTTTAACTATTAACTCGTTTTATTATTTATGTTAGACATTGTGATCTATAATGCAATTATTGATGCAATTAAATAATTTTATTTAACCTACAATTTATAAATTAGTTACCTAATTAATAGAATATATCCATATTTCTTACATGTTTTTTAATGATAAATTTTAATTATTTCCCTATGTTAATATATCCGAGATTAACTTTTACCCATTATTTTACCTCTTATACATTGACACTCAGTTTAATCTCCATAAAAATTATACTGAGTATTTCTATACCAATTTATCATTCATTTCTTCTACAACTTAAAAACTACACAAGGCTCTTTCAATATTACAATATATGTAAGTTTCATCCGAATGTCTATGATTAAGTAGACATTTTACGCACTCAATTTCTATCAGTTTTTTACGCCTAGTATTTCAAAATATAATATCACATTTATATAGTTATTGTTGTGGGTGACCTACCTACCTTTTAATAATAACTAAATGGTAGCAACCGGCTACCATAAATACCGGTTTTGCCGG
This sequence comes from Sepiola atlantica, assembly GCA_963556195.1. Lineage (NCBI taxonomy): Eukaryota > Metazoa > Mollusca > Cephalopoda > Sepiida > Sepiolidae > Sepiola > Sepiola atlantica. The sequence continues at coordinate 5,239,639 of OY744529.1, forward strand.
GAGAACATTTGGGAGGCACATTTAGGCACTAGCATTGCCAACACTGACTTGTGTATAATTTCTCTGTTCAATACAATTCATTATTATTATCTCTAAACCTGTTGTTCTTTTATTTCATTGTTGGTACCCCTAAACGGGTCCACAACAGTTATTTAGGTTAAATATTTGTACTTTAATTAAACCCTCTATTTATTTATTCAATAAGATAATTGATAATTGTGGCGGAAGTGATCGTCCTGAGCCAGAATCGAACGGTGGAAGTGGCATCCACTTGCTTCGTCCCCGCTATAAAAGGGTCCGCTTTTGCCTGGCTTGTAGTTGGAAAAGTAAATAAATTTCGAATTCATAGGTTACTAGTGAGGATTGAACTCACGACCTAGGAGTAACAAAACGACTGGTTATAGCACTGCAATAAGCAAATTCACCTTAATAACAAAAATAGTGAGCAAACGAATTCTTTATTTTCATTGGTTAAACAGAATTAACTGAAATTGAAAATCTGCTGACAAAAAAGAAGGAAGAATGAAGAACTGAAGAGAGAAGTGAGAGTCAAATTATTTTGTGAGCCGGATTATTTTGTCTTATTTAAGCTTAAAGAGAGATTGTTGGTTCTATCAAAAACAATTTATGAGTGTTTGGAGTCCGGGTGATTCTTCAAAATACCCTCTTTCAATAATATTATTAATAATCGTAATATCTTTTTAGCTTAATATTTTTTTTAGAATTTAGCTACTTAAATAATTGAATATCCACTTCACTAAACCCGCTATTCCAGAATGAGTTAACTCCCCTTCCACTGTCATTTTAAAAGATCAATCAAATATCTTTGATATTTGAATAGTACTAATTATACTCAGTAATGTATATCAGATCATTACATCGAAAACAATATATTTTAATAGTTATATTAAAATATATATACTATATTAAATTGGCTATATTTTCCCCACCCTAACTCTTTTAACTAGTAACTCGTTATCTTTGATTAAGTAGACATTTCTAATAAACCAATTATTTTAGTTCTGTTCGAACCAATTGCCTTTAAGTTATTTTGTTAGACAGTGTACTTTATAATACATTTATTAATGTAATTAAATAATTATAATTAACTTACACTATATAATTTAGTTACCTAATTAATAGTATATATCCACATTACTTTTATCCATCTTACATGTTTTAAATAAACATTTGCCTATGTTTACATATCTAAGGCTAACTTGTATCTAATATTTTCCTCCCGTGTTTCATCTTCATATGTGAGTAATAATAATTATGCTCAGATCCCAGTATTTCTATTTCAATTTATTACTTCTATATAACTTCAATACTATCTAATTGAGTTCAATAATGAAATATAAGTAACACCGATTAATATATATATATATATATATATATATATATATATATATATATATATATATATATATATATATATATATAAATATTTTCTTTGTCGTACAAAACTTTAAAATGGTATTGAAGAGACAATATTTATTACTCATAATGAATTAAGAAATTAAAAAGATTAAAGGGCAGCTGACCGGTTTCGTACCTCGTTCAACAGAGCCAAATATTGAGGTATCGTATAAAAATATAAAAAACGATGCTATGAGAATTATAGCGAGGGAAAGGGGTAAAAAAATATTTTTTTAAAAGTTCAATCAAATCGAAACAACATTAAGCCCGAGGAGATTTTCCCTTTGCTTGCAAAGAGAAGGTTTCAAGGACTTAATATAGATTGTTTCTAGGATCTTGAGATGATAGGGAGAGTGCGACTTACTAAGAATGAAGAATAAGTCGACACTGAATTTAGAGGCACAGGTGCGGTTATTTATTAGATGTTCACCTATCGACGAACCATAAGTATTATTCAAAACGTCAGTTGGTAAATAATATGCATTGCGAATTTTAGTGGGCACGTGTTGTGTGACTAGGATGTTTAATCTTTGTGACGTCATCCCAACGTAGTATTTGGCTGTGTTGCTTGATTTTCATCTGTGGTTGACTTTCTTTCTAACGATCTCTGATCGCCCATTTGCCACTTCTCTCTGTATTATTTCTAGTTTGCCTCTGGATGTGTCGCCTCTTCATCTTTTTGATATAACGGATAAGTTGGTTATAACATACATGATTGCCTGTGATTGTTTCTCACTCCTTCAGCAACATGTGTAAAAGTTATTTTGTCGTTAAATGTCATTATATGATATAACTTTGATTCAATACTTTATTTATTTATTTATTTATTTATTTATTTATTAAGAGCTCTATTCGATTTTTATGATTTAAATATTAAATATCGAGCTCCATTTTTGCTTTTAGAAATTGATTCCTAATAAAATAGATCTGAACTATACAAATATCCATCTATGTTATTACTATATATATATATATATATATATATATATATATATATATATATATATATATATATATTAGTTGAGATCTAAACAAATTTATGTCGGTCCTGGGTATGACCTTAAAAGACATCTAGTGGTGAGGGCTCTATTTGGGAGCTGTGGGGAATATAGATTTGCCCCTTAGTTGCCATTTCTCCAAGGTCCAGTCTCTCCTGGAGTGGTAGTACCTGTAAAACACGCATCTAAGGGTCAAATAGAACCTACTGACACTACCAGATCAGGCTGTCTGAAGTTATTGACTTCCTGACTCAAAATGCACCAAACATTGATGTTTTATTTTATTTGCAAAACTCAATCACGTTCTGCAAAATACAATAAAAACTATTTAACCATCTCCCCTCTTCCCTCCACTCCCCTCTCTCTCCCTTCCCCTTTTTTCACTCAACCAAACACCGTGAATAAAATACTTATAAAAAACTTGAAGCATAAAAACCTTCACCAAAATAACCGGATTATGCATAAAATAACCTGAAAAAATTGATATGCCATGAAGCAAAACCAAATTTTACCAAAATGACCAGATTCGGCAATCAATAACTCAAAAAGGGTTGATATGCCGTAAAACAAAACAACTAAGCCAAACACCATGAATAAATATTTAAAGATATAAAGAACTTGAAGCATAAAAACTTTTACTAAAATGACCAGATTCGGCATTAAATAACCCGAAAATGGTTGATATGCCGTAAAACAAAACAATCAAACAAAACACCATGAATAAATACTTGTACATATAAAGAACTTGAAGCATAAAGACTTTTACTAAAATGACCAGATTCGGCATTAAATAACCGAAAAAGGTTGATATGCCGTAAAACACAACAAGCAAAACCAAAAATCATGAATAAATATTTGAAGATATAAAGAACTTGAAGCATAAAAACTTTTACTAAAATGAATATATTCGGCATTAAATAAACCACAAAAGGGTTAATATGCCGTAAAACAAAACAACAAAACTAAACTAAACCAAATATATGTTATATTTATTTACATATGCTACATGAATTCCATATAAACAGTTTCGTGTACAATCGTTTCTGAGACGATATAGATTTTTACTGATTTTAAGTGTCTCTAACGGCACAGTGTATAGACACATCGTTGAAAGTTAAAACAGCACCAAGACTTGAGTATAGTCCACTCTCAGTTATACAGCAATTCGAGAAGATAAGGGAGGGTTTGGTTATAATAATGACAATCCAACATATAATAGGACACAATAGGGTAAAAAAGAATGTCAAAGGTATAGAAAAAATGCAACAATAAAAAAATATAATTTTTTAACAATTCCTATATTTTTTGTATATTTCTTTTCTTTTAATTGCAAAAAAGAAATATACAAAATAATGAGAATTTACAGTGAAAAATGAATTAATAGAAAAGTTTGCAATTAATCAAATTGAAGAAATAATCTTTTAAAAGGAGAATTTTAAGAAACATCATCTTAAAACATATCTTAATAAAAAATGTAAAATTTAAAAAAAACAGTAATCTAATTTGCAGTTTAACTATTACACTAAGTAGAATAAGTTTTATGATAATTGTAAAATATTAAAATGAAATAATAATAATAATAATAATAATAATAATAATAATAATAATAATATTAAAAATAATAATAATAATAAAATTAAAATAAACTGAAATAAAAGAATAAAATAAAAAAATAAAAAATAATGAGAGATTTAGAAAAAAGAATTCATAAATTTATAAATTCAAAGTTAATTCAATTAAAAATAAATATTTTAAGAAAATACCGTTTTTAAGAAATAATTTTTCGTAAGCATAAGTTCATAAACCGGTTAGAACCCAGTGCAGATAAAATAAAAAATATTATACAAAAAAATATTATACCAAAAGTATTATGCTAAAAATAAAAATATTATACAAAAAATATTATACCAAAAGTATTATGCTAAAAATAAAAATATTATACCAAAAATATTATACCAAAAGTATTATGCTAAAAATAAAAATATTATACAAAAAATATTATACCAAAAGTATTATGCTAAAAATAAAAATATTATACAAAAAATATTATACCAAATGTATTATGCTAAAAAAAAAAATATTATATGAAAAATATTATACCAAAAGTATTATGCTAAAAATAAAAATATTATACAAAAAATATTATACCAAAAGTATTATGCTAAAAATAAAAATATTATACAAAAAATATTATACCAAATGTATTATGCTAAAAATAAAAATATTATACAAAAAATATTATACCAAAAGTATTATGCTAAAAATAAAAATATTATACAAAAAATATTATACCAAAAGTATCATGCTAAAAATAAAAATATTATATAAAAAATATTATACCAAAAGTATCATGCTAAAAATAAAAATATTATACAAAAAAATATTATACCAAAAGTATCATGCTAAAAATAAAAATATTATACAAAAAATATTATACCAAATGTATTATGCTAAAAATAAAAATATTATACAAAAAAATTATACCAAAAGTATTATCCTAAAAATAAAAATATTATACTAAAAATATTATACCAAATGTATTATGCTTAAAATAAAAATATTATACAAAAAAAATTATACCAAAAGTATTATGCTAAAAATAAAAATATAATACAAAAAAATATTATACCAAATGTATTATGCTAAAAATAAAAATATTATACAAAAAAAAATTATACCAAAAGTATTATGCTAAAAATAAAAATATAATACAAAAAAATATTATACCAAAAGTATCATGCTAAAAATAAAAATATTATACAAAAAAATATTATACCAAAAGTATTATGCTAAAAATAAAAATATAATACAAAAAAATATTATACCAAAAGTATTATGCTAAAAATAAAAATATTATACAAAAAAAATTATACCAAAAGTATTATGCTAAAAATAAAAATATAATACAAAAAAATATTATACCAAAAGTATCATGCTAAAAATAAAAATATTATACAAAAAAAATTATACCAAAAGTATTATGCTAAAAATAAAAATATTATACAAAAAAATATTATACCAAATGCATTATGCTAAAAATAATAATAAGAAGAAAGCCTTTTGAAGTATAAGCAAACCGTAAAATAAAATAATACACAAATATATCGTTAATACAAACAGAAGATAGGATTCAAATTTACCAATACAGTGCTATACAGACACAATATTACATTTAGACGTATAAAGATAAACAAACATTTACTTTTTATATAGATTTACGTACTCATAGACATTAATATACATATATACATACATAAATATATATATAAATATATATGTATATATATATTTATATATTAGTAGTATGTTTATAAAAGGCTGTGGGCAATGCAAATTCCGGGTATGATGTAAGTTGGAAGAAACAAAAACAATAAATCGAATTAATGGTTTTATAATCATCCGGACATCACACAAACAGCTAACAACACTCTTGCTGTTATGTAAGATGTTAAGAAAAAATAAATAGTAAGTCATATTTCGTATTCGATTTATTGTTTTTGTTTCGTCCAACTTACATCTTACCCGGAATTTGCATTGCCCACAGCCTTTTAAAACATACTACTACTATACCCAGCAATGCTTCAAGCAAACTGCCATTCTCTATTATATATATATATATATATATATATATATATATATATATATATATATATATATATATATATATATATATATATATATATATATATATATAAGGAGATTGTAGTTTGCTTGAAGCATTGCTGGTAAATGTAAGTGCAGATTAGTCGTCCGAGGCTATAGCAATGCGATGTGGTTGCCGTAAGATGGAAAAGTGAAACGAAATAAACGTTTTATTGTTGTCTTCTGATAATGAAAGTTTTTCTTTCGAAAATTTCAGATTACCCTTTGCCTAACTGTTACTTACTGGACAGTATTTACTATTTGGTATTTAATCAGTTTTTGTGAAATTATTAATAAATCGTTTTGAGTTTCACTTTCTCCCTGCGTTTATTTCGTTTCACTTTTCCATCTTACGGCAACCACATCGCATTGCTATAGCCTCGGACGACTAATCTGCACTTGTTTTGATATCAATGGTGTACATCTGACATAAGCAATGTTTAATAGTAGAGTTCCTGTTAGCATGGTATAAATGGGAGGTATGGAGTTATTAGATCTCCACAAAGGGAGATCGTTTAAAAGACCTCACAGAAAGAAAGATATCACCTCATAACCCTCATAGTGTCCCCAAATGAAGTGGATATGCCGTTAGGTAAATCCTTCGTGGGCTGGCGATAAAAATAGTTAAAAGACAGATACCGTTATAAACAGTCTCAAAAAGGGGAGATAAGCGTTAAATTATTGCCGCTAAGACATCGAGATGGTTCAAGAGAGACAAATGATTCACCGAAATCAACCAACTTTATTGGTAAGTAAACAGTGTATTATTCAATTAGGGTAAAGAAGTATATTAGAAATCGAAGTAGTAAGAGAGATAATTAATTAGAAAAGAAAACGTTTATACCATTAGTTCATACGCGGAATAGAATAGCCAAAGCTATGAATCCATCAGAAGACAATATGAATATGGACATCGTGATGTAATTATATCAATAGTAAAACACAATCCACTCCCATTACACCACCAAAAACAGATAGCCGAATTGAGAAAGTGAAATGTTAATCAAAATAATTAATTATTAATAAAAACCTAAAGTACATAATAGAAGTTAGGGTTAACATAAATAAAAAAAACTAAAAAGGTAAAATTAAGAATTTAAAATATCAAAATATAAACATATGACACATAAAATATAAAAATAGATGTAAAATATATAAAAAATAAATAAAAATAAAAATAATAAATAAAAAATAAATAAAAATAAAAAATAAAAAATAAATGTAAAATCAAATTAAGATAATAATAGTACTTATATTTTGTTGCTTCATTTTACTTCAATCGAAGTTCTCAGAATTCAAGAAGCCCCTTCCTGGGGCTAAAACTTGATCTCTATATGAGATACATAGATATTCAAATAGTACATTAAAGTTCTTCTTTACCTCTCAAATGTTAGGTTAGTAACAACATTAATTTTCCTTCCTTAATTGACCAGTTAACTATATTATAGTATATCTTTTTTTGTGGTCACTTTGTCTTGTCGGATACCACGACCAGAATTAATCTAGTCTTGTGGAGTATCCAGCTTAGTTCTGTTACTAGAGGTAACATCACTTCGAGAAGGTCTAGCATTACTCGTATAAGCCAGTGTGAGGAAACTATCCTAGAGGGAGATTATTTGGGTTTCGAATATTATGTTATTTTGAATATTTGGACAGGGTTTAATTGTAAAGGAAGTATCCTCATGTCCGATTGTCCTGAAAAACTCCTGTACAGAGCGACTGTAGACATTTGAGTAGAGTGTTTAGTAGGCATTAAAGTTCTCTCATATATATATATATATATAAATTCCCGAAACAGTTTTT
>OY744529.1:5252500-5342500 GCA_963556195.1 Sepiola atlantica
TTTTCTATTAGGAACAATTGCCTCCACATTTTGGCCAAGTTTCAGAGAAATTGAATGGATGGATGAAAAGTTATGGGGCAAAGAATATCATTTTTTGCCATTTCGGGGCCTTTTGACCCCCTGGGAGGCTAACCAGATTTTTTTTCAAAAATCGGAGAATGTCACTTTCTAACCTGATCAAAGTTACAACTTCATGCAAAATTTCAGAGAAATTCAATGGATGGTTGCGGAGAAAAATACGGACACACGGACGAACACACGGACGGACGGAAATGCCTCAAAACATAGGTCCCCCGATTTTATAAATCGGGGGACCAACAATTAATGGAAGAATGATAAAAAAAGAGCGAAATAAAATAAAGAATTAAATACTTTGAAAAGGGGGAAAGAAAGAACATAGAAAGAGAAATAAACAAAAAATAGAAATAATACAGACGAAAGACATGTGTGAAGAAAATAATGAATGAAAGAAATAAAAGAAAAGAAAAATTAAGGAAAAGAAAAATATGAAAAAAGAAAAGAAAAAATGAAAAAGACAGAAAAAGAATAAAAACATAAATAAAAAGAACCAAAAAAAGAAAATATGGAATTAAAACACTAAACAGAAAGGGGACAAAAGAAAGGGGGAAACAACGAGGAAATAACGAAGGAAAGAAGTAAAGAAAGAAAATAGAAAAATAGAAAGAGGGTGCAAGAAAGTACAAGAAGCAAGAAACAATGACGTGTGGAAATAACAAATAAAAGAAACAAAGGGAACGACAACGAAGAAAAAACGATGATAAAATATGGAATGAAAGAAAATAAGCAAGAGAAAGGGAAGATATAACGAAAGGAAAGAAGAGAAGAAAAGGGAAGTAAATAAAAAGGGAAAACTGAAAGTGAGGTTTAGTGAAGAAGAAATAAGTGATATAAAGAAAAACGGAGGAAGATGCAATGACAAAAAAAACGAAAGAAGAGAAGAAAAGGAAAAGAGAATAAAAATGAAGATGTCAGAAAGAATGAATTAATGAATAAACGAAGAAAGCAAATAAATGAATAGATGAAAGTAATATCGAAAAAAACATGAATGAAATAAAAAAAAAAAAGGAAGAAGGGCAAAATAAAAGAAATAGACAAAATTAATAAGAATATGGTTGAAACTAGAGGTCTGATTGTATAGGGCTTTTTTTAGATTAAATGGGAAAGATAGATAGATAGATAGATGGATAGATAGATAGATAGATAGATAGATAGATAGATAGATAGATAGATAGATAGATAGATAGATAGATGGATAGATGGATGGATAGATAGATAGATAGATAGATAGATAGATAGATAGATAGATAGATAGATAGATAGATAGATAGATAGATAAAGACAGAGATATATAGAGCGAAAGAACGATTGTAAGCGAGAGAGAATATGGGAAGAGGGTACGAAACGCGTAGAGAGTGACTAAACTAGTTAAGAAGTGAGAAATAGTTCAGGGTGGGCATATTGATTTGGGATGATCATGGCATTTGTCCAGTAACCAACGTTGGTCGACAAACCAGACCACAATATTTATTCAGTCTTCTGGTTGGAGAAATCTATTTGTCACGAGGTTGCAAGCAGGACAAATCGATAGAGGAATCAGTGACATCGAAATAAAGAAAGAAAAGAAGCTCGACTGCTGAATACTGTATGAATCTTGAATATATATGTATATATATATATATATATATATATATATATACTCCATGAATCTTGAATATATATATATATATATATATATATATATATATATATATATATATGCAGAGACAGAGATAGAAGAAAATAGTTATCCACAGACACGTGTTTCGTCGTTACTATGGTTCATCAGCGTTACTGACTAAAACAGGATTCGAAAACCTCGACCACAGGGGCTGTAGTCGGATTTTTTACCGTTTAGCTATAGGGGTCCTGTCTGAAATACGTAAGTGTTTTAGCGCTAATGAAGGTTAATTATTTATAATTGTTTTTGTTGGCAATAATAACAGTTTATTGTAAGCTTACAGTTATATGCACTACTTTAGTGCTTAAGCGAGAGTTAACCCACTTACATACATTATGTCACCTCCAAAAATCTCCTATATTAGAGACGTATATATATATATATATATATATATATATATATATATATATATATATATATATATATATATATATATAAATACTTATTCACGGACACTTCACGTATATAAGATAGAGTCCAACATTTTGCGACGCTCTTTCTAACATTTTGCGACGCTCTTTCTAACATTTTGCGATGCGTTTTTCTTAGCAAATGAAGTGAAAGATATTTTTAAGAGAAGGGGGAGTTATAACATATTTATTTACAAGTTTTATTTACTTCATTTGTTAGGAAAACGCGTCGCAAAATGTTATAAAGAATGTTGGAAATTTAAGACGGCAAGGGCTCGAATTCTCATAACAGGTCTTATGTTGCATTACCCGTTCTTTCGGGTTACCCGGTAAAATCAAACAAGAATGACAAAGAACAGAACGTATATAGAAAAACTTTGGTTTTCTTTATTTCCCATCACCGGATGGTTTACGCCGGCTACGCACACACACATATAGAAAAGATTTTTGGGCATACTTTTGTCTCATGAAAGTTATTTTCTTGCTGAGGTCACAGACTTAGTTTCCGCTAGAAACTCGTTCATATATACATCCGACTGGAAAGCAATTTGCTCTGCATTGTCTATCCGAGCATGAACTGAAGCAATTGTTCCACAAGCACTTCTAATTGTCTGTTTGATGAAATACAAGTCAGGGGAGTCCTTCACAGTACTAACTTGCTTATCAGTCTCATTTTTAGTCAGCGGACACGAAATCCTAAAAGCAAGACGGGCTTGAGTACCATAGCCAATAAAGCTTCATCAGTGCCTAAACATCGGTAAACTTGCATTCTTCTGGTAATTCGATACTCTGATCACCAAGCGTTTCGACTCTTTGCGTTTCTGAAACCGCCGCCTTTCAAGTCTCGCTTGCACTGCAGAACCTTCTCCTTTTTAACAGTTCAAGTCGCTTTTTTTTCTCGACGTCCCACCCACAATGGACTCGTCCACGATTCATTCTTGCCACTTTTCATTATCTTACACATGCACGAAAACTGGACCGTTGTAAACACCAACAGTCAACAAAGCAACAAAACAGGAAAAAATAAAACATAAATGAACGCTAGAGCGTGCTTATCTGATTTTCAAAGTTGCGATATTGCTCTTTTAGCGTCGCGGCTCGTTCTGACTGACAACATCCAACATAATAGGAAAACGAGACTCTTTCATAGGCCTAAAAAAATAAGTAATGTTCCCCTAAAATAATTATAGTTAGGAAAATAACCTCTCGGTTGGAGAATAAGAAAAAAAAGAAGCACACTGTCTTACCTAGACAAACCTTATTAAACCTTCCTAACACTAAATTTAAACAAACAACATAACACTCTAAGCAAATAACGCGTCCAAACGAGAGTGACACGTGACTTCACATTTCCAAAACAGATAACAACAGAAGCTGAAGAGAGCCGGACGGCTAAGTCCTTCTGTGCTTGAAACCGACGGCACGAATGTTGTACTAATTTTTCTGTACCAAAATAAATAAATATATATGTGTGTGTATTTATTGACCTAGATATATGCTATATTTTGTATAATACTTTCTAATTATTTATAATGTTTTATGATTATTCTTTTTTCCATTATTTTTTTTTTCTATTTTCTATTTCTCTTAATTTTACTTAATTATTTTTCTTTGGTATTTTCTTTTCATAGTTTTATTCTTCTACTAATCTTTATCATTTTACGGATTTTTCTTATTATTGTATAATAATTTTTTCTTATAATTAAAATTATATTTTTAAATTATATTTTTATTTCACTGTATATTTGTATATTCTTTATTATGGATTTTTTTTCTAATTATTTTTTTTTCTTTATTTGAGCCTCTACTCTAATTTGTTTTGTGTTAAATTTTTATTTTATTTATTCATTTCATAATTCTTATTTATTTATTCTTTATTGTATTATTATTATTATTATTATTATTATTATTATTATTATTATTATTATTATTATTATTATTATTATTATTATTATATTTTATTTTATTATATTCTATTCTCTGTAATTATTATTAATTTTTTTTTTTTACCTCTTTTGTGTTCCTTGATTTTATTTTTATTAATATTTTTATTCTTATTTTTTATTTTATTTTTTTATTCCTGGTGCATTCTGTATTTTAAATATATTATATATATATATATATATATATATATATATATATATATATATATATATATATATTTAAAAATTTACTTTGCTGTTTGTTATGTATTTTCATTATTTATTTTATTTCTCGTTAGAGTTCGATATAACAGGCTCTTACTTGAATCCGGCTCTTACTTGAAAACTATCGGATCTGAGTATATATCTATAACCTGCCGATATTCGTTCCAACCAGGAAGCGATGGTTGTTCGAAATGTTCAATATTTTATATATACCGAACTCTAACAGACAAAAACCAATCCGAACCCTACGAAACGAACAATTCCAGCACCAAACTAATACTAATGCACATACAGGATAAAATGGAAGTTACCAATTACCGTGGGACCACCAGCATCTTACAAAAATATTTCGATTCCTGAACAATTTGAGTATTGCTTTATTTTTCAAGCATTCATTTCCAAATAACAGCTGCTTTTATTTTATTTTGTCCTGACGTGTTTTTAGATATCATCCACCCTGATTTTACGCTCCCACCTCAACATAAGACTCTTCACCTTTGGCCCTTATTTGTGTACTTTATTTCTATTTTGTTTTACTTTATATAAAATTTTCAAAGTTAAATGTTGCCGATAATATTTACAACTACATTATCGGCTTTCCCTATGCTCTGATGAGAAGTGTTTATCTTTGAAAATCCATGGATTAAGGATAGGAGGATCCTTGCTCTGAACTTTTGATGTTTTAATAAATATTGTATCTTTACAATTCTTGATTCTCATCTTTCACCTCTAAAATTAATTGCTCTATTAAATATATTGAGCTTTATATTATCACGATAGATTATTATTATTAAACGATAATTCAATTATGGTTATTTAATTCAACATTTAAATATTATATATATATATATATATATATGTGTGTGTGTGTGTGTGTGTTTGTGTGTGTGTTGCAATATCCGTTCATTCGGGGGACACGGTAGCATCAAACAAAACACAACGATAGAGACAAGGACGTGCTCTAGAAACTATGTTTCTTTGTTCTTCAACACCAACTGGTGTAAGTTGGGTATACACATATATATAATTAAATATTTCTTTGTTAGCAAAAGTCCTTAGACATCATTGTTGTTTCCCTTGTCTTACGAAGAAACCTCTTTCTTTACTTCTTTACCTTGACGGCGGTTGATTTTCGACTCTACCCAACGTAGGTTATGTTCACGAAAACCAGGCAGAGTGATTTACCTTGCAACCTAGAGGGAAACACGACAATACTTTCTGTTGCAGTCTGCTCCCGGAAACTAGGGAAGGCTTGTGATCCCCACGCCAGTTCTTTACAGCAGTTTGGCCGTGGTGGGGGTAACTCTCTTCGGGGCTGACCCACGACAAGTTTTTCTCTATATCCTCCCAACTCGATCTCTGCTACGTAAGCGTTCCTTCTTTATTCGTTTAAAACCGCCGTTTTAATTTCTAACTTTGCACTCCGGGTGCCTTCTTCTTCTGTCTTCGTGCACCTGACTCTTTAAAAGTTTACCGAGTCGGTTTTTTTTTACGACGTCATACTCCAAAATAAACTCGTCGACCTCACACACCTCGAATCGTTCAAAGATCACCGATTCATTTCCGTTGTTCTTTTAGCCTAATTGACAATCTATCTAGTCTTCGGCTTTTTTTCATTATTGCGGGCTCATGCTCTTAACCCCCCTCGTGATGTCTTATGCGTTATTACTCAACATGTCTGCATCATTATTATATACATATATATATATATGTATATATATATATATATATATATATATATATATATATATATATATATATATATATATATATATATATATATATAAACACGAAATAGAATTTTAAAATATATCTTGGGGGATGTTTCGGTATTTAGTTCAATAGTTCTCAAAACATAATAATAATAATAATAATAATAATAATAATAATAATAATAATAATAATAATAATAATAATAATGTTAATGATAATAATAATAATAATAATAATAATAATAGTAATAATAATAGTAATAATAATAATAATAATAATAATAATAATAATAATAATAATAATAATAATAATAATAATAATACTAAAACTCTATTGATCTTGTCTGTTTGCAATCAGCTTTCAGCTTTCCGGTTTTCAACATCCGGTTGCCCATGCGTAAATAGCATCATCTTCAATCTGTTATTCCAATTCCGTTAATCTCTATTATGATTAACGAACGCATGAAATTTTTCATTCTGGAAATTTTCATATCGCTTTTAATATAAAACAATTTCATTTAATTTCATCAAATAGTTTTTTGGTTTTCTCCACGGCTAAAAACATTCAACGGCAGGACTTCGTAAAGTCTGTCGCAGTTTCAAAAAAACTCCTCCCTTTTAAAAAACAAAAACAAACAAACAAAAAAGCAACACTCATTTTTAATATCAGCAATACTACCGGTCGGTGAACGAAACCACCTCCCACTTTCCCTCTCATAGATTTCACCACTCCTACTCCCTCTGTTTTCGTTACGTACGCGAGAAAGCCGGTTGTACTCCCTTCCTTTCTCAAATCGCCCTTTTATTATTCTGTACTTTCAACTAACAATTTCATTTAAAAGATGATATATCAAAATTTTAATTTAACTATAATAAGTATTATGGTACCTGTTCAGTGCATATTTAACTCCTCCCTTTTAAAAAACAAAAACAAACAAACAAAAAAACAACACTCATTATTAATATCAGCAATACTAGCGTCCGTGAACGAAACCACCTCCCACTTTCCCTCTCATAGATTTCACCACTCCTACTCCCTCTGTTTTCGTTACGTACGGGAGAAAGCCTGCTGTTCCCCCTTCCTTCCTCAAATCGCCCTTTTATAATTCTGTACTTTCAACTAACAATTTCATTTAAAAGATGATATATCAAAATTTGAATTTAACTATAATAAGTATTATGGTACCTGTTCAGTGCATGTTTACCTATAAGTATGGCCAACCACTTATAATTCAGTAACTGTAATTTAAAAAAAAAACAATTATAATAAACAGAACGACTCATAGAAATCTATCTATATTCTTTTTTCATTTTAATATACTTTCATAGAAATGCTTCTGTTATGTAAAAAAAACTATTTTCTTTATGCCACAAGTGTCACGCTCATACATGCATTCCATAGCTAATATAACAAACTGACCCAACGGGTCACGGGTGGTCTAGTAACTATTATTAATGACTACGCAAATATAATTATTTTTCAGAATGTTTTAGATGAGTATTGATAATTGTTATTATTTATATTATTCGAACTACTGTTCCCATTGTTCTCATATGGGATGTTATTCTAACAGCATTTCGGTCGATGTAACCTCATACAACAAGACCTGTGACGCAACTGACATAAGTGGTAAGTAATAATCAGTTCTAACTGACAGTCTTCCGGAGGTCGAAGGGTTAACAGGTGATACTAGTTAACAGGTGATACTAGGAATATAATTACGAATGACTTAATATAACTACCCGGACATGGTTGACGGAACGAAAGGAATCTACCCGTGAATTAAATAAAGGTTCAGTTCGAAATTCTTAACAGATTCTTAAATTCAACATAAAGATTCCAGAGTTCGACAAGATGTACATGAAGAACGTCGGAGGTTACATCGGCCGAAACGTCGTGAGAATATCATTCAAGATCAAAATAATAAAATATCATTCAGATCAAAATGACACAAATCCGATCATGTTTTGATCTCCTATCTGATTAAACCATTGATGAGGCAAGGCTTAAACTACAATTGCATTTGTCTAACGAGTCAGCATATTTGTTTATATAAATATATTAAAAGAATACACGTCACAGGATGGCAAAATTAATCCAAAAACAGTTTTGCACCACTTTTATGATCCTTTACATATTAAGATCAAGATTTAATGATGCTAAACCATATGTCTAGAATTCTTATTCCAATTTTGCTCAAACTTCATTAAATGATTTTGATTCTAAAAAATGTCTAAAATTGAATTCTTAATGGGGAATTGAAATTCAGGGGATCTTACTTAATTTGCATCTAATGACTAAATAGCTCAAATTTAATTGAAATCTTAAATATTTGAATTTTCAGATGTGAGATTATTTCTTTTATTAAGCTCCCTAAAAACGTTTTCAAATCCTGCAATGAAACTGAAATTTGAGGAATATTTATTAATTGATGCCTAGTTCCTATTGTTCAAATTTCTCAAAACTCAAAGATATCCGAGTTTTACCAAAGGATTCCACCCCCTTTTATCCATTTGTATAAAACTAAATGAAACTAAATATAGCCCACTTGATCCACCCTTACGCCCAGCAAGTGTGTTCTAAAATAAATAATGATCGGTTACTTTGTTTAGTATTGAGTGGTATATATAGAAATATATGAACATAGACACATACATAAGTTTATATAAATAGAGATACATAGGATGTCCGGAATAAAGTCTCTATATTTTTATATTCTTTTATTTCTAAAGCATTTGAAGTATTTAATAAACGGTAAAGTGCAACGGATAGCTGTTTCTGCGTACTGTTGGTGGGGTTGAGAGCTGGAAATTATCGTAATATTGAAAAAGAATGACATGCACCATGGAATTCGGGAATCTTAGTTGCAACTCAGTGGTCGTTAAATACCTTGAAGGCCGTGATATTTGAACAAAGAAATTCGTCGAGAACCTTTTAAAAATTGGCAAGACCAGTTGCACAACGAGCAGAACAACAGGTGGGTACCTTATAGTCCGCGTGAATCCCTGCGTGGATACACTCGCCATATCTAGCCACACTGATGAGTTGTACACGACGAAACAGCTGTCTTTGAATGACTATAGATAGATAGATAGATAGATAGATAGATAGATAGATAGATAGATAGATAGATAGATAGATAGATATGCTCCCTAGTTATAGGTTGAGCTTTCTGGTAGAGGAAATAACGGTTTCCACCTCGCGTAAAACAATAATCTTCTGTAAAGAATAGATTTCTCTCGGTTACACATAGTGTTATAAAAAGGATAAAATAAAGTACATATATATAAAGTAATAATTTCCTCTACTTAAATAGCTTTTTTTGTTAACATAACGGATACGGCGCTTGACTGCTAGTTTCGAATCCCGCTATGTATAGTTACACTGATGAGTCGTAGATGACGAAACAGCTGCCTGTGGATGACTGTATTTTACAATGAACCGTTATGTATACAAGTAATCAAATGAAGAAAGCTTCACGTGCCCCACAATCTAAAGACACTAACACTATAGAAGATGAAATGGCAAAGGCGGATATGCCAAATCAATACAATTAAATGAACTCATATCGTGATCTATTTATCTACCTCCCACAGCGGTAAGATGTGACACAAGGTCGGAAAGTGGGATTTGATAAGTCAGCACCCTAGAGGAAGAGCACTTATGACCGTAAAAAAATTGTCTGGGTATCCTTGTCGGCATTCCCCGGTAGGGGCCCCTCAGGCGATTAGCAATAAACTAACCCCTTCTCAAAGGGCGAGAAGACAAAGCCTGGTAGGGTGGACCACCTAGAACTGCATAGGACAAACCGGCGGAATCAAGACCCGAAGGCCAAGACGATACCGGTCTATAGGATGTAGATACTACACTTTGATCTTGGCCAAAAGGCCAAGTGTTTTATTTATCTTCCTCCCACAAGGTAAGATGTGACACAAGGTCGGGAAAGTGAGATTTGAAAAGCGAGCGCCCGAGAAGGTGAGCACTCTGGCCTACAAAAAATGCCTGGGCAGCCCCGTTGGCATTCCCCGGTAGGGGCGCTTCAGGCAGTAAGCTATAAACTTACTCGTCCCCAAAGAGGGGAGGCAAAGTCTGGGAGTGTGGACCTCCTAGAACTGCACAGGACAACCTACAAACCGGCGGAATCAAGCCCCGAAGGCCAAGACGACACCTGTCTATAGGGTGTAGTATCCATCGGAACAGATACTACACTTTGATCTTGGCCAAAAGGCCAAGCTTTATTTATCTACCTCCCACAAGGTGAGATGTGACACAAGGTCGGGAAAGTGGGATTAGAAAAACCAGCACTCGAGAAGTTGAGCACTCTTGTCATTAAAAATTGCCTGGGCAGCCCCGTCGGCATTCCCCGGTAGGGGCGCCTCAGGCAGTAAGCAATTAACTTACTCCTCCCCAAAAAGAGGAGGCAAAGCCTGGGAGGGTGGACCTCCTAGAACTGCACAGGACAGACCCATAGACCGGCGGAATCAAGCCCCGAAGGCCAAGACAACACCGTTCTATAGGGTGTAGTATCCATCGGAAGCGTGAGATTCTAATATTTTGTCTTTATTATTAAAAGACTTTATCGGAAAGTGGGCGAAGTTTACTAGTTTTTAAGATTTACAATCGAAAACATAAACATGAGAGAATAAATTGTGGCGGGGTAAAGACAGGGTGGAAAGGATAAAAACGAGGGGGTCGAAATTGAAAAATATTTGCATAATGGATAAGGAAACAGGTGAAATGAGAGAAGGAGAATGAAAACAGAATTTTCCATCGCTGAAATTTAGTCAGACAGATCATCAGTGCGTGGGAAGAGAAAGATATTCAAGAGCTTACAGTCTTTACTTGATACACAACCTCGATGATGGTTCCAGAGCAAATCGAAAGTACTAGTGTTCACAAACACTATGGCAAGTTCATCAGCCATTTTCAGCCTGAAATTAGAACACTCATTAGGCGTCGTATTTCTGACTTCCTGTCTGTGATATCATATCCTGAAACGTAGCACTAACTCTAACTTTCGATTTTAATGGAATTTTCTATTCTCCCGCTTAATAAAACCTTATTTAGAAAATACCGTTTTAACACTATTTTACACAACCTCATATAAATATTGCTGTCGCATGAGTTTCCATAACGTTGCTGTCTACAGCCTCGGACTGCCTTGCGGTAATTCGACTTCGGATTTACATGACTTACGACCGAAACTTTTAATACGAGTAGGTATGGCGACAATGCATCGGAGGTTCGAGGTCAGAGTTGAACTTTTTAGATGCGTAAGACAATGAAATATAACGATATATAGGACAATGATATATAGCACATCCGTATCTCAAATGAGGAAATAAAACCCCATATCATTGTACTTGTACAAGAATATGTAATTGCATTTTGAGAGTTTTACAATTTTTATGTTTTTCCATGCTTATTTCGAAATGTTTGCGCAAAAATATTCAGTTTCTGTCGCATCAGATCATAATATATTGGTTTAGAACGAATCAGGTTTTAGATGGTAAGTGGTGTTCAAGGATACGAAAATATGATTGGACGATGTGGCGGAAATGATTAGCCAGAACCTTGTTCGAGCTATGGCAATAGTCTTGACTTACCTTACCACTTCCATAAATGAGCCAACCTTTATCTAGCGTGTCTCGATGTGAGACAGAACACGCACACGCTGGAACTAGAGTATACATAGGCGTTGACCACGTGTGGCCGGCGGGCATTACTATCCATAAAAGACGAGGTAAATGGAAGCATTAAATGGCTAAGATCATTGAATGATGCAGATCAACATTCAATACGGTGTGGTCAGAATAGTTTGCTCTGTGATAAAGATCCAGTGACAAACACGTCGTTGCAATGAATACGCTGTCACCGGAGAAAAGTATACTACGTAGCAAAGTTCCAGTGGCGAGAACGTTGTTTCCAGCAACAAAGGCCATATTTTCTTCTTTGTTTTTAACTTTTTTAACATGTAGAGTTAGAGAGTGCATATATATTTTAATTACCAGTTGGTGAGAGACAGATTTTTATTGTAGGGGTCTTTTTTCATTACCAACTTAAAAGTGAATGGACAGTGTAGAAACCTATGACGTCATCAAAGCGGTCGGTGATTGTTGTGAAGTTGAATAAATAAACCGATATTCTAAATCATTTGTGGATAACAATTCGTCCATGCAGTCTAGTCACCATGAAGAATGAAATCCAAGATGACTACGCAGTCACATGTAGATAAAGTTCTGAGACCGTATCGGAGAAAGGGGTACCTGACACAGGTTCTTTTAAATAATAATGAGCAAGCAGCAAACGAGTCTTTGTGTGACTAGCGATTAAAAGATTGAGGGTTTTATACTTTTGCTAACATCAAGCAAGACATATTACCATTAAATTGCTGCATGTTTGTACGGTCGGGGAAATAGGGAGCCGGGGGGAATTCCAAGCGGTCCTCAGAAATAAGCTATCAGAGTAGAGAATTTTCCAAAATCTAGGGACCTTTGCAGTAAACGGTGGGATTTTTCAGCTCATAGGATGGGTCGGGTGTGTTCGTTGAGAGGGTACAAGTGCAGTAAGTTTATGGAAGTACTTGTAAGAAAAGTGCAGGAATGCAACTCTACGGCGATGCAACAAGAGTGCGGGGCCTATTAGGTCAGAAATTATTTTTTACCACTGTCCAAGAGGTCCGTGTACCAGCCAAGATGTGTCAACAATACTCCATGCATTTAGTGAATAGTGGCTTCATAGAGATATAGGATACTGGCAGGTGTCAGAAGTTTTCTAGCCTGGTAAAGGGAGCCTACCTTCTTTGCTGCAGACTGAGCAGCATATTCTATGTACTTATCCCACTCCATATTTCCTGAGAATGTGAGACTGGGGAGTTTAAACCCTTGATAACGGTGCCATCAGCCATGT
Source organism: Sepiola atlantica (assembly GCA_963556195.1). Classification (NCBI taxonomy): domain Eukaryota; kingdom Metazoa; phylum Mollusca; class Cephalopoda; order Sepiida; family Sepiolidae; genus Sepiola; species Sepiola atlantica. The sequence continues at coordinate 5,265,418 of OY744529.1, forward strand.
CAATTGATGGTTGTAAATGTTTCTTACTTACTAATCCGAGAATACCATGCTACGCTGGTGTAGGTATATTTCTAAGATGGCCTGTCTTTCTAACACCATTTTTTTTAATTGACAATGACAGTGTCAAATAGTGTTTCGCTACACGTTTACATTAACTGCATGATAAAAATAGAATTCGTTGTGTCTGTGAAAGTGAAGAGTAATTTATTATTTTGCTAAAGTTCATTGATCTTCACAATGGCTTATGGGACAGAAACTTTGTAACTTTAAACCATGTGTTGCGAAGAATTATGTCGTTGCATCATTCAAAAGCATTTAATGCAATGCCTTCGAAAAAGTGAAAATGATCTCATCCTTAGAGTTTCCCTCTTTTTTGACAACATGGTCTGATGTTCGCCATAAATAACTGACGAAACAAAATTAAATATTGATCTTGTATAAGAAATAATATTTAGCGTTTACAGTTAAACATATTAACTAGCTTTACATCATATATATATATATATATATATATATATATATATATATATATGTATATATATGCTGAAATAAATTATTGCATCAACAATTATGTAATTTCGTGTTATTATATTTTATGTTATATATATACATATATATATATATATATATATATATATATTTTGAAATAAATTATTGCATCAACAATTATGTAATTTCGTGTTATTATATTTTATGTTATATATATACATATATATATATATATGTTGAAATAAATTATTGCATCAACACTTATGTAATTTCGTGTTATATTTTATGTTATATATACATATATATATATATATATATATATATATATATATATATATATATATATATATATATATAATGTGTGTATGTTGAAATAAATTATTGCATCAACAATTATGTAATTTCGTGTTATTATATTTTATGTTATATATATACATATATATATATATATATATATATATATATATATATATATACTAAAAAATGTGGCCAGTTGGCTCATACATTAAGCACGGATTTTTTGGATCAAGAAAAAGTGAGTTTGCAAAGCTAATTTAATATTAAAAAAGACAAAATCCCAAACTAGCCTCTTTTGACTCGCTATCTCTCTCTTTCTCTTTTTCTATCTCTCTTTCACCTTTAAATTATTTTGTTTTATATGCAACTGCATTCAGTCATTGTGCCATGACAGAGCGTAAGATGTAATAAATTTGAAAAAAACGAAAATTACTTTATTCTAACTTTATGTTTGTCTTTGTACGCATTCACGCGTGTGTGTATGAGTGTATGTGTGTTTAATTTATTCATTTTTATGATATGGTCTATTAACAATTCTGCTAAACGTTTGAACCTGTTGTCGATAACGGCTTGTCCAGAAGTAATGGGTCATTCAGTCATGCAAAAGAATATGACGCAATACCTTTCAAAAAGCGGACTTGTCTTGCGTTGCCTTGGACTTTTGTTACTAACTCTGTCTATAAATCATTGTAACGTTTTGTTGATGGAGTTGATTCTAACTTTGTTATAGGAACTGATGCAACAGCAATGGTTCAGCGATTAAGACAAGGCATATGATGAAATATCTTTAAAAACATTATATTTTTTAATTGAGTTGTCAGACTTTCGTTGATTACTCTTTTTACTGCGTCTGTCTGAATGTCCGTTGGCTGTGTGTGTGTATGTGTGTGTATGGGATGTGTGTTTGTATATATAGGAATAAGCCACGAGCAAAATAAATAGAACAGAAACATGCGTACGATATTTCGTTTCAATTACGAAACTTTGTCACAGAATGAACACTAATTATGCATAAATCAGCTTAAATATCAAAAACGTTGAACATGAAAGTGTGATTAAGGTGAACCGCTAAGGTGGGTAGGCAAAGTGAAGGAAGTGTGTTAGGTGATAGTGAAAGTGAGGTTTGGTAGTAAATAGGATGGTGGGTGTGTTGAAAAATGATTGGTGGAAACTCAAGTAGTGAGTGTGTATTTATTTACTCCTCTCCAGGAGTTAGGCACAAGGCCAGTTGTTATCTTACTCCCACAAGTAAGATGTGACCCAAGGTCGGGTCGGGAAAGTGGGGTTTAAAAATTGCCTGGGTAGCCCCGTCGGCATTCCCCGGTAGGGGCGCCTCAGGCAGTAAGCAATTAACTTACTCCTCCCCAAAGAGGGGAGGCAAAGCCTGGGAAGGTCCCAGAACTGCACAGGACAGACCCATTGGCCGACGTAAATCAAGCCCCGAAGGCCAAGACAATACCAGTCTATGGGGTGCAGTATCCATCGGAACAGATACTACAATTTGATCTTAGCCAAAATGCCAAGAAAAAGTAGTGAGTGTGTAGGTGGGCGAGGATTTCGTATAGGCAGCTGTGTGTAAATCTTTTTATTATTTGATTGATAAGGGCTCATCTCACATCAAAGTTTCAGTACATAACATAAAAGTATTTGATGCAATGAACAAGTCGGCTTAAGCTGTTGCTGATGACTTATGTTCTATTGCCAATATTCATAGATTCAGAAAATGTCCTACTCTCTCTTTAGACATTATCTCAAATAGAAACGAATATTTCTCGAATTCTTCCTTAGAGGAGAAAAATTAAAGTGTCAGAAAAAGAGAGAACGGGAGGGGGTCAGGGAGGTATAAATGACTAACGTAAGAAGCGTGTGTAGGTTTGTGTGTTTGTCTTAACCGTCTGCCTGGCCCATATGTCCAGACATGGGTGTTCCGGGTAATCAGTCTTGGTCCTAAACTGTAACCCTCCCCCCCTCCTCCTCCCAGAGTTCCACCCCCATAGATCTGATTGCTAACGCCGTTGAGTGTTCAAGACGAAATGAACACGGGGAAAATGCCAATCGAAATGATTTGTTCCGAATAAAGGTCGACGTTTGATGAATGGTGGTGGTGTGCAAATAAGTAACGAATATAGATATACAAAGATAGATAGGTACACTGAGAGAAGCATAGATAGATAGATAGATAGATAGATAGATAGATAGATAGATACACTGAGAGAAGCATAGATAGATAGATAGATAGATAGATAGATAGATAGATAGATAGATATATACACTGAGAGAAGCATAGATAGATAGATAGATAGATAGATAGATAGATAGATAGATAGATAGATAGATACACTGAGAGAAGCATAGATAGATAGATAGATAGATAGATACACTGAGAGAAGCATAGATAGATAGATAGATAGATAGAAATGAACAGATAGATATATAGATAGATAGATAGATAGATAGATAGGTACACTGAGAGAAGCATAGATAGATAGATAGATAGATAGATAGATAGATAGATAGATAGATAGATAGATAGATAGATAGATATAGACAGACAGACGGACAGACATAGATAGATAGATAGATAGATAGATAGATAGATAGATAGATAGATAGATAGATAGATAGATAGATAATGAACAGACTGGAATAGATAGATAGATAGATAGATAGATAGATAGATAGATAGATAGATAGATAGATAGATAGATAGATAGATAGATAGATAGATAGATAATGAACAGACTGGAATAGATAGATAGATAGATAGATAGATAGATAATGAACAGACTGGAATAGATAGATAGATAGATAGATAGATAATGAACAGACTGGAATAGATAGATAGATAGATAGATAGATAGATAGATAGATAGATAGATAGATAGATAGATAGATAGATAGATAGATATAGACAGGCATAGATAGATAGATAGATAGATAGATATAGATAGATATAGACAGGCATAGATAGATAGATAGATAGATAGATAGATAGATAGATAGATAGATAGATAGATAGATAGATAGATAGATAGATAGATAGATAGATATAGATAGATATAGACAGGCATAGATAGATAGATAGATAGATAGATAGATAGATAGATAGATAGATAGATAGATAGATAGATAGATACTAGCGTGAGGACTAAAGGAAGCTGAAATCAAACTAAATTTGTCGAGACTGTAGATCGGAATGATAAGATCATCATTAGTCGAATATCAAGAAAAAAAGTTTCTTCTGAAGGGGAAATAATAATTCGAAGAAATGAGGAGCAGCCTGTTATTTAGGAAAAAGCGGTTTGTTGTGCGCATTGGGGCGAAACCACAAGGGAGGCGCGTAGATAAAGAAAAGAAAAAAGGGAAGTAGAGGCCATCAAGTCAAAGCAAAGGCCAAGACATTCTCTACCGACAACTTTCTTTTTTCCCCTGGCCAATATCACGATAAAGTCCGAACGAGGAATAGAAAAAACGAACGGGATAGAGTCGATTTCGCTATTTCTAATCTCCGTGCTATCGACTGGCATTCACATTCATATAAAAAAAATGGACATACAAACACACATAGATACGGAATATTATATATATATATATATATATATATATATATATATATATATATATATATATATATATATATATATAAGGAATAAGGTAAAATAAATACATTTGAAGCATTTAAAGATGCGATATCAATTTTAAAAGAAAAATAAATCGAAACCGATTTTTTTTTTCTTTTATAAACTTTCATTTTTTTTTTAGTTTATAGTGATACAAATATTTCGCCAATTGAAAACTTGGCCTTTTCAATGTGTCTGTATATCCTGATCTTATCGGATTTGGACCTTGTTGAAGCAAATATGTAGAATATATACGAAACTAGACGAATACCCGTTCCAGGGCGGGTAAAATTAATTCCCCGAACAAAACAGTTTTGAATTACGTTTATATTTCCTCGCGAAGATTAAAATTAATATATAATGACACTAAACCTTATGTCTAGAATCTTCATTCACGACTTAGACTTTGTGGTTCAAGGGAGATAATTACATGAAAAGTTCAATGTATTAATTTGGAAAACTGCACTCATTCTTCCGGAAATTACGTAATACTGAGAGCCAAATGGTGGGGGCACATCCACATTGTTTATTTTTATTTGGGTTTACGTTTAAACATGAGACGCGTACGTAAACTTTTTTTGTCATGATATTATGTTCACAGGCATTACCTTTTACTTTTTCATTAAAAAATAACTCTATTAATTCTGTGTAGTATATTTTTATTCGTCGTGATACATTACTCCCAGGCATTACCTCTACTTTCTAGGGGAGGGGGCATTATAATATACGTTCGTTCTTTACGATACCATTCTTCTACTTTTTGGGGATTGTGGAGTGTTTGTTCGTGGATAAAAAAATACAATTTAAGACTAATTAATAAATTTCATCCAAAATGTGGGCGAAAATTAAACGACATAATCGTTTAATTTTCGCCCACATTTTGGATGAAATTTATTAATTAGTCTTAAATTGTATTTTTTTATCCCGAAATAAAATTCTAATTTTTTAAAGACTAGAAATTAATTTGGAAAACTGCAAACTAATTCTTCAAGAAATGACGTCATTGTGAGAGGGAAACGGTGGGAGGGGGGTATCGTGATTGTTTGTTTTTATCCCGGTTTACGCTTATTTAATTGTGTAGGTATACTTTCGATTCTTTTGTACACAGAGGCGCGCGCGTCCGGCAACTTTCGATAAACTACGATTCTTTTGTACAACAGAGGCGTAGTTGTATACTTTCGGTTCTTTTGTACACCAGAGGCGCGTACGTAACATTTCGATTATTTCGTACATCAGAGGCGCGTCTGTACTTATTTAATTGTATAGGTAAACTTTCGATTCTTTTGTACACTAGAGGCGCGTCGGGAAACTTTCGATAAACTACGATTGTTTTGTACAACAGAAGCACGGCCGTAAGCTTTGAATTCTTTTATACACCAGAGGCGCAGCCATAAGCTTTGAATTCTTTTGTACACCAGAGGCGCAGCCGTAAGCTTGGAATTCTTTTGTACACCAGAGGCGCAGCCGTAAGCTTTGAATTATTTTGTACACCAGAGGCGCAGCGGTAAGCTTTGAATTCTTTTGTACACCAGAGGCGCAGCCGTAAGCTTTGAATTCTTTTGTACACCAGAGGCACGGTCGTAAACTTTCGATTCTTTTGTCACAGGTGTACACCATGGGGCGAGGTAGCGTAGAAAAAATCCGACAGATAAGGAGCATTTATTAGTCTTCTATATAAAGTAGCTTTGGGTTTTCCCCTCTCAAATCAGTTAGAGTAGACAATAAAAATAATTCAGCAAACGCATCGAAAGTCACCACAACATACGCACTCTTATTTCGACCGTGTTTTTAGCAAGTGACACCTACGTTAAACATCAAACATTCAAACCTACATTGCGACCACTAAATCTTACTCGCACAAAAACGTATTCGAATGAGAGAGTAGAAGTAATTTCTCCCTCTTTGGGTTAAGACCTCAAACAAAACCCAAATCTCCGTCTAGCACAGCCGACCTATTACTTCACAAAGAATAACTCACGGAATCACCGGTTTCAGAATTTTCGAAACAACAAATGATCGATCAATAAACAACATTCATAATACCGCGGACCACTTAGATATTTTCATACTTTTTTACTTAATTTAATAAAATATGCATCACCCGTAAGTACTTACAGATTTCCCTCGCACATCATTTATACAAGTTACAATAAAAATCCCTTTTCAGACGCGATGTAATTTTACGTCGCATGTTGACATCTGCTAGACATTAACCTCCAACTCTCGTCCCAGTAACGATTATAATGGAAGTAGGACAGAGACGCGAGGTAAATTAACATTCCTACACCTCTCGCAAAAATTCGTAAAACTACCAAACATCGCTGAATTAACAACATCCATACTACCGCGGAACGCTTTGATATATACATACCTTTTACTTAAAATATTTCATCATTTATACATTTTACAAATAAATATTCCTTTTCAGTCGCGATTTATTTTTACTTCGCATATTGACAGCTGCTAGCCAAAAACGTCACACTATCGCCCCCGTAACAATTACAATAGAAGTAAGAGAGAGACGCGGGGTAAATCAACAACACCTACATCTCTTGCATCCGTAATAGGATCATTGACATATAATTAAATCTTGATTTACTATCATTACAATAAAATAAAAGTGATGCAAAAACCTTCTGTTAAGGGAATTATTTTACCTGTTCTTAAAGGTTATTATTCGAATATATATATATATATATATATATATATATATATATGGGGTAAGGTACACGATAATTCATGAAAATGAAATGCTGTGGTGGACAAAATGTGTGAAAAATGACAAACGAAAAACAGATTACAGAGTAAAACAAAAACAAGAGATTTTACCGGTTTCGTTCGTGTTGGCGAACGTCTTCAGAAAAAGTGAAGATTTGGAAATAATTTTATTTTGAAAAGCACAGACATGGAATGAGGAAAGGATGATCCGATTGGACTATATGAGAAGACTTACAGTGACGTTGAAATATGACAAGTGAGTGACACATTCTTCTTTGTTTCATATTCTTCTTTTTATATTTCTATCCATTTTCTTTTTCTCCTTCACTTTTACACCTACCGAGCTAGTATGGGGGAGGCGGTGGGGGACGGGATAAAAGGCGATACGAGGGAAGAAGACAAAGGAACTGGCCAGGATGAACAACAAATAGGAGTGGACATGAAATTGATAAAAACATAAATAAATAAAAGCTTTTTGTTAATTTGCTTAATGGAGAATAAAATATGGAACAGGGTTAAATAGTAAAAATATGGAACAGGGTTAAATAGTAAAAATATGGAACAGGGTTAAATAGTAAAAATATGGAACAGGGTTAAATAGTAAAAATATGGAACAGGGTTGAATAGTAAAAATATGGAACAGCGTTAAATAGTAAAAATATGGAACAGGGTTAAATAGTAAAAATATAGAACAGGGCTAAATAGTAAAAATATGGAACAGGGTTAAATAGTAAAAATATAGAACAGGGCTAAATAGTAAAAATATGGAACAGGGTTAAATAGTAAAAATATGGAACAAGGTTAAATAGTAAAAATATGGAACAGGGTTAAATAGTAAAAATATGGAACAAGGTTAAATAGTAAAAATATGGAACAGGGTTAAATAGTAAAAATATGGAACAAGGTTAAATAGTAAAAATATGGAACAAGGTTAAATAGTAAAAATATAGAACAGGGTTAAATTGTAAAAATATGGAACAGGGTTAAATAGTAAAAATATGGAACAGGGTTTAAAAGTAAAATTATGGAGCAGGGTTAAATAGTAAAAATATGGAACAGGGTTAAATAGTAAAAATATGGAACAGGGTTAAATAGTAAAAATATGGAACAAGGTTAAATAGTAAAAATATGGAACAGGGTTAAATAGTAAAAATATGGAACATGGTTAAATAGTAAAAATATGGAACAAGGTTAAATAGTAAAAATATAGAACAGGGTTAAATAGTAAAAATATGGAACAGGGTTAAATAGTAAAAATATGGAACATGGTTAAATAGTAAAAATATGGAACAAGGTTAAATAGTAAAAATATAGAACAGGGTTAAATAGTAAAAATATGAAACAGGGTTAAATAGTAAAAATATAGAACAGGGTTTAATAGTAAAAATATAGAACAGGGTTAAATAGTAAAAATATAGAACAGGGTTAAATAGTAAAAATATGAAACAGGGTTAAATAGTAAAAATATGGAACAAGGTTAAATAGTAAAAATATGGAACAGGGTTAAATCGTAAAAATATGAAACAGGGTTAAATAGTAAAAATATGGAACATGGTTAAATAGTAAAAATATGGAACAAGGTTAAATAGTAAAAATATAGAACAGGGTTAAATAGTAAAAATATGGAACAGGGTTAAATAGTAAAAATATAGAACAGGGCTAAATAGTAAAAATATGGAACAGGGTTAAATAGTAAAAATATGGAACAGGGTTAAATAGTAAAAATATGGAAAAGGGTTAAATTGTAAAAATATAGAACAGGGCTAAATAGTAAAAATATGGAACAGGGTTAAATAGTAAAAATATGGAACAGGGTTAAATAGTAAAAATATGAAACAGGGTTAAATAGTAAAAATATGGAACAGGGTTAAATAGTAAAAATATAGAACAGGGCTAAATAGTAAAAATATGGAACAGGGTTAAATAGTAAAAATATGGAACAGGGCTAAATAGTAAAAATATAGAACAGGGCTAAATAGTAAAAATATGGAACAGGGTTAAATAGCAAAAATATGGAACAGGGTTAAATAGTAAAAATATGGAACAGGGTAAAATATTAAAAATATGGAACAGGGTTTAATAGTAAAAATATGGAACAGGGTTAAATAGTAAAAATATGGAACAGGGTTAAATAGTAAAAATATGGAACGGGGTTAAATAGTAAAAATATGGAACAGGGTTAAATAGTAAAAATATGGAACAGGGTTAAATAGTAAAAATATGGAACAGGGTTAAATAGTAAAAATATGGAAAAGGGTTAAATTGTAAAAATATAGAACAGGGCTAAATAGTAAAAATATGGAACAGGGTTAAATAGTAAAAATATGGAACAGGGTTAAATAGTAAAAATATGGAACAGGGTTAAATAGTAAAAATATGGAACAGGGTTAAATAGTAAAAATATAGAACAGGGCTAAATAGTAAAAATATGGAACAGGGTTAAATAGTAAAAATATGGAACAGGGTTAAATAGTAAAAATATAGAACAGGGCTAAATAGTAAAAATATGGAACAGGGTTAAATAGTAAAAATATGGAACAGGGTTAAATAGTAAAAATATAGAACAGGGCTAAATAGTAAAAATATGGAACCGGGTAAAATAGTAAAAATATGGAACAGGGTTAAATAGTAAAAATATGGAACAGGGTTAAATAGTAAAAATATGAAACATGGTTAAATAGTAAAAATATAGAACATGGTTAAATAGTAAAAATATGAAACAGGGTTAAATAGTAAAAATATGGAACAGGGCTAAATAGTAAAAATATGGAACAGGGTTAAATAGTAAAAATATAGAACAAGGTTGAATAGTAATAATATGGAACAGGGATAAATAGTAAATATATAGAACAGGGTTAAATAGTAAAAATATGGAACGGGGTAAAATAGTAAAAATATGGAACAGGGTTGAATGGTAAAAATATGGAACAAAGTTAAATAGTAAACATATGGAACAGGGTTAAATAGTAAAAATATAGAACAAGGTTAAATAGTAAAAATATGGAACAGGGTTAAATAGTAAAGATATAGAACAGGGTTAAATAGTAAAAATATGGAACAGGGCTAAATAGTAAAAATATGGAACAGGGTTTAATAGTAAAAATATGGAACAGGGTTGAATAGTAAAAAATATAGAACAGGGCTAAATAGTAAAAATATGGAACAAGGTTGAATAGTAAAAATATGGAACAGGGTTAAATAGTAAAAATATGGAACAGGGTTAAATAGTAAAAATATGGAACAGGGTTAAATAGTAAAAATATGGAACAGGGTTAAATAGTAAAAATATGGAACAGGGTTTAATAGTAAAAATATGGAACAGGGTTAAATAGTAAAAATATGGAACAGGATTAAATAGTAAAAATATAGAACAGGGTTAAATAGTAAAAATATGGAACAGGGTTAAATAGTAAATATATGGAACAGGGTTAAATAGTAAAAATATAGAACAAGGTTAAATAGTAAAAAATATGGAACAGGGCTAAATAGTAAAAAATATGGAACAGGGTTAAATAGTAAAAATATGGAACAGGGTTAAATAGTAAAAAATATGGAACAGGGTTAAATAGTAAAAATATGGAACAGGGTTAGATAGTAAAAATATTGAACAGGGTTAAATAGTAAAAATATGAAACAGGGTTAAATAGTAATAATATGGAACAGTATTAGATAGTAAAAATATTGAACAGGGTTGAATAGTAAAAATATGAAACAGGATTAAATAGTAAAAATATGGAACAGCGTTAAATAGTGAATGGATGGGATGTAGTGGATTGTCGAGTTGGTCTAGTGAATTCACGTTGAGGGGGCACCAGAGTAGCCAATTCATCGGAGCATAATCCATTGAAGTATTTGTAAAACAAACACAAGATGCCACATCGCGGCGATGGGACAGAGACTGGAGCTTGGTTGACAGTTAGGGACATATTAGGTTGGCGACTCTTTTTTGGACCTTATCAAGGAGGGAGAGAGTAGTAGATGATGCACCAGCCCAGATGTGGCAACAATACTCCATGCATGGGCGGATGGTGGCTTTGTAGAGATACAGGATAATGTCAGGTGTGAGGAGTTTACTAGCACGGTAGAGGGAACCAACCTTCTTTGCGGCAGCCTTGTAGGTTCCCTTATCCTTTGCCTATTAGAACAAAAGATTAAAAAAATATACGATTAAGCAAAGAAAAAGTAATTGCATAAAGAGAAGAAAGAAAAGCAATAAAAGAAAATGTAAGAAAGAAAATGAAAAATACATTATAATACGACAAAAAAGAAGAAAGAAAACATCGGATGAAATATACTTTTATAACTTTTCACCTATCTATTACTAAATCTGATGCTGTGTGTTTGTTATCTTGCTTGATTGTTTGTCAGACTTCATGTGTACATCAATGACTTTAGATGTTGCGACGAAAGGCAAATGGCATAAAAGGTGAATGATAAGAGTATTGATTTACTCCTCTCCAGGAGTTAGGTACAAGGCCAGTTTTTATCTTACTCCCACAAGTAAGATGTGACCTACGGTCGGGTCAGGAAAGTGGTGTTTAAAAATTGCCTGGGCAGCTCCGTCGGCATTCCCCGGTAGGGGCGCCTTAGGCAGTAAGTAATAAACTTACTCCTCCCCAAATGGGGGAAGGCGAAGCCTGGGAGGGTGGACCTCCTAGAACTGCACAGGACAGACCCATAGACCGGCGTAAATCAAGACCCGAAGGCCAAGACAATACCAGTCTATGGGGTGCAGTATCCATCGGAACAGATACTACACTTTGATCTTAGCCAAAAGGCCAAGTAGGCGAATGATAAGAGTAGTGGGAGGAGGCGAATGGCGTAAATAATTCAAAGAAAGAGGAAAGGGGAGAGAGGGGGGTGGAAGAGAGAGTGACGAAGAAGCGAGTTGGGGCTAATAGAGAAATAGGAGAGAAAGGGGAAGAGAGAAAAATGTTTATTCAACACCTACCCACAATAGGAGTATGTGACACAAGGTCGGAAAGTGGGATTTGAATATATATATAACAAATACTGACCCAACTGATCACACGTGGTCTAATAATTTCGTAAAACGTCTCCCTTTCGGTTATTTTTCTTTATTTTTCTTTCCGGGTGAAATAATTGTTATTTTTTCTTTTCTTTTACTATCGGCATAAGCTTTATTAAATTCAAACATTTACATTTAAATTCATTTCATAAATGTATGATTAGTAGAATAGAAACTCTGAATAGATTGACTAACGAGAACATCTCACCTTACTCCAAAGATGGTATTTAATAATACAGAGTGCGTAACATATTAAAGGACAGATTTATACATTCACAAAATGACTCTCACAAACAGATAATAATGTTGTTGTTTTTTACTAAAAAGAACATTTTTTGACGATACGAATAAATATATTGGTGTGTAATTGTATTCATTAAAGTCTCATTCAGTTTCGATAACAGCTTTTTTGTTAGGTATGAACCCCCTATATGATCCTTGTTTATTTTGGACATTACTCTATGGGGAATTTTAGGTATTATTTAGTGTAATGAAGGTGCTCATTAAGCTTTCTCTCAATTATGCTCCATACATAGTAGTCCAAAAGATTGGCATCTGTAGAGAGCAAGGGTCAAATGTTAAGGGTTATGCTAGCATGAACATTTTATGCTATCCATTACTGAATTAAGTGATCATATTAGTTCTGAGAAAGCGATTGTTTTGCTGACCTCAAATGACCTTTGCTCATCATGTGTAACTAATTTCAGATTGTTCATTCTGGCACACGATATATTTTTACAAATCAATTTCATGGATCTTGTCGGGGTTCAACACATCGCGACGTGTGTTTACTTTTGGAAAAGACGCCATCTTGAAAAACAAAACAGCAACAGCAGGGCTACTCAGACAACTACTGCGAGATTCTGTCTTTTTTATTGCCAGCCATCAACAGCAAAAGTACTTTGTCGACATCCATCAACAGCTACCCAGCCTTTTCTGTTCTTGGCCTTTTGGCTACGATCAAAGTGTAGTATCTGTTCCGATGGATACTGCACCCCATACTGGTATTGTCTTGGCCTTCGGGTCTTGATTTACGCCGGTCAATGGGTCTGTCCTGTGCAGTTCTGGGACCTTCCCGGGCTTCGCCTCCCCTCTTTGGGGAGGAGTAAGTTTATTGCTTACTGCCTGAGGCGCCCCTACCGGGTAATGCCGACGGGCTGCCCAGGCAATTTTTAAACCCCACTTTCCCGACCCGACCTTGGGTCACATCTTACTTGTGGGAGTAAGATAAAAACTGGCCTTGTGCCTAACTCCTGGAGAGGAGTAAATCAATACTCAGCCTTTTCTCTCCAACGACACCACTCTTGTCGTTTAGTTTGCTGTCACCAGAGACGCCACTCTCGTCTTTCCAGTTTTCTCCTCTTCCAGTGACGTCATCGCAATTCTCATCACTTCATGTTATTACCATTTTTTATGGTAAATAAATCTACTAATTTTTGAACTGTTCACCTGTGTTTGTCCTCTCTTCTTTGTCATTGCCGTTCTTAACATATTCTTGCCTGTGTCGCCTTTCTTAGTTGTGAGGCCGATCAACCCCAACGGTCGGTCCCCCGCAACAATCTTATAGGATTACCACCAACGGTGTGTTTTACTTGCCGAATATATTCAAGTGTTAGAATGCTATCCGCGTGTCTAGAATCTTTCTTACGTTTCGAACCTTTCCATCTTCAAGTTTTAATTCCTTTGTAAACGAAATACGAAACTACTTTTTGAAACGGTTGTATTTCGAAATTGCTATATTCGACATTTCTAGTCACGATAAATGTGTGTTTCTCCATTTGTTGTTTAATTATAGGTGCTGTCATTGATAATTATGAAATATAGAAAATACAAAGTAAAATAATATTCCTGCTATAGTAAACACACTAGCAAGATGTGACCCGCTGGGTCAACTACTGAGGTCGAGTTATATTGTTTGAATCAGGGAAAAGTGGGTTGGCAAAGACAGTTAAATTTTTTTTTAAATAAAAAGACAAAATACAAAATACAAAATCCATCTTACTGTTCGCTATATCACCATTCACCTCCCTGTATCTTTCTTTATATCTTTTTTCTCTCCAGCTATGGGTTAAATAGTATTAATATTTTGGTAGTATACCCTGTTGCTTAGAATGGACTATTCCAATCTTCTATCTCATACTTAGCTGTATTACCTTTTGCTGTTAATAAACATAGATAGAATCAAGAGGGCATAGATGCAGGTATAAAATAATAGTTGGGTGGGTGTGGGGGTGAAACAACATAGAGTGAGAGAGGGTGAGAGTTATATACATACACGTAGTGAGACATGGGTGACATCTAATTGGAACAATTAAAATGGATTTTTTTTTCAAACATAACTTAATCCAAATACTGACTATGTATGTTGTGCGATTGAAATACATAGGAAAAAAGCTTTAAGGAAACAAACGTTGATTAAATCAACTTTAGTTTAGTTTAATAAGTAATAATGTGTGTCCCCCACCCTGTATTTACAAATTTTCTTTTTTTAATATCAAAGTATTCAACGATAAAAATAATAGTCGAGCTTTGTTTTAAGAAATAATTCGTCGTGCTTGCTAAAAGGGACGTGGCCCGAAATATCGTAAAATTAAATAATTCCACGTGCTTGCTAAAAGGGACGTGGCCCGAAATATCGTAAAATTAAATAATTCCACGTGCTTGCTAAAAGGGACGTGGCCCGAAATATCGTAAAATTAAAGATGCAAAAATATAAACGCACGTTACAGATAACATAACACTGTCCGTGCTACAACCTTGTATTATTTTGCTTTGAGGTTTGCAAATATAAACATATCTCAATGTTCCCAAACTGTTATCTAATGCTCAATTAAATAATACATTGTGACAGCTTTGAACATACGTATCCGTATATACAGAGTTGGTATTTATCTACCTCCCACAGCAGTAAGATGTGACACAAGGTCGGAAAGTGGGATTTGATAAGTCAGCTCTCTAGAGGAAGAGCACCTATTACCTTTAAAAATTGCCTGGGCAGCCCCGTCGGCATTTCCCGGTAGGGGTGCCTCAGGCGATTACCAATAAACTAACCTCTTCTCAAAGGGTGAGAATGCAAAGCCTGGGAGGATGGACATCCTAGAACTGCACAGGACAAACCCATAGACCGGTGGAAATCAAGCTCCGAAGGTCAAGACAATACCGGTCTATGTATCCATCGGAACAGATACTACACTTTGATTCCGGCCAAAGGCCGAGTGGGCAAAATGCTTTGAAATATTTGTAATAAATAATGAAAAAAGAATTTGTATTTTCCAAGTATACATATGATGTCACAATGAAAACGCGATGTTGGTCTGTCCAATCCATATGGGCAATCTGAAAGAAAATGAAACAAAATGGCGCTACATTTAGAAATAAAAATACTTTTTTCAGTATTTATTCTTATTTGCTTTTATTAAACTTACAAATGTGTCCGATAATTTTTGCCCCATCCTGTGTAATCGTAATGCTTTAAGCGAACTACAATATTCTCTTCGTAAATACATTGTTCGGTCTGACGAATTCAGAAGATCAGACTTAAATTGTTTCGAATTTTTTTAGATGAGGATTTAGACTACTATTCTCATCTTGGTTGTTATTTTCACAACGTTTCGGCCGATGTAAACTCCAACTTTCTTCACATGCACCTAAAAAGGTTCGATGGTTACATTGTTGCGAAAGTAACAAACAAGATGAGGATAGTAGTCCGAATAATTTATTATAATACAAATATTTAAATTGTATTTAAACTATGAAAAATTGTTTATGATGTTGTGAGTGTTTCTCCGATTCTGTATATAGAATATAACTAGTACATTCCAAAGGTTGGCGTTGTCATTATCTTTCTGTGCCTTTTGTTGAGTATAATTGCCAACCTTGCCATGAAAATGACGGCTTTGTCTAGCCCCGTAATTCTTAGCCTTTCATCGTTGATCGATCAGTAAAACAGCTTAATCCCCCCCTCTCTCTCTCTCTCTCTCTCTCCCTCTCTCTCTCTCTCTCTTTCTCTTTCTCTCTCTCCCTCTTTCTCTCTCTCTCTTTCTCTCTCTTCCTCTTTCTCTCTCTCTCCCTCTTTCTCTCTCTCCCTCTTTCTCTCTCTCTCTCTCTCTCTCTATCTCTCTCCCTCTCTCTCTCTATCTCTCTCCCTCTCTCTCTCCCTCTTTCTCTCTCTCTTTCTCTCTCTCTCCCTCTTTCTCTCTCTCCCTCTTTCTCTCTCTCCCTCTTTCTCTCTCTCTCTCCCTCCCTCTCTCTCTCCCTCTTTCTCTCTCTCCCTCTTTCTCTCTCTCTCCCTCTCTCTCTCCCTCTCTCTCTCTCTTTCTCTCTCTGTCTATCTATCTCTGTCTCTTTTGCCCTCTCTTTCTGTGTTGCGTGCGCTATCTGTCGCTTACTCTCACTCTCTACCTTTTGGCTAAGATCAAAGTGTAGTATCTGTTTCTGATGAATACTGCACCCCATAGACTGGTATTGTCTTGGCCTTCGGGGCTTGATTTACGCCGGTCTATGGGTCTGTCCTGTGCAGTTCTAGGAGGTCCACGCTCCCAGGCTTTGCCTCCCCTCTTTGGGGAGGAGTAAGTTTATTGCTTACTGTTTGAGGCGCCCCTACCGGGGAATGCCGACGGGGCTGCCCAGGCAATTTTTAAACCCCACTTTCCCGACCCGACCTTGGGTCACATCTTACTTGTGGGAGTGAGATAAAAACTGGCCTTGTGCCTAACTCCTGGAGAGGAGTAAATCAATACTCTCACTCTCTGTCTGTCTCTCGCTATATATCTCTCTCTCTCTCTCTCTCTCTCTATCTCCCTCACTCTCTCACTCTTTTCTCACTCTCTGTCTCTCTCTCTCTCTTTTTTCTCACCCTCTCTCTCTCTTTTCTCACTCTCTCTCTCTCTCTCTCTCTCTCTCTCTCTCTCGCTTCCTTTCGCTTTCTTTCTTTCTGTCGATTTGGTCAGTAAAGCA
This sequence comes from Sepiola atlantica, assembly GCA_963556195.1. NCBI lineage: Eukaryota > Metazoa > Mollusca > Cephalopoda > Sepiida > Sepiolidae > Sepiola > Sepiola atlantica. The sequence continues at coordinate 5,282,527 of OY744529.1, forward strand.
ATCGTTTTGCACACACACCAATGTTAAAAACAGACTCACAGTGCAGACGCTAAGCAAAACCATAATGGATGTACAAAGTGTGTTCAGTTACCCTCCCTCTATGAAGCGCGGATTCCAGCGTCCAGCTCCCCCTCGGGGGAACGTTGGCCGTAAATACGAAATCTCGTGCAAAGTCAAAAACGATTACAAAATACGCCAAAAAAGGGCCGAGTGGCGTGAGTGATGGTTATCAGGTCGCCTGTGTGTATTATTGCTGGCCGGTTAGGAGTTTGCCAGCATAACCTTTTCCTGCTCTTTTGTCCTCTATCGTGTACACCCTTGCCACGGTGACATTCTTAACCGACCGTGCCCAGAGTAATCATTTCCTTATTGTCTTCATCTAGCCAATTCTAGGAATGAGAAAAAGAAAAGGTCATTTCTATCTATCTCTTTATCTATATTTCTATCCATCTATTTCAGTTTTTTTTTGCAGTTTCAATGTAGGTATATTTACTTGCCCCTCATTGTAACAAAGTTAAACATAACGTCAGTTTAGAATGGGGTGGAGATAGCAACTTCCATGCAAAGGGGAGAGCATTTTAGATTTTATTAATCTTTAATTTTATATTTCATGTAGCACAAGATGAAATGGGGTATGGGGTGGGGTGGGGTCGGGGTCGTCCACTTTGTCTATTCTTAAATTAGTTTCGATCACCAAAATACCGCGTTCACTTTTTAAATCTACTTAAGATATCCTCAGATGTTTTGAATGAATTTTGTTTACAAGAAATATTTACAATGTTTATGATGATGGGGTGTCGTAAAAAAACTAAATAAAAAAAAAGAAAAATAACAATCATGAAAAAAGACAAACCAAAATAAAATGCTAATTGGGGTGGATCACTAGAGGCCTCCCAAAACTGTATTGAGTGTTTTATTTACTCCTCCCCAGGAGTTAGGCACAAGGCCAGTTTTATCTTACTCCCACAAGTAAGATGTGACCCAAGATCGGGTCGAGAAAGTGGGGTTGGAAAAGCCAGCGCTCGAGAGGTGAGCAATCTGGCCATTTAAAAATTGCCTGGGCAGCCCCGTCGGCATTCCCCGGTAGGGGCGCCTCAGACAGTAAGCAATAAACTTACTCCTCCCCAAAGAAGGAAGGCAATGCCTGGGAGGGTGGACCTCCTAGAACTGCACAGGAAAGGCGTGCAGTATCCATCGGAAAACTGTATTGAGTGTGAACTGGTCGCTGTTTACCGGTTAAAGCTAGAAAACAAGTAAGTCACTTCCTAAGGGGTAAAAGAAATAACGGATGGATACATCGGAGTCGTGTGCTGTCCTCCAAGATAAATGCCATTTGGGACGGGTCGAGGTCAAAATAAATCTGGCAAAGAGAATCCTGAAGGATTTCCTAGACCACACGAAAAATAGGGGACAGGGCTCAATTATTCTACTTGATCAGGATGGTCTTTCCTTTGTCAGACTTTAGGTCGGCGCGCACCATGCCTAGGCAGGGGACACGAACTCAAACTGGTTTCGCACCATTTTCTATGATTGGACCCACCGGCATTTCCCCGGTACAAGAGCATCAGGCGACCGATGATAAAACACTTTCTGATCTCGAAGAGGAGGCAATGCTTGGAAGAATGGCTCCCTAGGACCGAACATAAAACATAAAGTCAAAACCCCTGTGCCAAATGTGTATATGTATTGCTCTATACCAGTTGTCTATCTATCTTTATGTTGTTATTGTTTTCTATCATAGTGTTTCCTTCCTTTACATAGTATGTCTGTCTGTTTGTACGTATTTTCGTATTCATCGGAGAGACGTAGAACTACCCGGGTGTGTGTCGGGGTGCACGGTTAGATCAATTTGTATGGCATTCTATCTAGAAGAAAGAAATCTATGATGTAATTTCCGCTTTCCAAATTAATCCGGACACTTCTTGTAATTTAGCCCGAGCTTTACTGGTATCCATCATATATCTTCACCAAACGGTAAGTTTTGCCAACAATAGCGATGCTCGTCTAACGAGTCATCATACATTATGTGTGTTCATTAACCTACTCTGCATGAGGTTAGACACAAGGTCAGTTGGGGAGCCTCAGGCGATTAGCAATAAAGTAACCCCTTTCCAGAGAGAAGATAAAACCTGGGAGGATGGATCTCCTAGAACGGACTCATACCTCATCCTGACAACAACAAATCCATTCACGGTATTATCCGACTGGTACGAACAACACTTACTCAAGATGTGCCATGTATGTATATGTACTTATTTATACCAATATCTGTCCATCCATCTATCTATGCATTCCCCCTGAAATACTGAAAAGGAAACTATATAACTATCGTAATAAAATTAAGAAATTGTATCATCATTGTATTATCAGTAGGGTAAATAAATATAAATAAATGAATAGCTTCGTTTATATACGATATAATTAGCTACTTTGATTCATATGACGACGAAACACGTGTATGTGGATATAGATATATAGGTATGAAGATAATGGGATTGATGTTGCTGGTGGAGTCACTAGACACAGAGTTACGCTCATGCTGACACCGAGTTGTCTATTGATCGACTGTTAGGAAACTTCGTAAAATGAGCCACTGTTCAAAATAACTGGGCTTGCGAATTAAGTAGGAGTGAGCGCGAGTTAAGTAGGAACGAGAGCGCGGTTGATGGTTTGTAGAGCCATGGGGCATCGTAGTTCTTTATGGTGGATCCGGCCTGGAGTGAGAACAAGAATCGCGTTGTTAATTTGAGGTTCGCTAATCGCGTTGTTCGTCTCTGAAGTCCATTAAGTGTTTAAGAACGTGCAAAATCAATGGCCGATTCCCAAATGTAAAATCATTTTGACCCTCCCTTCACTTAAAAATTCACTAAAATTCAGGAAATTAACTAATTGTAATAAAATTTTCAGTATGTGTTCATCAACGATCACGGAATATGATGAAATAATGATTTTCTTGAAATCTTAGTGAAAATGCATTATTTCGTGAAAACAAAATACACCTTTACTAAAGTTATATTTTTAGTATTAATTTTTTTTAAATGCATGAATTTTTAAAAACATTTTAATGAAAATAAAACATTGTAGATGTTAAAAATTAAAAAATAATTTTTAAAAATTTCATATATATTACGAAAAATGCCCCTAAATTCTGTGTTAATAAAATCACTATAACTCGAAGAAAAATTAATTTCTTAAATTAGCGATGTTATCATTGAATAAAGCATTTTTGTAACCAATATTTTACCCCAAAAAATATAATTGCAAAAAATATTTATGTGATTTTAATGATTAGAGTTTCTGGGAAAATTAAAAATGCAATATAATTATATTTCTCTTTGACACATGAACGTGTCATCGTCAGCCTAAGAAATTCTTTTTATAATCTTTAAGATAAACAAAAAATTGAAAAAAAATGAGGATCAGGTCATAACGAAAAAAAGAATTTTAAAAATTGGATACTTTCTACTAATGATTGACTTTGATGGGTATGGTGGCCCTGTTCTGTAATAAACAGGTGGGATTTGTCTTCCAACCACCACTTACTTCCACGCCGCTTTCAAAATTTTATTTTTAGAGATTCAACAATTTCGTTAATTTCACAATTAATCGTCAATTATTTCGAAAGATAAAACGTAAGTTTATATTTGTTTTGTCATTTTTTTATTTATAAATATTTAAAAAATTAAAAACAATTATTTATTAATAAATAAATAGAATTAAAATATGACATTTTCTTTCAGAATTTTATTCTATTTATTTATTAATAAATAATCTTTTAACATTTTTTCAATGAATAAATTGTTAGTGTAGTCATTGACTTTAATTTACTTTTTCACACTTAAAATAAAAAATACACTTTTTGTTTTATTCTAAAAAAATTAATGTAAGTTAACGTTACGATACGTTAAAAATAAATTGAGTAACTAACCTTTTTAATCATTATGTAAAAAAATGATAAAATTGACGCAGTTCGTAACCTAAAAATAATTTTAACAGCATTTAAAAAAGTGTGTTTTTAAAATTCTAAGGAAAAACATTGGTAAACAGACGTCATCAATAATTTCAGAGTATTACTGAATTAAAAATGAATACCAAGTTAAATATGAATCTTAATTGCGTACATTCGCACATATTTTAATTAAATTAGCACTTCCTTTTTTATTACAACAAAATAAGGTTACTTAAATTAATTAAATTTCTTTATAACCTTAAAAAGAATAAAGAAATTAATGGAGAATAATTTTTCAACTTCTATAAATTATTACAAAATCATTTTTATATATAAAGTTAAAAATGATAAATTATTACATTTTTGTCTTCCATATATTCTGCATAGCTATAGTCAATCGGTAAACAAAGTCGTTTACCTAGTGACTTAATGCCGGATTTGACTAAACTATTACTTTTGGGGGATAATTTTGCTAATTTTTAGAAAAACATAGGGTTTTTTTTATTCAGTATCTTATGACTGTAATTTAATAATTATTTTTGAAATAGTTCCAGAAAAATTATATTTATCTTTCAACGGATTTTTACAAGTAATTTCTTCAAAGTTCAAAATTCACTGAATATTATATTTTTTTTCACACGTAAATATACATTTTTTTCTTTTAGAGATTAAGTTTAGGCGTTTATCTGTAAAACACAATCAAAGTTTACACGAAAATTAATTAATAATTAATGATAAGCGCTTTTTAATAATCATTGTCTGTACAAGACACGGTCATTTTTGCACGTACCTAGTGTTTATAATCATGTACCCCATCGTAACCTCAAATGGGGAAAAGGTGAGAAAACTTTCACAGTGGATCGGTTGGTGAACGAGAAGACAGATCGCGCCGTTAACTTTGACCAAAGCGTCTCTGAGATCCGCTACAAGTTTACGATTATGCACCCAGATTCCCGATAAGACTTAGCGTCGTATCTTCAAAGTGAGGAGAAACTGCCGCCTGTGAGAAAAAATGCTGTCGATTACAGGGACACCTTGGCTGACAAAAATAACTAAGAATACGTTTACCACGCATATATGGCCAAAGTCGCGTAAGAGTGTGACACCTTACATAACCGCCCAAATCGGACATACAATGAGAGAGACAGAAGAGAGAGCGTGAAAGATATAGATATATTATACTGTTTTTACAAGATTCAAAAATTGTGTAACCAAATATGGGGAGTGGGAATCATGGAAGATATCTAAGGAAAAAAATCAAAATAAACCATTAAAGATGGAATTCATTCATTGCACTAGTAAAAAGTATAGTTTACTTAGTAATATGAATGAACCCAGTCACCTTTTGATTATGAAGATATTATAGGCATTTATTTTATGAAGATATTATCGACATTTTATGAAAATATTATAAGCATTTTATGAAGATATAGGAATTTTCGAAAATAAAATAATAGTTATAAGTTACATGAAAACGGCAAATTTGAAACATTAAGATAAATTCATCGTATTGGCTCAAAATGTGTTTATTTGTTTTTCTCAATTCATGCGCGGAACTACGTGCGCAGAAACGATTTTAAGCACTTACACTTCGCTGCTGCATATATAAATACTTCTTGCTTGATTGAAATGTGTTTCTTGAAAAAGCCTGAATATATTTTCTCTTAAGCAAAGTATAGATCCCTCCTTACATCGCTTCTTGTTGCCTTTGCTGAGTTACATATTCCATATTTGTGTTATCCTTTAATTCAATTCTTATTTTGCCTATACTATTATCTGTGATTGTCTCCTTTAATGGTAATAGGAATTTTTACATGAACATATTATACCCCCCCCCCCAAAAAATAGTATCCCAAAAACAAAAGAAATGGAAGAATGAAAAAGTTTAAGAAGAATTATTGTCAAAAATAACGGTAATCCCAAATACATTAAAAAAACTCATTGGTGATAAAAATCCAGAAATTTTTCGTCCTGAAATTTAAAACGACCTTTCAACCTCATTAAATGAACTATTGCTCTTGTGATAGCAAAGTTAAACTAAAGACTACATATTTGTCTTGAATTTGCTCTGAAACGCGCGTAAGATAAAGTATTAAATTTAAAAAAAAACATTTTTTTAAATGTTGTTTTGGGATTTAACATTCTACGCATACCCATATATATATATATATATATATATATATATATATATATATATATATATATATATATATATATATATGATGAAACGTATAAGTATGTAGATAATACTAAAGTATTTATTATTAAAAAACTATATATATATGCAGCCCCCCTTCCTCTCTACCCATCCTCCTTTCCCTGCATACACCCCCCATACACAAACATTTCAACTTACTTTTTCCCCTTCAATCTTGAACCGCAGCCATCTGGTCAAACACCCCCTCCCCCCCCCCTTCTTCCTCACCTCCCTCTCTGCCATCCACTTTACCCCTGCTCACCCCCACCCCTTTCTCTTACCACCAGCCACAGTAGTCCTGGCTCACCCCATCCTTCCATTTTTCCCCACTCATTCTTTTCTACATTCATTTCTATTTCTCCAACAAATACGGACGTCCACCCAGCAGTTGGCCACTATTTCATTCTATTTTTCCCAATATGTCTACCCTACATGTATCTGTACTTGCATGACATTTTTTCTCTATTTTACCATCCTGATGAAGTCTTATAAATAAAGACGAAACGTTGATGTACACATAAAAAACATCCATTTTTTGGTTTTCCTTTTTCATTTTACCATATATATATATATATATATATATATATATATATATATATATATATATATATATATATATATAGTTTTTTAATCATAAATACTTAACTATTATCTACATACTTATACGTTTCATCATTACGGAATCATCAGTGTAGAGATAACTGTTCAAACCAGTCGCACGATTCGAACTCCGGAACAAAAGCCCCGTTTAACTCCAATATCGAACGCCCTAACCAATAAGGCTTATTCCAACCGTTACACGAAGTGATGAGAAATACATCCTATTTATGCCAACCAGGCGGACAACCATAGTCATCTGTCATAACAGTGTTCAACAGAAAAGAACTTGCATATTTATAGCTATATATGTGTGTGTGTGTTTGTATGTGTTTATGTGTGATTGTATGTTCGTGTGTGTCTGAAATATATGAAAATGAAATATATATGTTTATTAAGTATAAATTTGTATTTATACAAACTTTTGGCTACATGTTTGTATATGAATGATTTTCAAAGAAAAAACAATTTTAGGTTGGTAAATAAAAATATCACGGGATTACACTTACGATTTTTAAATATAATTACCTGCCGAAAGATACTAAGACGTTCTAATTTTGAAATAAGACGCAGTTTCATATCGGGGCATATAATTAAAGCCTAACCATTTTTAAGTAAAACGAAGGTTTTTATTGCTCGACCGATCATAAGTAAGTAGAATATGCGATACGACTTATGATCGTGTCGCTAATTACAAAACTTGTTTTAAGTAAAATTACCCAATAAAATAACTGGCACTTGGAGAATTTGTCAAAAGACCGTCGGTACCGAAGTCGGCGACTGATCAAAAACAGAAATTCAAAGGACTAAGGAGTATTATTTTCCCAATTCGATCTCCTCTCATGGACAAAAACATGGAGCAACTTTAAAAGTCTCCTAATCAAAACATCAAATTATTCAACATGTTTTTTCTTTCATGTACGGTGTTATTTACTATGACAATCGGTGGTTGAAGAGGTTCCTGTAGTTGTTGAAGGAAAGGAGCTTTGTCTTAGCAGCATTAAATGTTACCATCTATTTATGACCCCATTCCACTACAGACTGAGGTCACTTTCTAAGGATGCAGCCATTGCCTCGGATATGTGCGCGTCCGCTTTGCCCACATGACGAGAATAGAGCGTGGTATCGTCAGCAAATATGCATATGTCAGACACAATGTCATCAGGGAGGTGGTTTATAAAAATCAGGAACAATAATGGTCCAACAATCGATCCATGGGGTACACCTTCATTAATGTCATGTTGTTTTGATGAACGGCTATTGAGGACAATCTGGATCTTTCTTTTGATTATTGATGTACTCCTCTCCAGGAGTTAGGCACAAGGCCAGTTTTATCTTACTCCCACAAGTAAGATGTGACCCACGGTCGGGTCGGGAAAGTGGGGTTTAAAAATTGCCTGGGCACCCCCGTCGGCATTCTCCGGTAGGGGCGCATCAGGCAGTAAGCAATAAACCTACCCATCCCCAAAGAGGGGAGGCGAAGCCTGGGAGGACAGACCCATAGACCGGCGTAAATCAAGCCCTGAAGGCCAAGACAATACCAGTCTATAGGGTGCAGTATCCATCGGAACAGATACTACACTTTGATCTTAGCCAAATGGCCAAGAACAGACAGGATCAAATTATAGTAAATATTCGTCCAGTAATACCATATGAATTATTTTTTATTAGAAGCCCTTTATGACAGACCACATGCAACAAAATATACATCGGTAGTACGGTGAAGACCCTACATATTAGAGTCAAAGAACACCTACAGACACGCACATTTTCCTTTCACAAAAACATCCACGCATGTGGCAACACCAGCAAATTATTCACGATTTATATCCTGGCCACGGAGAGAAACGTTAGCAACCTTCGAATAAAGGAATCGATACTGATAGCAAAATGATGTCCTCAGATAAACCACCGACTCGAATTAAGATCATCATTTCTAGTCTGATATAATTTCACATCTCACTCTTTTTTGTATTTTTTGTATTGATTTGATCTTAATTAATATTAAAGACTACTTTTCTACCAAAAACACATCACTTATAATAATAACAAATAATATAGCAACATAGGTCAAATTAATCACTCGACACGAAATAACAGAGGAAAAAATTTTTTTTTTTAAATAACTAAAATAATTAAGTAAATAAGTAAATAAATAAAAGAAATGAAATAAATAAATACGTTAATAAATAGATTTTTAAAAATGATAAAGTCTACAAACTAATAATAGTAATAATTTAACCTAACAATAAAACACAACCTATAATAATAATGATATAATAATAATAATAATAATAATAATAATAATAATAATAATAATAATAATAATAATAATAATAATAATAATAATAATAATAATAATAATAATAATGAATAATCTAGCAAGATGGGTTAAGCACTCACTAGACATTGAATGCATGAATAAATAAATAAAAATAAATAAATTATTGAAACAATATAAGGAATTAATCATAAGAAATATTGAGACTACCCACGTGAACATTTAATTTACGACATTAATCGACATTAAAAGCCAAATGGAAAAAATAAATAAATAAAATAAAATAAAACAAAAAACAACAACAGAAAAAGGAGAGAAAAAATACCGAAACCACCCCGGTGAGAATAACACCCTATAACATTAATTTAAAAAAAGAAATACATTCGTTATAGAAGAATAATAATATTTAACCTAACATAATTAGAAATAACTACATTTAAATGCGATTTAAACATCATTAAACAGACCCAGTATAATTACCTCCCGTCCATTGTTCTAATTAGCATCATACAGATACGAGCTATGAATGAACAAATAATATTAGCTAGAATTAAATTAATTAATAAAATATACATCATTAAAAAAACAATAAATAAATTAAATATTAATATACACAATAATATAACACGAGCAACAGATAATGCAAAATGTCAATATTAACCGACAACTTAATTTAAACGAACAATATACTTGGTTTTAATTTAGATTTAAATTTTTTTTTAAAGATCCTAAAATAATTTTTTTTTAAGAAAAAATATTTAGATTTAGGGGGATAAATTAATTGAAACAGTGAGAGGGAAAAAAACTAAATAGATAAATAAATAAAGTTAAAAAAATAAAAAATAAATAAATAAAATATAAAAAACTAAACTTTTTAAATCTGATTAGATTTCAAATTTCAACAGTATTTGCTGCGGGACTGCTGCCGACTGCACCTTCATATGCACATTTGAACTTCAGTTGAACACAGATCTGAAGAAGTGAATAATTCCCGAAATATTATAATATCGTACGGAGTTTCCAATAGACCATTTTGATGCAGGTATTGCATAACATTATAACATTGTGTAAATAGACAGATATATATGTGTATGTAAAAAATAAATATATATATGTGTGTGTGTTGTGTGTGTGTGTATACATTGTATTGAGGGTGAAACTATTTAACCCGTTCCAACATTATATGTCTTATTTTGCCCCAACTTGTGTCTATCCGTCACACCCCTGCATTGTATTGCCTTATAAGTATCATATATATACATATATATATATATATATATATATATATATATATATATAAAGAGAGAGAGAGAGAACCTACTGCCCTCTAATTCTGAAAGTTATGTTATTTTTCGATTTTCATCTATTTTTTTATTCATGACATATCATGTCGTTCTCAAAAATACACACGCTCATAGCCATGAAGAACAAATGTAGTAAAATATTATGAAGTCAATCCTATACCAGCTTTATAAAGGTTTTTTTTTAATAAAAGGTAACAATTATGTGAAAATCGCACCAATTAAGGCTGGCAATTCAAGCGAGGATCATATGTGGCACACTAATGAAAGTTGTCACTTGACACATATCGAATAGATTTTGTTACTCAACTGCACGTAGAGTAGAGTGATTTACCAAACCACATCGTAGAACCAGGTGTTTATGAAAGAGTAAGCATTCCCTGCTACCTTAGATCATCCCCAATATCTTAGAAAATAATTCACAAGCCATATTGTTCACTGTATAGGATTTTACAGACGTTTAGTTCTCATATTGCCAAAGTTTAGCGACTAAATCGGAGCTTGGCTAAAAATTGCTGGAAATAATTCGTTCTATCGCTCGTCAGCCATTTTATTCGACGAGTAATAGAACGTATTACACCCAACATTTTTTGCTAGGTTTAAGTTTAGTCGTGAAACATTTGGTACCATTACTTAACTCTATTGGATGTATATCCACCGAACAAAACTAATTTATGTGTGGCCACCATGAAATACCTGGTCCCACGTGATGAAATCATAAATTTCAAAAGAAATCCGGCGCACCTAGGAGGCTGGGATGACCGATGGGTCATGGATGGGTAACACGCACTTGACCAAGAGAAGCAGCAAAAAATAAAAAATAAAAAAATAAAAGATACCCACACACCCGCAAACCTACGCAGGCGCAAAAACAATAACAAATTCCTCAAATGAAACAACATTTACTCAAATCGAAAGACATTTCTTCAAATGGATTTTCATATCTGATGAAAGCGGACCCACCGCTTGAAACGCGTTATATAAAATTATAAAATGGTAAAACAACAAAATAATAAATAAATGTTGAAAAAAACATTCTACAAATGTTGGTAGCCTTACTCCTTTACATATATATATATATATATATATATATATATATATATATATATATATATATATATATATATATATATATATATATATATATATATATATATGGGGGGGGGGAAATTATATGCGAGACAATTAATATGATATTGAATCCACATCAAGATGAATTAAGCAGTTTCTATTAAAGAATAAAAATGATAAGCATGTTCCACATCCACATATGCCCTCCGTTATCACCCTCACCGCGAGGCATGACGAGTGACCGCTACCTGAGAAATAGAATAAGCTAAGGTACATAAAAAGTAAAGTGTTTCACGGAGACAACAGGGTGGTTCGCCCTCCAGGTAAATGGCGACTTAGAGATCTACCGAAAACGGTCATCGGGTCATGAGGAATCATTTTGTACCTGGACACCTGTTATTTTACAAGTATTCACCTCTTCTTCTGATGGCCGTCCCGACACAAATCTGTCATCTGTCATTTACGACATACAAATCTCCTCGGATTCACATATATTGTAAACACGGGAATTGTTACGCTTAAAAGCCGATGTCCGCGCGGACATTAAGAGGCGTCTATTGAAAATTTATCGTGGCAGACCGACAAAAAAGTTATTTCAGAATTTAGCTTGACAGACTAACAGAAATGTTATTTCAAACTAAAGCTACTAATTATATGCCTACGCTCTCCAAACCTACACAAACATACACACACGCACATAATAATAATTATATATATATATATATATATGTTATTGTTTATTTATCTATGGACGTATACGTTTCGTCTCTTTTCAATCGAGACTCATCAGCATAGAAGTATGACTATTCACCACCGGTCACACGATTCGAAACCCTGGATTACAAGTATTTTTCAACCCAAATCCAACGTCGCTAACCGATCGGCTTATAGCTTATAAACAATGATAATTTTAACACATTTAAAGCGGCGAGACATACAGGCATTCAACTTCTATAAGGGAAGGAATGATGCATATAAAGCAAGTGACGTCACGCTGTGTTAGTACTACCATTTACAGTGCTCTACTTTTTTCCGAGGAGCTTCAATATATATATATATATATATATATATATATATATATATATATATATATATATATATATATATTACGAGGAGTTTCAATATATATATATATATATATATAACTACTTGTATACGTACATAAAATTAATCAATGGACACGTGTTTCTGGCTATCAGCCGTCATCAGAATGGCTTATTTGAACAAGGGTCGAACCTTCGATATGAATGTCTATAGTCTCGAGTTTTACCTCCGGACAATGACGTCTTGCCCGGAAATATGTACGATTTTTATCACCTAAAATTTTTTTATGTATTTATGCAATTGCTTTTATAGGTGATAAAGGTTAGGCTCTGTGTTCCGGTGACCGGTGTGAATAATTCTACCCCCACACTGATGATTCCTGTAAGGATGAAACGTATGCGTATGTAAATAAAAACAAATATTTATAATTAATTATTTGTCGCCGTCAAACTAGGCTAGGCTCTGTAACTCGAGTCCGGCGACCGGTGTTAATAATTCTACTCTACACTGACGTATGTAAATAAAACAAATATTATTAATTATATATATATATATATATATATATATATATATATATATATATATATATATATATATATATATATACAGGGTGTTTCAAAGGTCTTGGGAACATTACAAATGCGTATATCTCATGAACTATTCCAGGTAGAAAAATGAAACTGGTGCCATTTTAAAGCTTGCTTAATCAAGTTTTTGGTCATACTAATGATTTTCGTGTTATCTTTCCAGGTGCAATAATGGCGTTCTCTAAACAAGACAAGGCATTTTGCGTCCTCCAATTTGCAAAGACTGAATCGTGGACATGTGTTCAGCGTGCATTTCGCAGGAAATTTAAAAAAGAAGCCCCTGAAAGGAAATCCATTGTCAGATGGCATGCTAAATTTGTGAAAGATGGGTGTTTGTGCCCAAGTAAGCGAACAGGTCGCCCTTCAACTTCAGAAGATGCAGTTGAGCAAGTTCGGACAGCCTTTCAGCGGAGCCCCCGTAAATCAGTGAGAAGAGCCAGCAGGGAACTTCAGCTTGCTCCAGCAACTGTCTGGCGTGTCTTAAGGAAACGACTGCAAATGGTACCTTACAAGCTCAAGTTGGTCCAAAAGTTGAAGGACACTGATAAGCCACTTCGCCGTGACTTTTGCATTGCAATGCAAGAGAAGTTGGAAGATAACGGCTTTGATGACCGGCTTGTTTTTAGCGATGAGGCGACCTTCCATCTGAATGGCAAAGTTAACAAGCATAACACTCGCATATGGGGTACTGAGAATCCTCATGAACTTCTTGAGCACGAGCGAGATTCACCAAAAGTGAACGTGTTTTGTGCAATTTCCAAGAAAGGTGTCTATGGACCGTTCTTCTTTGAAGAGGCAACTATCACTGGTGAATCCTATCTCAACATGCTGGAAGACTGGTTAATGGCTCAGTTGGAACAAGCAGAATCTGAGGACTTCATTTTTCAACAAGATGGTGCACCACCACACTGGAGTCTTAGAGTAAGGCAGTTTCTTAACACAAGGCTGCCTGGTAGATGGATTGGGAGATCTGGGCGAGGTGATGACGTTCTCATGCCCTGGCCTCCTAGGTCTCCAGATCTTACCCCGTGTGACTTTTTCCTTTGGGGCTTTGTCAAGCAACAAGTCTATGTGCCGCCTCTTCCAAGAGATATTGACGAACTAAAGGCTCGAGTAACGGCAGTTGTGGGAACCATTGACGTCAAGATGCTGGAACGCGTTTGGCAGGAAATGGACTATCGACTAGATGTCTGCCGTGTGACGAATGGTGCTCATATTGAGCAACTTTGAAGATTCCCCACAAAACTTGAAACTTTAACCTTTCCAACGGTACCAATTTCATTTTTCAACTCCTAATAGTTTTTGAGTTATTAAAAATCGTTATGTTCCCAAGACTTTTGAAACACCCTGTATATATATATATATATATATATATATATATATATATATATATATATATATATATATATATATATATATATATATATATATATATATATATATATTCTGTAACAACATTCTCATACACATAACATATCTATGCAGATTTCTGTAGATTTTTTTTCTTTTCACACTAGTAAATAAAGCATCAGATGTCGGTAGTGCTCTGCTTGATCTTCCATTTCAAGGCCTGAAATACAAGCACAAATGTAAGAACTCCTCTGCTCGGAGGCTTATTACACACTGACGTACACATACACGCTCCACTAAATATAGGATCTGAAGAATAAGAATAGAAAACAATCTTTAGTAGGCCGGAAAGATGACATTCAAAAAACGAACGAACTTTTTGGCCAACCCAATATTTTATCGACTTGTTAAATTTTAATTTTGGCGTTCATTTCTCTATGTAAGTGTAATGAAAATGTCTGTCTCTATCGATATTTCCTGATTACTTCTATATAACTCGCTATTTTTTAAATTAATTTATTAATTTTTTAGAATTGTTCAGGTTACATTATCGATTTAACACCAAAACCACAGATAATGACAGACACATTTGAGACTGTGCTGTTTCTACATAGGCATTTAGTTGGCTATGTTTTTTGTTGTTGTTTTCGTTTTTTATGGAAGTCGCTCCAGACAAAATATGAAGCCATTTGATGTAAGGAGCTGAAAAAGAACGAAAGATTATTCAGGTAATGACAGGAGATTCATATTGAACTAAGATTTTAATTGACCAATGCTAAGTAAAAAAAAACAGTCAGCAGGAAGAGAGTTCCACAAGCCTGCAGTTCTTGGAAATAAGCTACTTGAATAAAAAGATTACAATAAGGTAATTTAACAGCGAATTGATGGAGACCATTAGACCAACGAGTCAAACGAGCTGGAACAAAAGAAAGCAAGTAATAAATCTGTTAGGACAACTAAAGAAAACGTAATTACGTCCCTTGAACCATTTCGGAGTTTATCGCCCTTGAAAATTAAGTGATGCCTGGAGAGAAAAGTAAACAAACCACGTCTGGAGACTGTGTATATTTAATTTCGCGAACAGCAGTCAATTAACTCATTATTTCATTCTGTGTTCAGTTTTAATAAATCTGTTAAACGTTTCTGTTGAAAGTTCATCCATTTTGTTTACGAGTTATTAATTATTATAACCTAAAATATCAGGTTACAAAAAAATCAGACAATTCTGAAGAACACATGCCATAATAATACTTATAGAAGAGACTAAAACTAGCAACATCATGTCTGAGAGAGAAAGAGATAGAGAGAGAGAGAGACAGAGAGAGAGAGAGAGGGTGCATCGAAGAAGAAAATGTGGGACCAACCAAATTAGGGTTACGCCTCTGAACTTTATCAAGAACACTCAAATCGGACAGAGATTCACCAGCTTAAATATGACATCAATACTCCATACAACTTCTGATAGTAGATTTGTAGAGATAGAGAATAGCCTCAGGTTTGAGAAAGTGTTTGGAGTGATAGAGATAACCGACTTTACGAGAAGCAGAAAGAGCAAATGATCTAATCTATGAACCCTAGGAAAGATTTGAACGAGAAAGAAAGATCAAAAAGTTTCAGAATCGATTTCTCTTCAAGAACAGAGTCATTCATGAAAATATCAGGAAGAAAAGAGTCACGCTTACGATTGAAAGACACAAGCTGAGTCTCAACAGGATTAACCGAAACAAGCCACGTAAGTTTAATATTAAATATCACCCCTGATAGAATTCTGAAAAAGGTGTTTGTAAACAGGATTATGGTAGGTAAAATTAAACTGAACATTAATAATAAATTTATTTTAAACTGAAGATTTGGTTCGTAATCAAAAGTATTTCGAATTATTTTTGTAAATTATTCAAAATAGTTCAAAGGGAAAGTGTAAAATGTTTCATATATTATATTGTCTATATGGAAAATCTAGATGGTAGGATCCCCAAGGATATTCTATTCAGAAAGTGAGGCAGTAGGGCAAATGACATCGATTCAGCATGCTGGGAGTTCTTGGCTGAAGACCATAGCCGTTGGAGAAGTACTGTGAGTGTATGCTCCAGTGAGTGGGGGGGGGCGAAGAGAACAGAGGCAACCAGTAGAACGAGATGAGAGAGCACAGACGGTAGATGACTGAAACAGAGCATTCGGAACGAGACGCCATGTACATTTGTACCAACTGTAATAGAGCCTGCCGATCCAGGATAGGTTTGCACAGTCACGGCAGACACTGCACTTCGGCAAGGGGTTAATCTGAGGTGCAGGACTTAATTGTGTCCTGATACAGACGGGTGCCAACATATTTGTCCATAAAATGTCCATCATGTCGCGCGTCTCCAACAGCCATTGACAGCTAAGTCCAGCTTCTATATAAACCTGACGGGAATGCTACTATTGAGAGAAAAGATGGAGGCGGGTGATCTGGCGCCGTAAAATCACTGATTTGAGTGGATCGCACTCATAGATCTGGGAAAACAGTTTATCTAAATAAAGAAAAACTCCATTACCTTGTGGCGATAGTATCAGACATTGTATGAAGTACTGATGTCTCAGTTGGGCTAGTGAATAACTGTCTTTTTTTCTGACTCGTTAATCTAATGATATTCATGAATTCGTTGTTCAAATACCTCGTTATAATACATCTTCCTATTTCAGTAGCTTTTTTTAAGAAGTTTAGGCTTGTGGAACTCCCTTCTTGCTGACTGTCTTCCTCCTACCTAAGGCTTTTGCGTTTTAAATACTAAGTTTAATAGGTATCTGCTATTTTTGCGTTAATAATCTTTTGTTCTTTTCAGCTCCTTACATAAAATGGCTCTATGCCTTGCCCGGCGGAACTTCTATAAAAAAACAAAACAACATCGAAAAGGCTTCAAGAGTCAATGATGAGGAAACATACGAAGTCGGAATACCCAATTCAGTCCGCAGCTGTATACAGTAGCATTCTGACAACCCTTGCTGCCACGTCACTGGAACACTGTTTATTGGCGTCGCTTGTCTTTCCAATGAACGATTCCAGCGACGTGGACAGGAGAGTTTGCTTCAGGGGTAACAGCTTGCACTCCATACTTACTTATCCAGCCTTTGCACTCTAAACGCAATTCTATAGTCTCTCAAAGTTTCTTTCCAAGAATGTGAATTACAATACCGCGGGGCTGCTTCCAGACTGAATGCAAAATGGTCGTTTTTAGATCCAATCTTAACAAATTCTTGTCGAGCCGTTCATTTAAATGATCAAATTCTGCCCAATCCATTCATTGTTTCCAATCGTCTCGTGGTGTTGTTTACAATCCAACTGCCAATCTATTTAACCTTTATCCTTGAGTGTTTTTTAGGCCTTGATAAGCGGTGACTCATTAGTATAATTTTTTTTTTTTCAGTACAGCACGTCAACTCTCAAGATTTATTTTATAAACCTTTCTACATTTTGGAGAAACCTTTTAGGTCACGTTTGTAAAAGATTGCGGTTAAACATATGTACTAGGTAATACCGTAAGTATTTCCCCTTTCACTTTCACGGTCTTAAGTGGTTTTGATAAATCTGGGGAGGATTTCCATTTTTGACATGACAAGATAAATGACGCCGATAAAAATGTGATCGAAATAAAACAAGCTATCAACAAGTGACAATGCTCCGGGCATGTATTAAGGAAAAACGAGAAACTGATGCGTTGAGCTACAGTGTGGGAATAAATCCAAATGTAAGAAAAGATCCACTTCAAAGTCAATACCCTGAAAGGGGCCGAGGCAGCAGTTGGGGGTGGGTTGCAAAAGGAATTGCTCCCTTAGCGACCCAACCAATAGGTCCGGTAACAATATGTAATGGGGCAGAGAACGGATTTCTCTACAGGAGTAACGATCCAGTGTCTGGTCTATAGTGAGTAGAATAAAATACTACTTCTGGTCACCCCCAAGCTCTGGAAAACAATAACACTTCAACTCTCCAGGTCAACTGAACACTCCGGTGAGAGGTAGAACCTCTATTTATAGGCTTGTAACAACCTGCCACCCCCATCTTAACACATATAAATATCACCTCTTTATCTCTGCTCTTGTTGGTGTTTTCCCCACTCCATTTGAAGGCCGGCACCAGCAACGGTATGTATCACTTTCTTTTTTTTCTTACAACAGTTACTAAACAAAGCTTCATCAAGATAGAAAGTCTAAAATTTGCATACGATCGTGGATCAAGCTAATTGAATATTCGAATGCGTCGTGGAAATTTGCAAATTAGAACTATAGATCCACCTGATAAATGTATTTTAACAGGAAACCTGCAGACGATATTGTCTGTAAGTGAAAAAAAAAACACTTTAATATTTCAATGTAATAGTCTTAAAAGTAGAGCACCGTGAAATTGAAAAGTTTGTTGTCATCTGCGATAAGCTAGTTCTGAACGAGCGTTGAACACTGTAGGCAGCAATGACACTTCTCCCTGCCTCCACGGATAAGTGTATCTCAATTTCAATTACTGTATGTGCCGATTGCCGATGGCCGTGTGGTCCTGAACGTTTGTCTAGCCTGAATCTACGAACTGCGTCCGATCCCATGCGACCGCCTACAACCGCAACTCCTGCACTGATGAGGATAAAAAAACCCGAAACAGTATCGTCTGTAGGTGAAAAGAAACACTTTAATATTTAAAATGGGAAATAAAAAGGAAAAAACAAGATATAGTTGTCTATATATTCATCAACGTTTCATCTTTATTGTAAGACTTCCTCAGGGTGATAGTTATAAGAAAAATGTCATGCAAGTATATCGAAGTTTGGGGTTGACATGGTGGTGAGATGAAGGGATATAGTAGCCCCTACTATGAAACCCAGAGAGTCAATGGCCGAGTAAGAATCAAATGAATATGAAAAGCTTTGAGTGAATAAGATTGGGGCAGATATGAAATGGGGGAGGGGGTGAGAATATAATTGAAATGGTCTTAGGGTGGGAGAGGTGAAAGAAGGGCTGAGATTTTTGTTGTGGTGAGGTGTGGCATGGATTTTGAAAGGCTGGAGAAAGAGGAGGAGGGGAAAACTGTGTGTTTAGCATGTGGGCAGTATTATGGTTGATAAGAAAAAGATTTGAAGAAATGAAGACAACTTTGAGAATGGGGGGGGGAGAATATGATTGGAATGGTCAAAAGGGGTGGGAGAGGTGAAAGGGGGGATCTTTTTTTTGTTGTGTTGAAGTGTGAAAGGAAGTCTTACAATAAAGACGAAACGTTAATGAATATATAAACAACTATCTCTTGATTTTTGCATTTTAATTACTTTATATATATATATATATATATATATATATATATATATATATATATATATATATATATATATATATATATATATAAAGTTATGTATGTATGTATATATTCAGACAACTGTTATTAAATAACACAGTGATTAGACTTTTTTATTTTTCAATTTTTCGAGTAGTAGTCCATCATGATGATTCCTGGAAAAAGATGAAACATATTAGTGAATAAGAATTGAAAATATTTATAATTAGATTTTATATATATATATATATATATATAGAGAGAGAGAGAGAGAGAGAGAGAGAGAGAGAGAGAGAGAGAGGGAGGGAGAGAGAGAGAGATTTGGGGTAAGCTTTATTACGACATAATTTTTTATTTACGCTCCAAGAATTCAACATAAACAACAGTTTGTGTACGATCGTTTCTTAATCGATATAGTCTTTTGATTGATATCCAGTGTCTTTATCAGCACAGGGTATAGACACCAACTTAGAAGCACACAACAAACATCAAGACAATAGAGTTGAACACTCCCAGTTATACAGTAAATTAGATAGTATGACGGCAGTATGGGGTATGGATGAAGTAAACCAGTTCAGAAAGTGTACAAAAATGTTTAAACGGATATCCAAAGGGACACAAAGAAGAAAGAACGGCTATTAGATTACAGGTAAGGAAAAACACACTTCAAGGAAAAATTAAAAAAATATTTTTAGACAATTAGATTCACTCTCTATGAAGAATAATGCAAATATATGATCATATACAGTGAAAAGGGTAGTTAATTCGCTATCTATCAAAGGTGACGAGATTCAGTTAATATGACGCTTGCAAGAATCATTATCAAAAACTTGTCATAATAAAAATTAAAATTAAAGAATAAGAAAATTGAAAAATTGAAAAGTTAAAAGTTAAGAAAATTTACTACTTCAAAAATATTTTAAATTGAAAGTAAAAAAAATAAAAGGGTTTTTTAAATTTCGATATTATGGTACACGCAATTTTTTAGAGCTGTATTGTAAATGTTACTTAAATTTTAAATACATTTTTGTTGCTAGAATTGTTGATAAGCCTACTATCGATAGAATTAGGACTCTGTTTTATGATTTATATGAGTGATTGGACTTTGAATTTATGTACATTGGATTAGCGTTATATGGCTCGTAAGTATTTTCATTTAAGTGACATCTAAAAGGTGAGTAATATTTGTGGGAGCCAGTACTTCTAATCTTAGGCCTAATTTTTTTAATTTCCATATGTATAGAATAATTTTCTTAAAGTTTTCTCCCTTGACCTTGTTGAAATCCCTTATTATTCCTGAATGAAAAATTTGAAATTCTAAACTTTAAATAAACCCATAACCTATTAAACCGAAGAAGTGAAAGAGCAAACAACTGCTTACACAGGATAAAATTCACCTGAGGTTACCAATACATAATAAATCAATGAACAAAAAATAAACAAATAAATAAATAAAAGACTAAACTAAACTAAATCAAAATAGAAATACAAACATTATTTCGACACAACAAAGAAACACTCTATAGAAAACAGAACAATAGAATCAGAAATAGGAAGTAAAATACACCGAACCTTTGTTCGTGAGAAGCTCGAAGATTTGCGATGAGAATAAAAAAGAATCTGATTGGTTAACTAGCTAGACTAAACACCACGTGTATATATAAAAACACTCGGCAACACATACTCCATGCATTTTAGCCTGACAATTCCCTAAGGGGGTGAAACGCGGAAGCCTCTGTGTAGCTTAATTGTCATAAATATATTTTCATAACTTACTACCAAGCTCTGCTCACGTATTAAGCACTGTTGAAGTAAATACTGAAAATTGATAAATAGAATATTATATCTCCTTATAACATTTTATGAGGATACATGAAATAACAATATATATATATATATATATATATATATATATATATATATATATATATATATATATATATATATATATATATACCAGGACAAGTATATGTTTATATATTTTTTAATATATCAGGTTTGTATTGAATTCGATCCATGGTCAGTCGGCACTAATTACGCAAGATTCCATAAATTAAGCTTTACATTTTAAACATTTTCTAGAATCAAAATCATGTAATGGATTTAGATCAAAATTGAAATAAGGATTATAGACATAAGGTTTAGTATCATTATATCTCAGTGTTACTCTTCGTAAATGGACATAAAGTGGTACAAATCTATTCTGTTCGGGGAAGTTATTTTACCCATCCTGGGACGAACATTCTTATGATGCTATATAAAGCGTTTTGGGTTTATTGGAGCATATTACTCCATATAAACGATGCATTGGTTTGTCGTTTTTACGGTGTCTGAAGTCGCAAAGTATTAAATCACATTGCCTATTCTGAACGATTCATTAGTTTGTGTGTGTTTTATGGTATATTTTGACTTCATTTAATATCCTATGATATTACATATTCTTAACGATTTATTGCGCAGAACGTTTACAGTATGAATCAGTGTGGACTCTAAGGTCGTAAATATTTGTTGGGCTCATAATATTTAACAAACTTTGATATTATTGTGGATAAACATCCGTAGCTATCTCCCCCACCCCCAACCCTAAAAAATAGTGGATGATCAGTTTTGCATACAAATTCATCGTAAAATGATCCCCCATGTCTGGACTATTCTAGCGTTTAACTATTCTTTTGCTATGGGAGATAATTTCTGTGTTTTTCCCTTGGTGATTAACTGCTTCGACAAACAATAATGGCCCAGAAATAGGGGATCATTTTACGTAAAATTTATATGCGAAACTGATCTCTTAATCTAATTTCTAATCATAATTGTTTTGTTTTTGTTCTTTCTTTTTCCCGCAAAGTTGTTTTCGGATGTTCACTCGTAATCGCCTAAAAACGTTTAATCTGTTTTCATTCGGGAAGGTTATCTAGCGAAGGGTGCTCATTTACAAATTTTCATAAACTTTACTATAGGTATGCCAAACTAGATGCTAACATGATGCATTTAGTCTAACTAAAATATATAATTTCAAAACATCTCCGCACATAAAAGAATACGCTTTCGGGTATTTTAATACTAAACTTTACAATTTAAAAGTAACACACTTTTCACAACAAATCAAAACGTACTTGAGAAGATGAGACGATTAATTAGTGAAAAAGTCAGGCTTGTCGGATGTTATATCCTAAATTACATAGGACATACTAAATTAAGAATACGCCGAGTGGTTTGCGTTTAACAGGGATCCGGTAGGAAGTAGAGACGTTGACTCTTCACTGCCGTCCAGATATCACTACCCGTCTTATATACGTACTTTCGTATATAGTCAATACCTGATTACTTCCCTTCATGTTAGTTTCGTATTTATGCCAAATCATGACCTTTACAACATCAGACTATAGCCAAACTTTTAGGATAAAAAACAAATCAAAACAAAAAAACAAATATTCATGAAACAAGTTAAACTGAAAACATTCGACTCGACAGTTTAAAAACTTTAAACCCTTATTTGAATTGTCCATAGACACAGTAAACATTGTTGTATCGGACATAACTTTCGTAAATACACATTAAATTAGTTTTTCATTTACTATTAATCGATTATTTTTTAAATTTACAATTCAAAAATAGAATACTAAAGCGATTTGTTTTTATTTATTAATTATTTATCAAATTTAAGAGTTAAAAAATAAAAAAAACCAAAAGTATTAAAAACGTATAATAATTATTTAAATTAAAATAATTTAAGTCCCAAATTAATTAACTATAACATTTTCTTTAATAATTACTATAAAATAAATACTCATGTAAAATAATTGAAAAAGTCAAATACAATTTTTGAAGTTCAAAAGTAATCCACGTAAGAGAGAGAGGGTGAAGGGGGCGGTAAAAAAACATGAGTAGGGAGAAATATAGAGACAGATGTCAAGTTATTCACATGACTGCTGAAAATATTGAGGACCCAGCCTAGTCTAATTTCTTTTGCACATCTTTTATAGTAATAGCAGTCGCATTACCCCGCCTAATAAACCGGTATCGTCCGGGCCTTTGGGTCCGGATTTACGCCGGTCTATTGGGGGTTGTCGGTCCTGTGCAGTTCTAGGAGGTCCACCCTCCCAGGCTTTGCCTCCCCTCTTTGGGAGGAGTAAGTTTATTGCTTACTTTCTGAGGCGCCCCTACCGGGGAATGCCGACGGGGCGCCCAGGCAATTTTTAAACCCAACTTTACCGACCCGACCTTGGATCACATCTTACTTGTGGGAGTAAGATAAAAACTGGCCTTGTGCCTAACTCCTGGAGAGGAGTAAATCAATACTCAGCCTTTTCTCTCCAACGACACCACTCTTGTCGTTCAGTTTGCTGTCACCAGAGACGCCACTCCCGTCTTTCCAGTTTTCTCCTCTTCCAGTGACGTCATCGCAATTCTCATCACTTCATGTTATTACCATCTTTATGGTAAATAAACATACTCATTTTTGAACTGTTCACCTGTGTTTGTCAATACTGCTATTGTCTTGTCCTTCGGGGCTTGACTTACGCCGGTCCATGGGTCTGTCCTGTGCAGTTCTAGGAGGTCCACCCTCCCAGACTTTGCCTCCCCTCTTTGGGGAGGAGTAAGTTTATTGCTTACTGTCTTACCGAGGAATGCCCCCTACCGGGGAATGCTGACGGGGCTGCCCAGGCAATTTTTAAACAGCCAGAGTGCTCAAATTCTCGAGCGCTGGTTCTTTCCCACTTTCCCGACCTTGTGTCACATCTTACCTTGTGGGAGGAAGATACATAGAAGCAGTCGTATTAATATTAGTAGTCAATTGGTGGTAGCCCTTAGTTATTATCATTAAATAAGACTCACATTTCGGACCTTTAAGAATTGTATTTGATTCATTTTCACTTCGTTTTATCTTGTCTTTTTTCTTTCTTCTCTACTATATATAAATATACTTAGGTCAACATTTTGCATCAATAATTTTGAACTTTGAATCAATAAAGATCTACTAGTGCAGTAGCACTTCTCACATCTTCCAATATCTTATATCTCTGCACAGCCACTATGAATGGAGTACTGTTAACTATCTGGTTGGTGCACTAGTCTCTCCCTCTTGGACAGAGTACAAAAAGAGTCTCTACCCTAACAAGTTCCGCACCGTCTATCAAGCTCTATCCCTTGTCCCATGGCCACAATTTACATCCTTGTGCTCCGACGAAACTTACTACACTCGCCCCACCCCCTACGTAAATACCCCCCGACAACCCCGACTAGCAGCACAATCCCACCCCTTCAGTGTAGAGGTCCCCAGATGCGGAAAAACCTTCTACTTTAATAGCTTCTTTCTTCGGGACGCTTGCCTTTGAAATTCCTTCCCTGCTCCTTGTTTCTCCAACTGTGCAAACATGCAAAGCTTTAAGTGTAATGTGAACTAGTATCTTGCTGCATAGCTCTTCATTTGGGTTGCCCCCTATAAATTTTTCCCTTAATCAAAGTAGCCCCTTGCGTCTCAGTGGCAATATGCCTTGTTTGGAGGTATGAATACAATATCGATCTAGAGATAAGATTTGCAATCAAAGGTTCCTAAAAAATGCTCTCTTAATTCTTTTACTTGTCATCGGGTAAGAGCTGAAAAGCACTGACGAAAAGAAGTTTGAAAAAGCAAAAACCGAAAGCTTCGAAACTACAGCAACAATGACGTTTGTAGTTTGGAGTCGATATAAAAATGGGTTAAGGAAGGATTAAGTTGATATAATAGTTTTCTAAATAAAAATGGGTTAAGGAAGGATTAAGTTGATATAATAGTTTTCTAAATTAAAATGGGTTAAGGAAGGATTAAGTTGATATAATAGTTTTCTAAATTAAAATGGGTTAAGGAAGGATTAAGTTGATATAATAGTTTTCTAAATAAAAATGGGTTAAGGAAGGATTAAGTTGATATAATAGTTTTCTAAATAAAAATGGGTTAAGGAAGGATTAAGTTGATATAATAGTTTTCTAAATAAAAATGGGTTAAGGAAGGATTAAGTTGATATAATAGTTTTCTAAATAAAAATGGGTTAAGGAAGGATTAAGTTGATATAATAGTTTTCTAAATTAAAATGGGTTAAGGAAGGATTAAGTTGATATAATAGTTTTCTAAATAAAAATGGGTTAAGGAAGGATTAAGTTGATATAATAGTTTTCTAAATAAAAATGGGTTAAGGAAGGATTAAGTTGATATAATAGTTTTCTAAATAAAAATGGGTTAAGGAAGGATTAAGTTGATATAATAGTTTTCTAAATAAAAATGGGTTAAGGAAGGATTAAGTTGATATAATAGTTTTCTAAATAAAAATGGGTTAAGGAAGGATTAAGTTGATATAATAGTTTTCTAAATTAAAATGGGTTAAGGAAGGATTAAGTTGATATAATAGTTTTCTAAATAAAAATGGGTTAAGGAAGGATTAAGTTGATATAATAGTTTTCTAAATTAAAATGGGTTAAGGAAGGATTAAGTTGATATTATAGTTTTCTAAATAAAAATGGGTTAAGGAAGGATTAAGTTGATATAATAGTTTTCTAAATAAAAATGGGTTAAGGAAGGATTAAGTTGATATAATAGTTTTCTAAATTAAAATGGGTTAAGGAAGGATTAAGTTGATATAATAGTTTTCTAAATAAAAATGGGTTAAGGAAGGATTAAGTTGATATAATAGTTTTCTAAATTAAAATGGGTTAAGGAAGGATTAAGTTGATATAATAGTTTTCTAAATAAAAATGGGTTAAGGAAGGATTAAGTTGATATAATAGTTTTCTAAATAAAAATGGGTTAAGGAAGGATTAAGTTGATATAATAGTTTTCTAAATTAAAATGGGTTAAGGAAGGATTAAGTTGATATAATAGTTTTCTAAATAAAAATGGGTTAAGGAAGGATTAAGTTGATATAATAGTTTTCTAAATTAAAATGGGTTAAGGAAGGATTAAGTTGATATTATAGTTTTCTAAATAAAAATGGGTTAAGGAAGGATTAAGTTGATATAATAGTTTTCTAAATTAAAATGGGTTAAGGAAGGATTAAGTTGATATAATAGTTTTCTAAATAAAAATGGGTTAAGGAAGGATTAAGTTGATATTATAGTTTTCTAAATAAAAATGGGTTAAGGAAGGATTAAGTTGATATAATAGTTTTCTAAATTAAAATGGGTTAAGGAAGGATTAAGTTGATATTATAGTTTTCTAAATAAAAATGGGTTAAGGAAGGATTAAGTTGATATAATAGTTTTCTAAATAAAAATGGGTTAAGGAAGGATTAAGTTGATATAATAGTTTTCTAAATTAAAATGGGTTAAGGAAGGATTAAGTTGATATAATAGTTTTCTAAATTAAAATGGGTTAAGGAAGGATTAAGTTGATATAATAGTTTTCTAAATAAAAATGGGTTAAGGAAGGATTAAGTTGATATAATAGTTTTCTAAATTAAAATGGATTAAGGAAGGATTAAGTTGATATAATAGTTTTCTAAATTAAAATGGGTTAAGGAAGGATTAAGTTGATATTATAGTTTTCTAAATTAAAATGGGTTAAGGAAGGATTAAGTTGATATAATAGTTTTCTAAATTAAAATGGGTTAAAGAAGGATTAAGTTGATATAATAGTTTTCTAAATTAAAATGGGTTAAGGAAGGATTAAGTTGATATTATAGTTTTCTAAATTAAAATGGGTTAAGGATTAAGTTGATATAATAGTTTTCTAAATTAAAATGGGTTAAGGAAGGATTAAGTTGATATAATAGTTTTCTAAATTAAAATGGGTTAAGGAAGGATTAAGTTGATATAATAGTTTTCTAAATTAAAATGGGTTAAGGAAGGATTAAGTTGATATTATAGTTTTCTAAATTAAAATGGGTTAAGGATTAAGTTGATATAATAGTTTTCTAAATTAAAATGGGTTAAGGAAGGATTAAGTTGATATAATAGTTTTCTAAATAAAAATGGGTTAAGGAAGGATTAAGTTGATATAATAGTTTTCTAAATAAAAATGGGTTAAGGAAGGATTAAGTTGATATAATAGTTTTCTAAATTAAAATGGGTTAAGGAAGGATTAAGTTGATATAATAGTTTTCTAAATTAAAATGGGTTAAGGAAGGATTAAGTTGATATAATAGTTTTCTAAATAAAAATGGGTTAAGGAAGGATTAAGTTGATATAATAGTTTTCTAAATAAAAATGGATTAAGGAAGGATTAAGTTGATATAATAGTTTTCTAAATTAAAATGGGTTAAGGAAGGATTAAGTTGATATTATAGTTTTCTAAATTAAAATGGGTTAAGGAAGGATTAAGTTGATATAATAGTTTTCTAAATAAAAATGGGTTAAGGAAGGATTAAGTTGATATAATAGTTTTCTAAATAAAAATGGATTAAGGAAGGATTAAGTTGATATAATAGTTTTCTAAATAAAAATGGGTTAAGGAAGGATTAAGTTGATATTATAGTTTTCTAAATTAAAATGGATTAAGGAAGGATTAAGTTGATATAATAGTTTTCTAAATTAAAATGGGTTAAGGAAGGATTAAGTTGATATAATAGTTTTCTAAATTAAAATGGGTTAAGGAAGGATTAAGTTGATATTATAGTTTTCTAAATTAAAATGGATTAAGGAAGGATTAAGTTGATATAATAGTTTTCTAAATTAAAATGGGTTAAGGAAGGATTAAGTTGATATAATAGTTTTCTAAATTAAAATGGGTTAAGGAAGGATTAAGTTGATATTATAGTTTTCTAAATTAAAATGGATTAAGGAAGGATTAAGTTGATATAATAGTTTTCTAAATTAAAATGGGTTAAGGAAGGATTAAGTTGATATTATAGTTTTCTAAATTAAAATGGGTTAAGGAAGGATTAAGTTGATATAATAGTTTTCTAAATAAAAATGGGTTAAGGAAGGATTAAGTTGATATAATAGTTTTCTAAATAAAAATGGGTTAAGGAAGGATTAAGTTGATATAATAGTTTTCTAAATAAAAATGGGTTAAGGAAGGATTAAGTTGATATAATAGTTTTCTAAATTAAAATGGGTTAAGGAAGGATTAAGTTGATATAATAGTTTTCTAAATTAAAATGGGTTAAGGAAGGATTAAGTTGATATAATAGTTTTCTAAATAAAAATGGGTTAAGGAAGGATTAAGTTGATATAATAGTTTTCTAAATAAAAATGGATTAAGGAAGGATTAAGTTGATATAATAGTTTTCTAAATAAAAATGGGTTAAGGAAGGATTAAGTTGATATTATAGTTTTCTAAATTAAAATGGATTAAGGAAGGATTAAGTTGATATAATAGTTTTCTAAATTAAAATGGGTTAAGGAAGGATTAAGTTGATATAATAGTTTTCTAAATTAAAATGGGTTAAGGAAGGATTAAGTTGATATTATAGTTTTCTAAATTAAAATGGATTAAGGAAGGATTAAGTTGATATAATAGTTTTCTAAATTAAAATGGGTTAAGGAAGGATTAAGTTGATATAATAGTTTTCTAAATTAAAATGGGTTAAGGAAGGATTAAGTTGATATTATAGTTTTCTAAATTAAAATGGATTAAGGAAGGATTAAGTTGATATAATAGTTTTCTAAATTAAAATGGGTTAAGGAAGGATTAAGTTGATATTATAGTTTTCTAAATTAAAATGGGTTAAGGAAGAATTAAGTTGATATAATAGTTTTCTAAATTAAAATGGGTTAAGGAAGGATTAAGTTGATATAATAGTTTTCTAAATTAAAATGGGTTAAGGAAGGATTAAGTTGATATTATAGTTTTCTAAATTAAAATGGGTTAAGGATTAAGTTGATATAATAGTTTTCTAAATTAAAATGGGTTAAGGAAGGATTAAGTTGATATAATAGTTTTCTAAATTAAAATGGGTTAAGGAAGGATTAAGTTGATATTATAGTTTTCTAAATTAAAATGGGTTAAGGATTAAGTTGATATAATAGTTTTCTAAATAAAAATGGGTTAAGGAAGGATTAAGTTGATATAATAGTTTTCTAAATTAAAATGGGTTAAGGAAGGATTAAGTTGATATAATAGTTTTCTAAATTAAAATGGGTTAAGGAAGGATTAAGTTGATATAATAGTTTTCTAAATAAAAATGGGTTAAGGAAGGATTAAGTTGATATAATAGTTTTCTAAATAAAAATGGGTTAAGGAAGGATTAAGTTGATATAATAGTTTTCTAAATTAAAATGGATTAAGGAAGGATTAAGTTGATATAATAGTTTTCTAAATTAAAATGGGTTAAGGAAGGATTAAGTTGATATAATAGTTTTCTAAATAAAAATGGGTTAAGGAAGGATTAAGTTGATATAATAGTTTTCTAAATTAAAATGGATTAAGGAAGGATTAAGTTGATATAATAGTTTTCTAAATTAAAATGGGTTAAGGAAGGATTAAGTTGATATAATAGTTTTCTAAATAAAAATGGGTTAAGGAAGGATTAAGTTGATATAATAGTTTTCTAAATTAAAATGGGTTAAGGAAGGATTAAGTTGATATAATAGTTTTCTAAATTAAAATGGATTAAGGAAGGATTAAGTTGATATAATAGTTTTCTAAATTAAAATGGGTTAAGGAAGGATTAAGTTGATATAATAGTTTTCTAAATAAAAATGGGTTAAGGAAGGATTAAGTTGATATAATAGTTTTCTAAATTAAAATGAGTTAAGGAAGGATTAAGTTGATATTATAGTTTTCTAAATTAAAATGGGTTAAGGAAGGATTAAGTTGATATAATAGTTTTCTAAATTAAAATGGGTTAAGGAAGGATTAAGTTGATATTATAGTTTTCTAAATTAAAATGGGTTAAGGAAGGATTAAGTTGATATTATAGTTTTCTAAATTAAAATGGGTTAAGGAAGGAAGTTGATATTATAGTTTTCTAAATTAAAATGGGTTAAGGAAGGATTAAGTTGATATAATAGTTTTCTAAATAAAAATGGGTTAAGGAAGGATTAAGTTGATATAATAGTTTTCTAAATTAAAATGGATTAAGGAAGGATTAAGTTGATATAATAGTTTTCTAAATTAAAATGGGTTAAGGAAGGATTAAGTTGATATTATAGTTTTCTAAATTAAAATGGGTTAAGGAAGGATTAAGTTGATATTATAGTTTTCTAAATTAAAATGGGTTAAGGAAGGATTAAGTTGATATAATAGTTTTCTAAATTAAAATGGGTTAAGGAAGGATTAAGTTGATATAATAGTTTTCTAAATTAAAATGGGTTAAGGAAGGATTAAGTTGATATTATAGTTTTCTAAATTAAAATGGGTTAAGGAAGGATTAAGTTGATATAATAGTTTTCTAAATTAAAATGGGTTAAGGAAGGATTAAGTTGATATAATAGTTTTCTAAATTAAAATGGGTTAAGGAAGGATTAAGTTGATATAATAGTTTTCTAAATTAAAATGGGTTAAGGAAGGATTAAGTTGATATAATAGTTTTCTAAATAAAAATGGGTTAAGGAAGGATTAAGTTGATATAATAGTTTTCTAAATTAAAATGGGTTAAGGAAGGATTAAGTTGATATAATAGTTTTCTAAATTAAAATGGATTAAGGAAGGATTAAGTTGATATAATAGTTTTCTAAATAAAAATGGGTTAAGGAAGGATTAAGTTGATATTATAGTTTTCTAAATTAAAATGGGTTAAGGAAGGATTAAGTTGATATAATAGTTTTCTAAATTAAAATGGGTTAAGGAAGGATTAAGTTGATATAATAGTTTTCTAAATTAAAATGGATTAAGGAAGGATTAAGTTGATATAATAGTTTTCTAAATAAAAATGGGTTAAGGAAGGATTAAGTTGATATTATAGTTTTCTAAATTAAAATGGGTTAAGGAAGGATTAAGTTGATATAATAGTTTTCTAAATTAAAATGGGTTAAGGAAGGATTAAGTTGATATAATAGTTTTCTAAATTAAAATGGGTTAAGGAAGGATT
Organism: Sepiola atlantica; assembly: GCA_963556195.1. Taxonomy (NCBI): domain Eukaryota; kingdom Metazoa; phylum Mollusca; class Cephalopoda; order Sepiida; family Sepiolidae; genus Sepiola; species Sepiola atlantica. Next base: position 5,314,142 of record OY744529.1, read on the forward strand.
AAGTTGATATAATAGTTTTCTAAATTAAAATGGGTTAAGGAAGGATTAAGTTGATATTATAGTTTTCTAAATTAAAATGGGTTAAGGAAGGATTAAGTTGATATTATAGTTTTCTAAATTAAAATGGGTTAAGGAAGGAAGTTGATATTATAGTTTTCTAAATTAAAATGGGTTAAGGAAGGATTAAGTTGATATAATAGTTTTCTAAATAAAAATGGGTTAAGGAAGGATTAAGTTGATATAATAGTTTTCTAAATTAAAATGGATTAAGGAAGGATTAAGTTGATATAATAGTTTTCTAAATTAAAATGGGTTAAGGAAGGATTAAGTTGATATTATAGTTTTCTAAATTAAAATGGGTTAAGGAAGAATTAAGTTGATATAATAGTTTTCTAAATTAAAATGGATTAAGGAAGGATTAAGTTGATATAATAGTTTTCTAAATTAAAATGGGTTAAGGAAGGATTAAGTTGATATTATAGTTTTCTAAATTAAAATGGGTTAAGGAAGGATTAAGTTGATATTATAGTTTTCTAAATTAAAATGGGTTAAGGAAGGAAGTTGATATTATAGTTTTCTAAATTAAAATGGGTTAAGGAAGGATTAAGTTGATATAATAGTTTTCTAAATAAAAATGGGTTAAGGAAGGATTAAGTTGATATAATAGTTTTCTAAATTAAAATGGATTAAGGAAGGATTAAGTTGATATAATAGTTTTCTAAATTAAAATGGGTTAAGGAAGGATTAAGTTGATATTATAGTTTTCTAAATTAAAATGGGTTAAGGAAGAATTAAGTTGATATAATAGTTTTCTAAATTAAAATGGGTTAAGGAAGGATTAAGTTGATATAATAGTTTTCTAAATTAAAATGGGTTAAGGAAGGATTAAGTTGATATTATAGTTTTCTAAATTAAAATGGGTTAAGGATTAAGTTGATATAATAGTTTTCTAAATTAAAATGGGTTAAGGAAGGATTAAGTTGATATAATAGTTTTCTAAATTAAAATGGGTTAAGGAAGGATTAAGTTGATATTATAGTTTTCTAAATTAAAATGGGTTAAGGATTAAGTTGATATAATAGTTTTCTAAATAAAAATGGGTTAAGGAAGGATTAAGTTGATATAATAGTTTTCTAAATTAAAATGGGTTAAGGAAGGATTAAGTTGATATAATAGTTTTCTAAATTAAAATGGGTTAAGGAAGGATTAAGTTGATATAATAGTTTTCTAAATAAAAATGGGTTAAGGAAGGATTAAGTTGATATAATAGTTTTCTAAATAAAAATGGGTTAAGGAAGGATTAAGTTGATATAATAGTTTTCTAAATTAAAATGGATTAAGGAAGGATTAAGTTGATATAATAGTTTTCTAAATTAAAATGGGTTAAGGAAGGATTAAGTTGATATAATAGTTTTCTAAATAAAAATGGGTTAAGGAAGGATTAAGTTGATATAATAGTTTTCTAAATTAAAATGGATTAAGGAAGGATTAAGTTGATATAATAGTTTTCTAAATAAAAATGGGTTAAGGAAGGATTAAGTTGATATAATAGTTTTCTAAATAAAAATGGGTTAAGGAAGGATTAAGTTGATATAATAGTTTTCTAAATAAAAATGGGTTAAGGAAGGATTAAGTTGATATAATAGTTTTCTAAATTAAAATGGATTAAGGAAGGATTAAGTTGATATAATAGTTTTCTAAATTAAAATGGGTTAAGGAAGGATTAAGTTGATATAATAGTTTTCTAAATAAAAATGGGTTAAGGAAGGATTAAGTTGATATAATAGTTTTCTAAATTAAAATGAGTTAAGGAAGGATTAAGTTGATATTATAGTTTTCTAAATTAAAATGGGTTAAGGAAGGATTAAGTTGATATAATAGTTTTCTAAATTAAAATGGGTTAAGGAAGGATTAAGTTGATATTATAGTTTTCTAAATTAAAATGGGTTAAGGAAGGATTAAGTTGATATTATAGTTTTCTAAATTAAAATGGGTTAAGGAAGGAAGTTGATATTATAGTTTTCTAAATTAAAATGGGTTAAGGAAGGATTAAGTTGATATAATAGTTTTCTAAATAAAAATGGGTTAAGGAAGGATTAAGTTGATATAATAGTTTTCTAAATTAAAATGGATTAAGGAAGGATTAAGTTGATATAATAGTTTTCTAAATTAAAATGGGTTAAGGAAGGATTAAGTTGATATAATAGTTTTCTAAATTAAAATGGGTTAAGGAAGGATTAAGTTGATATAATAGTTTTCTAAATTAAAATGGGTTAAGGAAGGATTAAGTTGATATTATAGTTTTCTAAATTAAAATGGGTTAAGGAAGGATTAAGTTGATATAATAGTTTTCTAAATTAAAATGGGTTAAGGAAGGATTAAGTTGATATAATAGTTTTCTAAATTAAAATGGGTTAAGGAAGGATTAAGTTGATATTATAGTTTTCTAAATTAAAATGGGTTAAGGATTAAGTTGATATAATAGTTTTCTAAATTAAAATGGGTTAAGGAAGGATTAAGTTGATATAATAGTTTTCTAAATTAAAATGGGTTAAGGAAGGATTAAGTTGATATAATAGTTTTCTAAATTAAAATGGGTTAAGGAAGGATTAAGTTGATATTATAGTTTTCTAAATTAAAATGGGTTAAGGATTAAGTTGATATAATAGTTTTCTAAATTAAAATGGGTTAAGGAAGGATTAAGTTGATATAATAGTTTTCTAAATTAAAATGGGTTAAGGAAGGATTAAGTTGATATAATAGTTTTCTAAATAAAAATGGGTTAAGGAAGGATTAAGTTGATATAATAGTTTTCTAAATTAAAATGGGTTAAGGAAGGATTAAGTTGATATAATAGTTTTCTAAATAAAAATGGGTTAAGGAAGGATTAAGTTGATATTATAGTTTTCTAAATTAAAATGGGTTAAGGAAGGATTAAGTTGATATAATAGTTTTCTAAATTAAAATGGGTTAAGGAAGGATTAAGTTGATATAATAGTTTTCTAAATTAAAATGGGTTAAGGAAGGATTAAGTTGATATAATAGTTTTCTAAATTAAAATGGGTTAAGGAAGGATTAAGTTGATATAATAGTTTTCTAAATTAAAATGGGTTAAGGAAGGATTAAGTTGATATAATAGTTTTCTAAATTAAAATGGGTTAAGGAAGGATTAAGTTGATATAATAGTTTTCTAAATTAAAATGGGTTAAGGAAGGATTAAGTTGATATAATAGTTTTCTAAATTAAAATGGGTTAAGGAAGGATTAAGTTGATATAATAGTTTTCTAAATTAAAATGGGTTAAGGAAGGATTAAGTTGATATAATAGTTTTCTAAATTAAAATGGGTTAAGGAAGGATTAAGTTGATATAATAGTTTTCTAAATTAAAATGGGTTAAGGAAGGATTAAGTTGATATAATAGTTTTCTAAATTAAAATGGGTTAAGGAAGGATTAAGTTGATATAATAGTTTTCTAAATTAAAATGGGTTAAGGAAGGATTAAGTTGATATAATAGTTTTCTAAATTAAAATGGGTTAAGGAAGGATTAAGTTGATATAATAGTTTTCTAAATTAAAATGGGTTAAGGAAGGATTAAGTTGATATAATAGTTTTCTAAATTAAAATGGGTTAAGGAAGGATTAAGTTGATATAATAGTTTTCTAAATTAAAATGGGTTAAGGAAGGATTAAGTTGATATAATAGTTTTCTAAATTAAAATGGGTTAAGGAAGGATTAAGTTGATATAATAGTTTTCTAAATTAAAATGGGTTAAGGAAGGATTAAGTTGATATAATAGTTTTCTAAATTAAAATGGGTTAAGGAAGGATTAAGTTGATATAATAGTTTTCTAAATTAAAATGGGTTAAGGAAGGATTAAGTTGATATTATAGTTTTCTAAATTAAAATGGGTTAAGGATTAAGTTGATATTATAGTTTTCTAAATTAAAATGGGTTAAGGAAGGATTAAGTTGATATAATAGTTTTCTAAATTAAAATGGGTTAAGGAAGGATTAAGTTGATATAATAGTTTTCTAAATTAAAATGGGTTAAGGAAGGATTAAGTTGATATAATAGTTTTCTAAATTAAAATGGGTTAAGGAAGGATTAAGTTGATATAATAGTTTTCTAAATTAAAATGGGTTAAGGAAGGATTAAGTTGATATAATAGTTTTCTAAATAAAAATGGGTTAAGGAAGGATTAAGTTGATATAATAGTTTTCTAAATTAAAATGGGTTAAGGAAGGATTAAGTTGATATAATAGTTTTCTAAATAAAAATGGGTTAAGGAAGGATTAAGTTGATATAATAGTTTTCTAAATTAAAATGGGTTAAGGAAGGATTAAGTTGATATAATAGTTTTCTAAATAAAAATGGGTTAAGGAAGGATTAAGTTGATATAATAGTTTTCTAAATTAAAATGGGTTAAGGAAGGATTAAGTTGATATTATAGTTTTCTAAATAAAAATGGGTTAAGGAAGGATTAAGTTGATATAATAGTTTTCTAAATAAAAATGGGTTAAGGAAGGATTAAGTTGATATAATAGTTTTCTAAATTAAAATGGGTTAAGGAAGGATTAAGTTGATATAATAGTTTTCTAAATTAAAATGGGTTAAGGAAGGATTAAGTTGATATAATAGTTTTCTAAATAAAAATGGGTTAAGGAAGGATTAAGTTGATATAATAGTTTTCTAAATTAAAATGGGTTAAGGAAGGATTAAGTTGATATAATAGTTTTCTAAATTAAAATGGGTTAAGGAAGGATTAAGTTGATATAATAGTTTTCTAAATTAAAATGGGTTAAGGATTAAGTTGATATAATAGTTTTCTAAACTTAATTAAATACTAACAAACGAAATAATGGTCGCATATTTGCACATTAACTATACAACCTTGTTAGGGTCCACACAACTATAACAAACGGAAAGTTGGTATCTCTCTGTTTGAAGTAGAAACTATACTATTACTTCTATTAATTGTACTATTGTACTGACTTTTAATGTAGAATGTTGCTATACTATATAAGACTAATGTACTGTCTTTCAATGCTCAATTCAGGGCATAGTGTAGCATCTGTTTTGTTATGATATTATCCTCCCACGCATTACCGCCTCTTTTGGGGGAGGTAGTGTAGTATCTGTTATTTTGTCATAAGTCCATTCTCCCAGGCCTTTTCGGGTAGTGCAGTATACGTTCGTTCGTCATGATACCATCCTCACATGAATTACCTCCACCATTTGAGAGGTAGTGTAGTATCTGTTCTGTCGTCAATGTATCATCCTACCATGGATTACCATCTTCTTTTTATTTGGGGCGTAGTAATGTAATAGCAAAACTTTTTAATTTGGGAGGGGGTAATATTTCTTTAAAAAAAGACAAATAAAATTTATCTGTTTAATTCCCGGAGACTTTAATGAATGCAAGACGCCAGAACTTCAAATAATCCAAAGCATGAAAAACATTCTGAGATGGTGAAAACTGTATGAAAATAGAACCTGCAGCTTGGGATTGCGCAACTCTTTCTGTGATTTTTTACTGCATTCTTCATCTTTTTTTGTGAATTTTTCATCTTTTTGCGAATTCTTCGTTAGGTAGGCATAGTAATTCTCGTCCTTCGAGAATGATAGTTTGGTTTGATGTTGTTTTACGGCGTATCAACCCTTTTTAAGTTAATGCCTAAACACAATATGTGTTTTAAACGATTCATTTTATACGATTAATTAAATATAAGTTGCTACTTCACCCATAAGAAGGTGAGAGTTCATACCTTTCTCCAACAGTATAAGTGTATAAATGACCATAAAAAATCCGCGAAAATGTTAAATCAGGAAAATCGATTTTATAGACTGTGAGGTTATCCATTTGGCTAATCACGCACCTCTCCAAGAGAGAACGTAAAATGGTATCAAATGATTTCAATATTTTAATGGAACTTCCATGAACAAAGTTTCTTTTCAAGAACTTCCCGTCTGTGGAACACAATATCACGGGGCTGTTTTCCAGCTGACTACAACATGGTCGTTTTTAAGTCGTGTCATCTTCTTAAATAATCAAATTCTTCTGATTTTGTCCATCGTCTCTAATCCTCTCAAGGTGTGGTCTGTCTCATCGCACAACCGAAAAACTCATTAACCTTTTTCTTGAGTGGCCTTTGGGCCTTGATGATCAGTGAATCCTGAGTATAAAAAAAATAAAATAAAGTCGTTTTTGTGTAGTTCTGCTTTATGTGTGTGTATGCGTATATGTGTGTATGTGTGTGTGACATTTCATATTTCTTTTGTTTTTTTTATATATTTTTATTTGTATTTTCGTTAACTTCGTCAATCGTGTCACGCACTAAAAAGACAAGTTTTATTCCTGTCACCAACCTGTCACGTGTGAGAGATTTGTTTGGACTCAGCAACTCATCAAGTGTGAACCTCCGTCAAATTTATGGGGTTTCCCTCTTTGTTTAGTGGAAGCCGGCCAGGGACGACCTTTTCTTCACGGATATATATATATATATATATATATATATATATATATATATATATATATATATATATATATATATATATATAAGGATAAAATACACGATATATCATAAAATTAAGTGCCATGGAGACAAGATGTATGAAAAAGACAAGAGGAAAAAGAAATTAAATCACTTTTTCTGAAGACGCTCGTTGATCCGAACGAAACCGGTAAATCTCTCGTTTTTTATAATTTCTTCCTGTGTTTAATTTATTTTTCCTTTTGTCTTTTTCATACGTATATATAATACATATATGTATGTGTCTGTGTGTGCGCGCATATATATATATATATATATATATATATATATATATATATATATATATGTAACAATATAAAAGTAAATTTATACAATTTAGACTGATTCAAATAGGAATCAATTTCCAAAGCAAATAGGAAGCTCAATATTCAAGATTTAAAATAAATGTTATTCGATAGAGCTATTAATAAAATAAATATTTATTTAGTGCTTGATTATATATCAAATTTGAATAAAAGTAAACTCTCATACGTTTAGCTCAACAAATTTTGCGAATTTTACTTTAAAAAATACGAGTAAATGGTGAAATAATTATAAATAATCTAAGGGGGATAACTACATGTTATAAAATGTAATGCTATCTTAATAGTTTAAGGACTAGACCCTTTTCTTAAACTATTAAAGTAAATTTGAATCTACCATTCGTATATTAAAATAAAAGCAAGGGGGGAAACTCATTGATAAATTAAATGTGTTGTAATTCTTACATTCTTGAAAATGAGGAACTGAATTTGTAAATGAACAAATATAGCCGACGGCGTGCCGTAAAATCTATGTGTATATTTATTTTTGTATCGACGTATCGACTGTTTAAATGTATTCAATGATGATCAATCTTGTTCAACTGTAAAATCCAGACTCTCTCTGTTTGTACAGTTCTTTAAAAAGATGAAATATTTGTAAGATGTAAACAAACGATTATTCTGAAACAGTTTGGGCTCGTTGGAATTACAAATAATTTTTATATCTATCTATCTATCTATCTATCTATCTATCTATCTATCTATCTATCTATCTATCTATCTATCTCTCTATGTGTATATATATATATATATATATATATATGTATATATATATATATATATATATATATATATATATATATATATATAAGTTGAGACAGATCTTAGTAATGAACACAAAAATAATACATTCCGAAACTAATTTTTAAAAATTAAAAATACTTGAAGCCGTATACATAAAAACACAGCAACTTAAAATTAATAACATTTCATATGAGACAAGTAAAACTATTTTTAAATGCTTAGCTTAGTTCAGTGACACCAACCGGTGTCGCCTAATTCAATTTAAAAAATAGGGACATCTTATTAAAATTACTTATTGCCTATCTCCTCCATTTTTCTTCTCCATAATTATTAGACTAGACCAAATTAAATCAGCCACTATTTTAAATTAAAATTATAAAAAATAATAAGAATAATAATAAATAAAATAATTAAATAAACGAAGAACTGTTTCAATCGTCACATTTCAAAATGTAGACGTCCGTCTTTTACGTGAACGGTTTGCCGGCGTATTTTTTAAGAAATTACATTCTTTCACTCGCTTTTTATTCATTTTTGCCATTAAAGACCTGAAGATGATTCTGGAGAGAATCGAAAACGTTAGTCAAACACACGGATCTTACATTAATTCATTCCATTTCAACGTTAAAAAGATCATTCGACGAATGGAAAAAATAAAAAAAGGAATTACTAAACAGAAGAGTTCTGTCGTTTTCAAACACACATGCATTAATATATATATATATATATATATATATATATAGTTGTCGTATTTGTTATTGTTTTTACTGGCGATAGTGACAGCGTTTTACAACCAGACTACGACGCCTTGCCCAGAATATGTACGATTTTTTATCGCCTAAATATTAAGTTTTCGTATTTGGTATTGTTTTTACTGACGATAGTGACAGCGTTGTTTTGATTTTTATTTTATTTGTATTTTTCGATTTCCTTTAAGCGGTAAAGAATCATGCAGAATATTGCATTGTCGCCCTTCATAGGACGTATTTTGATTTTTAATATATTTTTATTAATTTTTATTAATGTTTACGTACATAAAAGTAATTCATGGACACGTTTCTTTCTGGCTAACAGCGTCATCAGCATGGCTAACTTAGACAAAGATCGAACCCACGATTAAATTGTCTGTAGTCTGGCCACTATATATATATATATATATATATATATATATATATATATATATATATATATATATATATATATATATATATATATATATATATATATATATAAAATTAAAGTGTTTTATACCTGTCGTAGTCTTGAGCTTACACCCTCCTCAGTGCAGGAAGTGGTGGTTTCGGGCGGTCGTATGGGCTCGAACGCAGTTCGTAGTTTCAGCCTAACGCCCAGACCGACACAGCCGCAAGAAACTATCACAGACAGTAATTGGAATTAAGATACATTAACTCATGAGGCGGGGATAAGAGCCATAATGCCAATAGTGTTCTACGCGCAAACGGAACTTTGCTTCATCGCAGAATGACAACAATATTGTAATTTCAAACAGGGCTCTCTTTTTTAAACTATAAATCCTAAAGGGGCATTTACTATAAATATTTTCAATTAAATATTAAAGTGTTTATATATATATATATATATATATATATATATATATATATATATATATATATATATATATATATATATATATATATATATATATTATTATTATTATTATTATTATTATATTATTATTACTACCTGACAAGGAGTTTTTGTTACATTAGGACGGGCCCTGTATTTTGAAAACGGGTAAAGTAGCTAGTATGAATTATGAACTGGGTGAAAGAAATTGGAGGAAGTACAAATTAAGTGCATATGTGATTTGGGACAAACAGACATAGTGAGTCATTCGTGGAAGCATAACATACTGGATGTATGCTGGCCCAGAGGAAACGCTCGGATCAAAAAGGTCGGACACAAAAGCGATTTGAGTTCTGTTATGACATTCGTTGAAGGGTCAAAGGGCTCTGATGTCACAGATCCCTGGTGAGAAATTAGCTTTCAGACAGTTCACCATGGAAGCGCGTCATGGACAGACGTCCATAAACTGAGCTCTGCAATGCGTAGTCTGGGTGACATCGCCAGATATGGGCTAATATGTAGAAGAAAATAGCCGATTGCATCCGTCACATTTCCACACAACAGTATGAAAGAAAGACAGAGTTTGAATGAACGAACCGACGAATGGAAATCTCTCCGATGGAAGTGTGAAATAAAAGAATAGAACACTCTCTCAAAAAGTCTCGTCTTCGAATGTTTTTGTCTCCGTGTATGAAAACAGAATTTGTCTACAAACCAGATACACCACTGCGATCACGAGCCAGCGGCGGAGATGAGTGTGCCAGCAAATCAACGACCAGCAGAGGCAGAAATCTGTAAGGTAACTTTCTTTGTGCATAACATTTTGGGTCCTAATCTGTAAAACGAAAAGAACTAAAAATCGAATATGCCTAACAAACAATGTTTAAAATGCGTAATTTGAAATCTTTAAAGAGCAGATGTTTTAACGAGAATTGTTGAAAATAGGTTGACAGTTTAAAGGCTTAAAAGCGCCATAAAATCGCCCTAAGGAAATGTGTATTAAAAGTGTCTGTTAAAAATGTCGCTTGAAAATGTCTTACGGAAAATGTTAAAAAAGATTGAAACCGCTTAATAAACTTCTCATAAACTTTCGTATCGTTTTCGGTTAATTCACGAGCGTTATGTAACAAATGCCTTTTGGGACCGTGACCAGTTGCTTGATTGGTTTAAGAGAACTGCCGCGGTCCAGGCAGGAGTGGGGTACTATGTAACATTTTCACCCTAATCATTATCAGTTTGTCAACTGGAAATAGCAATTGCTGTTCCCTGAGCTTTGAGTGAGAGTCTCGCAAGATTTCTAGTACTCTCAGTCTATTTTTATTAATATCACCTTATCGGAAAATATTGTAAATACATATGTAAATTTGATAATAGCAGTTATAAGTGTATATTTGTAAATATGAATTTATTAGAAGTTTAAAAGAAATGAATTATGTAAATTGTAAAACTTGTCTGGTGTCTGAGCGCGTTTTTTGTAACAGTATATAAAGTTGAAAGAGTATTAGTTTAAGTAAGATTCTTGACACGTTTTCTGTTCGAATCGCAGTCTCGTCTTGAAATTTCTTTCTACTTTATTTATATGTTTTTGTAGTAGTATATATAGAAGCTGGCAGACGAAGTAAATAGTAATATTACTCCGATAGAGTTTCGGCTTCAGACAGACAGATACATAATCTCAATTATTAATAGATTATTATTACCTGACAAGGAGTTTTCACCCTAATAACTATCAGTGTTTGTCCACTGGAAATAGCAATTGCTGTTCCCTGAGGTTTGAGTAAGTAGTCTCGCAAGATTTCTAGTACTCTCAGTCTATTTTGATGAGCATTGCAAACCATTTTGCCTTTTCACAACATCCTTTAATTATTAATTTCTCGCTGATAACGACATTGGAATCTCTGGAATTTGGTAGTAAGGCTCCCCGAGATATCAGTACTTTCTTCACTCTTTCACTGGAAGACTTGTTGGTGCACTCTCTCCTCGGTCTTTCAATTCTGCTCGAAACTTCACGGTCATTTAGCGTGTTTCCATCCGGCTGATACCACCAAATTTGTGGGGGCGAAAGACCTTGGAATGTCTGGCAGTTTCAGTCTCCCTGGACTCTTCGAACGTTTCCGCCACAATATTTGTTCTATTTTAACTCAACCTGTCTGTGGTTAGTTGGTGTCAACTAATTGTGTGAGCTATTTTTCACACTCGAGATTCGCCTGAATATACCAGCTGGTTTCATTGGTGAGTTGTATTGTTTAAATCGTCCCTTTTATCTGAGTCTTTTTTCCAGTTTTTTTGGAACTAGTACCTTTTTTAATTATTGGCATTGTAATTTTTTTCAGCATGCTTCATATTACTTTCAATTATCTGGCAAGTTGCATGTATTTGCTTAGTTTTTCTACCTCTTTGATGTTTGCCTGTGATCCGCTAGGACAGCGGAATCTACGATTTGGCAGCTTTTTATTCCGTCCGGTCACCTTGCTTGGATGAGTTTGTCTGTTTGTACCTCCAGAGAACCTTGTGTTTTTCATTGCTCAATACTCATCTGGTGTATGTCTATACCATTTGACTGCATGTTCAAAGTGCAAGCGTGTTTATAGTTCCAAGTAGACTCCCTTCCCCATGTAGTCGTGTCTATATTTGTATTCTTCTGGCTCTATTTTGCTGCATTCATTTATTATGTGATTTACCGTTTCGTCTCTTTGTTCACAAAGTATACATTAACTGCTTCCTGTATTTTGTTTATTTTGTCTATGTTATAGTTTGTTCTGATCGTGTTGTTTTGTGCAACTGTCAATAGCGATTCTCTTTCTTCGTTTAGGTGTCATTTTTGTAGTCATGTCTATGTGTTTTAGTGCGTCTCGTTTTTAATCAGTCCTCACCATTTGGCATTTCTCGTCTTTTTGTTTCCGGTTTCGCTACTATTTGCGGCAATTAGCTTTTCTGTACTTTAATTTATGTATTTTCTAGTTCTCTTATTGTATTTACCACGCTTATACTTACCAGTCTTCTCCCCTCTTCTTTCCTTTTACATATATTCGGTAAGTATTATCCTTTTCGTGTACAGTGCCTTGTGAATGGTCATTGTTTTCCTTGTTTATTTGTCCAGGTGTTTAAGTGTGTCTTTTGTTCAGCCTAGAAAGGGTTCAGAATATCTTACTCGTAATACTAACCGTGTTTTTATTCTTTTTATCACCTCTCTGTGATATAATTTGGTTTCTAAGAGTTTTCTTGTTCTTCTTATATATTCTTTTTCTAATCTTCTCTTTTATTTGTGTTTACCCGATGGTATCTGCTTCCAGCTCCTCCAAATATAATATTCAACCAAGTGCCGTCATTTACTCTTGTGTGTGTATTTCCATGCCCTCCGCCATCTCGATTGTTCATCTTTTCATAACTAGTAGTGTTCGCTTTTCCATTCCAGATCCTATGCGAATGTTTTGGTTGAACATTATGCTTCTATTGATCAAATCTAATTCTTTTTTTGTTGTTTTTTGTATAAAGCTCCAGGTCGTCCATATACATGAGGTGTTTATTCTTTATTTTGTGTGGTGAACTTTTATTCGTCGTTGCACTTTCTGGATATGTTTTGAGTCGCATTGTGGTTATAATAAACAGTAGCGGTGATAGAGTGTCTCCCTGGAAAATACCTCTTTATACTTTTGTTTATCTCTTTAAGGTATTGTGCTCCAGCTGGCAGCTTCCATGTTTCTGTTGCTTTCTCGATAAAATTGGTAATTTTGTCTGATATTTTGTGCATCCTGAAGCATTCAATGAGCCATGTTTGGGCAATTCTGTCGTCGACTTTCTTGTAGTGAACCATGGTTATGTTCTTTTATTTGTTTTATTTTGTTCATGTATAGCAATTCCTGTTCCTCTTGTTTAAGTCAGAGGTTCAAATACAAACACTATTGTCATTATAATGTTATCTATGCAACAGTTTTGCCAAATTTTATTGCATTTTCAGACACTCACTTTAGTCTCTAGCAGTTGTTGTTGTTCATAGTATTCGTTTCTTCCTCTTCTCATCCTCATAATTGTGTTACTCTCTCCCATTCCCCAGCTTCTTCCTCTTCTTCTTATTTTTCTTCTCCTTCTTCTTCTCCTTCTTCGTATTCTTCTCCTTCCTCTAACAGACCGAGAATCTTCCTCCCGCCGGACTGCGTAAATCACGGACCAATTGTTGTTCGGCGCGTGTCGGCGTTATCCGTTCGCCCGGACACCGACGAAACTCTGCCAGCAATAATCATTGCACAAAGCTACAAACTCCACCCAACTACACTCCTTCAACATGAAGCCGATCACGACCCGAAGCACTAACAAGGCTGTGTCTGTGTGCGTCTGTGTGTGTGTGTCTGTGTGTGTCTATGTCTGGGGCGGGGGTGGAGTTACCCCTTATAGGCACACATTTACGCACGTGCACGCACGTGAAACCGCTTTGCCCACAAGATCATGTTCAATAAATAAAATCACTTAAAAAATAAAAACGCAAATTCTAGAGAATTTTTTTTTTATAGCAAGAACGGATACTCTTAAGTCGAGTCCATTCTCTCTGAGAAAATGTGAGCGTAACAGATCAACGAACATGCTATTTCAGACGTAAATGTGACAGAGGGTACTTTGTTAGATTAGGACCCACGTTTACTTTGACCATGACCCTAACCCGAACTTTAAGTCCTAAATCTGACCCTGACCCTACCCCTAACCCTAACGATGGGGTCAAAGTTAGCGTGGGTCCTAATCTAACTAAGCACTTGACAGAGTAATAAAAAAGCTATTTAAAACTTCAATGTGACAGACTTATCGGCTTGTTACATTTTTGGATTTAAAACGAACAGGAATTATTTTCACTGCTTAAAAAATGTTCAGGTCACAAGTGTATGACAAAATAATGTTGTTTTTTTTCATTATTTTGCAGACGCCCCGCTGCGTTGGTGTGAACTTAGTTTAAAGTCAATGACTTTAGTGACTCGCTCTCTCCGAAGAAAGAAAGAAGTTAAAAGAAAAGAAGAGAAAAGAGTAAGCTGAACGAACAAAGAAAAAAAGGGGGTAGCTTATACGAGCTCGTTACTTCCCCTTATGCTCATTCGTCTCGCATATCAATTTCTAACCCTAACCCTAACCCTCGCCCACAGAACCAATGAAAACATAACACATGCTTATAATTTATTAAAAAGTCAAAGATGCTACACAGATACAAGTTCAGAAACCGACGATGAAACGACTGGATTTCCAAAATTCCTTGTCTTAGAATCGCAGAGTGAAATTCCACTGACAGAATTGTTTCTATTCCTAATTAAAAAGATTATACCCCCAATTCTTGAACACGAAACTAAAAAAAAAACGCTTAAATAGGAACTCTTAAATGAAGTAGAAAAACAAAAAAGATTCATTATTTAAAATGGAATGTTTTCAGACAACAAATTAAAACTTACCCTGATAAATACTAAGCATGTCCTAGGGAATGGTAAGAAATCAGAATCTTTCCTTATTAGAAAAATTCAGGAACAACTAAAACTACCTACCTATGTAGATTCCCGTAAGGGGGTTCTATTTATTATTATCTTTTAAAGACATCTGTAGCAGTTACCTCCTCCTTTCAAAACATAACTGCACCGGTTGGCCGTTAGGTGTCGCTTTTTCAAGCGCCACCTGTCGGTGAAAAAGCGACACCTAACGGCCAACCGGTGCAGTTATGTTTTGAAAGGAGGGGGTAACTGCTACAAGGGCTTTCCAGCGCCACCTGTTGGTGAAAAGGCGACACCTAACGGCCAACCGGTGCAGTTATGTTTTGACAGGAGGAGGTAACTGTACAAGGGCTTTCTAGCGCCACCTGTTGGTGAAAAGGCGACACCTAACGGCCAACAGGTGCAGTTGTGTTTTGAAAGGAGGAGGTAACTGCTACACATCCCAGATAGAACATGACACTTATCTATTTGAGATTTTAAATGATACAATAATATCCAGATAATAATTCTAACTCCATTGACGTATACTATTGTAAGAAAATGCAGCTAAACTTTAGATTCGATGCAAAAAGCTTTTAAATGTTTTACATCTCCTTCTGACAGTAATAATATTTCAGACCGATTACTGAATTTATTTAAGAATCTTGTAATCACTCGTCCTCACCCTCAAAACATTAGAAACACCCAATATTATCTATGAGTTCCAATCTTCTTTGGGAGAATGAAACTCCTTTAAAGGAATATTTACTTATTAATTATAGTTTTGTTAGATTACGTACTTTAAAGATGTGCCCACGAAATTACTGATAACGAGTTAGCTTCGTCCGATCGCCTTAGCCTCTTAATTAATATTGATCTTAAATCATTTCTTTACACGTGCTTGTTAAGTTATCTCCCTTTGTATTAAGATAAAAAAAAAAAGTTCTGTTCCTTTGGGACAAGTTCTTAAAGTGATCCTCCTTGCTGGTTGCTGTTGATTATTGACTGGGAAAGCCAAGATAGCGGTTGGGGCAAACGGATGTGTGTCTATCATTGGATAAGTAAACTAACACTGAAAAGCTTCCCAACGAACCGACTTACCTCTCTCGCTCTGTCTCTCATTGAGCCATGAGACGTCACGTCCACTTCAAACCACTGCAGGTTGAGGTGAGATTTGAGTGCATACTCGCTGACCACATACCTTGGTTTCCTGTGTACATGTAAACGCCGACCTAAGAACCCAAATCATCAGACGAATACTAGCAAACGTATTATTTACCATTTAAATGTGTAGATATACAAAACGACAAAAAATATAGTTTAAATAATGAGTCAACATTTTCTAACAATTTTAAAATCTTTTTGAAACATGAAAGGCATTTATTTTCAGCTAGCAAACTTTGCTCGCTCGCTATTGCTTCACAATTTAATTGCTATTCACTACTTGAAATCACTGAAACGAAACTAATCAATAAGAAAAAAGACAAAACTACTGCGATGAAAAGAATAACAGTCAAAACAGATAGCAATAAAATAAAAATACATACAATAGTGTAATGAATTGCGATATACCAACAATCACAACTAAACTAACAATAGGTTAAATGATAGAAAGGGTGGAGCATTCATCCCTAATGCACTTCGATACTGTGAATGTCAACATTTTGGCCATTACGGGAACTATTTTAATAGAAATGGTGTGTGTGGAAGATCTAGAGAGAAGGGTCGTGATGACTACGGAAAAATGTTCTTAAAAACACAAGTGTGCAAACTGTGAGAGAGACCGCAAAAATCAATGGAACATCAAAGAAAGACATTCTTGACGTAAACAACATAAGAAATATTTAGTCATTAGTCAAAGCCGCAACAAACAAAAAAAACAAAAAAAACATGCTCTCATATATTCTAATCTCCGACGTCTTAAATTTAAAAAAATCTTCTACAATTTAAACCTGGGGACTAGCTACTATGAAAACAATATATAACATGACATTTTTAAGAATCGAAAGTGAAAATAGATAGCAAAAACGAAACAGAAACTATAGAAGAAAAGGGGCATAATTACACCCACTACTTAACCGGTTATCTCCCCTTAAGATACACAAACAAAAAATACAACAAAAAAAAACTACTAAGTTGAAGTCACAAGAAAAGTAATAATAATAAATCGAATCTCTATGAATTGGAACAAATATATTGAAGACATTGCCGCAAAGAAGGTTGGCTCCCTCTACCGTGCTAGTAAACTCCTCACATCTGACATTATCCTGTATCTCTACAAAGCCACCATCCACCCATGCACGGAGTATTGTTGCCACATCTGGGCTGGTTCATCATCTACTACTCTCTCCCTCCTTGACAAGGTTAAAAAAAGAGTCGCCAACCTAATAGGTCCCTCACTGCCAACCAATCTCCAGCCTCTGCCCCATCGCCTCAATGTAGCATCCTTGTGCTTGTTTCACAAATACTTCAATGGATTATGCTCCGATGAACTGACTACTCTGGTGCCCCCTCGACATAAATTCACTAGACCAACTCGACAATCAACTAAATCTCATTCATTCACTGTTTAGGTCCCTAGATGTCGGAGAGCTTTCTACTCAAATAGCTTCTTTCCTCGTACTGCTGGCCTCTGGAACTCCCTCCCTGCACCCTGTTTCCCCGACAGTACTGACATGCAGAAATTTAAAATTAATGTAAACAGACATCTCGTTGCGCAGATCCCAGTTTAGGTTGACTCCCCAACCTTCTCCCGTCTTCTTTCTTCTCAGTAGCCCGTTATGTCTACAGTGGCGGCCTGCCTTGTTTGGGGTGAACTATGTTAAAAAAAAATTTTTTTAAACATAACGTCAAAGATAAAAAAAATTAAAACTGAACCTGACGCAAAACAAATGCGAAAGATTGGAAGAAATGGGCGTACTAAACGAAAATACGAAATTGGAATATACAGATAGACAAAAAGATTGGAAGAAATGGGCGTACTAAACGAAAATATGAAATTGGAATATACAGATAGACAAAAAGATTGGAAGAAATGGGCATACTAAACGAAAATACGAAATTGGAATATACAGATAGACAAAAAGATTGGAAGAAATGGGCATACTAAACGAAAATACGAAATTGGAATATACAGATAGACAAAAAGATTGGAAGAAATGGGCGTACTAAACGAAAATACGAAATTGGAATATACAGATAGACAAAAAGATTGGGAGAAATGGGCATACTAAACGAAAATACGAAATTGGAATATACAGATAGACAAAAAGATTGGAAGAAATGGGCGTACTAAACGAAAATACGAAATTGGAATATACAGATAGACAAAAAGATTGGAAGAAATGGGCGTACTAAACGAAAATATGAAATTGGAATATACAGATAGACAAAAAGATTGGAAGAAATGGGCATACTAAACGAAAATACGAAATTGGAATATACAGATAGACAAAAAGATTGGAAGAAATGGACGTACTAAACGAAAATATGAAATTGGAATATACAGATAGACAAAAAGATTGGAAGAAATGGGCGTACTAAACGAAAATACGAAATTGGAATATACAGATAGACAAAAAGAAACGAACGAAAAGTCAAGAATCAAAACAAAATGAAGAAAAACTAAATTCAAAGGTTTGAAAATTATAGACACTAAACATAAAATATCTTAATTTACAACATAAAATTGCCCTCCTTTCTTGTACCTGATATGTTTTTAGTGGAGATAACGAGGCAGGAAGCTTCTGTGTGGTCAAATAACATCTCATAGTCCCAAATAGATTCCTGGAATTTATACAAAAACAAACATACCCAAATTGCACAGGTACGCAATCATTATCTAGTTCAAATAAATTTACTTTGTTCGTCGTTAAACTCAACTGGGACTTTTCACAATCGTAGCGAAATTTGATGTTTTTTAATTAATGTATATACTTTAATTTGTACGAATTGCGTCATTAATTTATTTAATTGCGTTGATTTCCCTATTCGGGCAACACAAGGTAACCATGCCAGTATGTATCTGTTTATGTATCTGTTTATCGTCCGTGTAAACGTTGCATGTGTAGCGTGAAACTGTCAGTATTAATTATAAGTAAAATAGTTTTAGTAAAATTCTTTGAAATCGTAACTTTTAAAAAGATCTTTTCCACAAAATTCGCCCTCAAATTAAATAATTCTGTAACCACAAAAGTGAAATAATAACGCCACAGATATTATTGACTCTGTTTTCACGTACGTTTTACTTTTAAGTTTGTTTTTACTGAAAATATTTTTTTATTCCGGTTTAACATTGATAAAATTAATATTTGTGAAAATTCAAAAGTTATTTCCATAAATGTGAGCTAAATGAAAGAACAAATGAAAAGATGAAAAAGATCTGTTGAGTTGAAAGCGACATATCCTAAAAAGGGACTTGAGTGAGTCTCGACGCTCACTTCGTTCCATTCATTTATTAAACTACAGCATTACGTGTGAACGAGTTTAACAAGTGAGTTCATTGGCTGCGACGGATAGGTGAAATTTTGTTTACCATACACTTCCTAGCAATACTAAATGTGTGATATTCGATTGTATAGGGGAGTTTGAAAGTTGAACAAGTCTGCGAGATGTGGAGAAGAAAAAAAGGAATGATGACCATCGCTGGTCTACTAAACCTCATCATGGGAATATGAAATTTTCTCATTTGGAACATTTTATGAACCTCGATCATCTTTTGCTTTATCTAGTCCAACATTTGCATATATGATATGTGCAAAAATATGTCTGTATAACTAAAATAATTATAAGAAAATAAATATATAGTTCTACTTGATATTTAAAACTATTATATGAACGCAGTAATATACGGTACAAATCACGTTGACACACCGGTTCCCGTTAGATCACCGAAGTTAAGCGACGTTGAGCCTGGCCAGTATTAAATGGGTGACCATTTGGGACTACCAGGTGCTGTATGTGCTCTCTGTTTATCTCGGCATTGTTTCCAGTCGTCTTGAACTGCTTGCCATTGGAATCAAGCAGTGCCGACTCTAGAGAGGTGTTGTTAGGGATTGCGAAACCCTTGCTTCATAATTCACGCGCAGCCAGCCCCTTATAGGGGTATCCATAGTCTCTCTAGACTGAACGGAGGGCCTGTAATATTCGTGAGACTGTTTATCCAAATTCTCTAACATTACACTTGCCATAATATATATATATATATAGTCTAAAGAAGCTTTGAGTTATTTTAAACGAAAAGACAAAAAAAGAAGGAAAATGCAGTTTAAATTCCCACAGAAACTAACTAAATCCAAAATAGTGCAGACTTAACATTCGTTGGAAAATTCATAAATAAATAAAATATATAATAGTAAGTAAATAAAATAAAAAGGGGGATTAAGTATCTAACAGTGAAACAAAAACAGGAGACCTTAACGTAAGCATCTAATATTAACACGGGGATCATCAGCTGTTTACCATGTAACTGTTTCGGAGATTTAAAAACAGGACAGTTATATGCATGGCTCTCCAATGAAATGGTACAGATCAAACTACCATTTCCCCAATCAAGTGTCGAAATAATTCAGCTTAAAATGTTACTTATATATAAATAAATAATAATAATAATAATCAAAATAATAATAATATACTACCCTTAAGACTACCGTGCGATATGGTAATTTGCATATCAAATAAAATTCTTTATAATAATAATAATAATAATAATAATACTAATAATAATAATAATAATAATAAAATACTATCTAAACACTACACGCAAGAACCATTCTGCGATATGGTAGCTAGAAATAAAATTATATAGGAATTAAAGTTATATATATATATATATATATATATATATATATATATATATATATATATATAGGTAGTATGTTTTTAAAAGGATGTGGGCAATGCAAATTCCGAGTAAGATGTAAGCTGGAAGGAACAAAAATAATAAATCGAATACGAAATGTGACTTACTATTTATTTTTTCTTAAAATCTTACATAACAGCAAGTGTGGTGTTAGCTGTTTGTGTGATGTCCGGATGATTATGAAAATCATTTACTTAATATTTCGGGGAAAGAAACTTCCCATTTTGGCAGATTCTCTTACTCCAAAAGCTAACTATTTGTTTTTATTTCTTTCCGTTTTCCACGGTGTTAACACGTAATCACCTAAAAAGCAGGTGACATTGGGGGGGGGGGGGGGGCTATTAATCTGCAAATTCAACCAAATTTAATTTTTTTTAAATCTTATACATTTTTTTTTTAACTATACGCCCCTTTTTTATTTTAATTTTAAGCAATTGATTTTAGTTGTGTTTACCTTTCCCGTGAAAATTGAAAAATAACTTCAAATTTATCTAACTAATTAGATACCTTATTTTTATGGTATAAATGAAAAATATTAAAAGTTTGGATATTATTGTAGATTACCCCCCCCCCCCAAAAAAAAATGAGATTCTACTTTTTTTAAGCAATTACGTATGAATACCCTAAAAAGGCTGGCAGAGAGTGAAACAACAACAAAAATATTTAACAACTTTAAGTGGAGTATCAGTTTCGGATATAAATTTAATGTAAAATGATCCTCCATTTTCGGACCATTCTAGAGAGATGTGTGCTGTGCGTTATTCTGGGGCGATTGCGTGTGGTTTTACGACCTTGCCAGTCGAACTTGGGGTTAGCGTAAAAATATATATTAGTTAACTGCCCTAATAATTTAGAATGATCCTAAAAAGAAGAATCTCATTTTTAAGGCGGAGGGTGGGTAATTTAGATAGGGGTGTTAATCTTCAAATTTACCAAAGTTTGTTGTTAATTCTCTAAGTAAAAAACATGTTTTAATTAACGCCCCCGTCCCAGTTAATTGCTGGCAGACGGCGGGTAAGTTTTGCTAGTATATGAAAATGTCGATAGAAATCAAATGTATGTGTGTGCACGTGTGAACATGTGCGCATATAAATGGGTTATGAGTCAGTGTGCTTACATGTGATGATATAATTGCTATAAATACATAGGTAGGTATATATACATATATATGTAAACACGCACACATCATATATATATATATATATATATATATATATATATATATATATACACACACACACACACACATATATATATATATATATATATATATATATATATATATATATATATATATATATATATATTTCAACAGTTGTGCGCATATTTACGAATGTGTATTTGACAGCCGTTCAATCAGCTTAATTGCACACGCGAGTTCGCCACACACATATCACTACCTACTCACGTCACATTGTTGAATGGTATACATAAAAATGCTTCGATTATCTTCGAGATATGAGTTTTACATATCCTCTATAACTAGTCAAATGTGACCCGTTGGGTCACTCATTGAGATCGGGTTAAATTGTCTGCATAAGAAAAAAGTGAATTTACAAAGCCAGTAATAATTGATAAAAACAAAACCTCAAATAACCCTCTTTCTCCAAGCTATATACATATATCTTTTTTTTCTTTTTTTTCTTTTTTTTCTTTTTTTCTTTTTTTTATTCTTTTTTTTTCTTTTTTTTCTTTTTTTTTCTTTTTTTCTTTTTTTTCTTTTTTTCTTTTTTTTTTTTTTTCTTTTTTTCTTTTTTTTTCTTTTTTTTCTGCAGCTAAGGTTAAATACTATAGTATAGTATTTTGTTTATAATGGACTGTTCCAATCTTGTTATTCTTTTATTTTCTTTATTATCCTTGACAGTTAATAAACAGAGAGAGGTGGAAGAGAGAGAGGCAATAATGATATGAACATTATGAAATAAGCCCGGCCCGTTAAACAATATCCGATAATGGAGGAAGAGAGTGATAGACCGACACTTGGTAAGATAATTGCAGTTTACGGCTTGTTAGAACAATTAAAATGCATTTTTTAATAGGATTTTTCAAACGTAATTAAGGAATATTTTGGCATGTATTTTGTGCGATTATAATATTTGTGAAAAAACCCTAAGGAAACAAACGTTGATATGTTAACAGCTTTAGTATAATAATAGATTACTGTAAGAGTAATAGTTTTTTTAAGAATGTTAAAGTTAGAGAATAATTCAATCTTATGAATTAATGGAGAAAAATGACTCGACAAAACTATATATATATATATATATATATTCTACAGCGGAGGAAAAATGGATAAAAGTTAGTAATAATAAGTTGATGTCTTGATAGGTTCATTTGACTCCGCCCAAATTACTGATATAGTGAGCATCTCTATCTTACATACGTTAAGAAAGATAATAAACCATCCAAATAGGTTTATACAGAGACGATGGATTAATATTCCTACCTAATAGCAAGTGACTCACTGTATCGTATATTAAAACAAGATTAACTATGGCTTTCTGATACGTATGGTTTAGAATAGAGATTACCACCAACTGTAATGAAGTGGTTTCCATTGATATTTCATATAACCTCAGAGAAAACATATAATCTCTTTATCAATGACAATTTCACACCCACGTTTATCAGCACAAAACCCAAACACCCCGTGTCCATAATTAAACAAATACCTAAAACGATCAATACTAGGATTACTAAACTTTCTTCCAGCGAGAAAATATTCGATTCTACTAAAACAATACAAGACGAATCTCTATCAAAATGTAACTACACTGAGAAACTATATTATACGCAACAAAATACCAACGGCAAAGAAGAAAAGGAAATATAATTTGGTTTCACCCCCGTACACCAGCATTCCAACACCTCAAAACTAGAAGATAAGCATTTCTTTATAAGAAGCTCACTACACATATTTTTGAACCGAAAAAAATTCCAAGACTAGTTACTCATGCACTATGAATATGGACAATATAATACATGTACATAATCATCATGTAATAAACAAAACAAAAACGAATAAGGAAAATACAAACACCGACAAGTGTAATTTTAACCTGAGTAACATTGTATATAAGGCAACCATTTTCTCGAATGAGGATAAAGTAACAGGAAAATTCATACCGAAATTTGCTCCGATAACCAGAAGCAATGCTACTATACCCCTTTTCAACCCTGAAATATTTTGTTTTAATTAAACGGTTCTATCAAAAAATTATTAATCGCCGAGGAAAATTAATTGTACACCTATAGTTTCCTAGTCGGTCTTATATAAACCCAACAGCTATAACACCTCCCGCCAAAAATGTAACCTGTGCCTGGAGGAGAAGATGCGAATTTTGAGTATTAATACATGAATATGTTAAATCAGGGTAGTGAGTTTATTTTCACGATGTTGACACAGAAACAAATTCAAGATAAACATCGGTAAGCGCTCTAAGTAATTCACCCCTCTTTAAATAAGAACAGTATAAATTATAGTTGTACATATATTAACATTTAATTTTGAACATTTTATATATGACACACGGTTAAATTTGATTGGTCGTTTGACGAGAATGGGCTTGCATGTATTGTATACATGTGTGTGGGTGTTAGGTGAGCTCGTATTATATATATATATATATATATATATATATATATATATATATATATATATATAAGTATGTATTTACCGAAACACTCGAATAGTTCTTTCCTGTAAAGTAATAAGGAAACCTGTTTCTTTTTGCCTGTAACAAAAAACGAGATTGCTAACTCAACAGAAAATATGCTTAAAGCTATTTATTGTTACATTAAATTAAAATCTATTTCTCATCATCATCTAGTCGTGGTAGTAGATACTCCTGACTCTCTCACGCCATCTTGTTCTATCCTCTATCACACCATAAGTGCATTGTGAGTCTTCTGTTAGTTGTTTCATGTAGGTTCTGTGCTGTCTCCCCACCGAGCTACATCCCTATCTTGGCATCCATAAAAAATACTGATGATTTAATCCTTAGCCCTCAATTAGTTTTCAGCACACCTGGTTCTTCTCTCTCTAACCAAGGCTGAGAAATATGTTCGCACAATATCTTTCTTGTGAGGTGCTATCTCCAAGATATATCAGGAGCAGCTCTTAGCATCCTGGTGTACACACAATCAATTTTCATCTCCAATCTTTTGGTGAAAGTCCAGGTGCTACTTCCATATACAAGAACTGATGTAACAATGGCTTCAAAGAAATCACGATTCATCTTGGTAAGAAGATTTGACTTCCAGATCGCTTTCATCTTGTCCAGTCCGCCTAAGACCTTGCTGATTCGCACCTTTGGTTCACTCTCTATTGAATTTGGCTTTGCAGCTTTTCTACCGAATTTTTTTAGACAAATCCTACGTTGGGAAAATATCTCTCTATGTTAGTTTAGAAGAATGTACTCTGCTTTATTTGTGTTAACTAACCTCCCAATGAAATTTGCCGTTTCTTCGAGGCAGTGTAGTAGGGTTTCTGCTTGCTTAGTTTTGTCAGTAAAAATTGCAAGGTCATCGGCATAGTCTGCATCGGTAATTTCTTCTGCAAGATACCTTCGGCTTCTTGCAGGTACCAATGTCAAGCTATTGTCTTTGAACTCGTCGATTAACATACGGAGGATGTAGTCACGGCAGATTATAAACAGATAGGGAGCTATATTATCGCCCTGAAGAAAACCAGCAGTGACCTAAAAAAATGTTGTCTTCGTCGGGTGATCGCACCATAGACTGGGTGCTGCTGTACAAGACCATTGTTTCATAAACAGTTTAATCTGTGTATTCGTGGAAGATTTTCCTTAATTTATGCCAAATGGCATAAATCATAATGTGTAGCTTAGGTCTGTATGTGTGTATATTAAGATGTATGTACGTATGCGTTGCGTGTTAAGAGCGTAGATGTGAACAGTTGTGATAATGTGTGTGTGAAACTAATTCAATATAGCGACTTCACAACTACTTATGAATTCTTTCATCTGTAGCTCAAGGGACCAACCTTCCCATTGATTAAAACAGGGTTCAAAATAAACGTATCTAACTCGTATTAAACATGGGGTTTTATTTTAAAATGTCCTGTCCCCTTTATACATCCACCTATGTACTTGGGTGAACATTTTTAAAATCCGGCTGTTCATTTTTTTTTTTTACATTTTCGTGAGTTAAATCAAATGTTCAGCTATAACTGGCATGTGGTTTGTGTTTATGCATATCATTTTGTCAATATTGCTCTGTAATTACATTGAGCTCTGTAGCCGGAATTGGGATCTACAATTTTATATATTTTTTGTACTAAAGCTGAGTTAATCAACG
Source organism: Sepiola atlantica (assembly GCA_963556195.1). NCBI lineage: Eukaryota > Metazoa > Mollusca > Cephalopoda > Sepiida > Sepiolidae > Sepiola > Sepiola atlantica. The sequence continues at coordinate 5,339,944 of OY744529.1, forward strand.
TTCGTGTTCCTCTTTTTCTATACATCTATTTCACTCACTCTTTTCTTCTCTCGCTCTTTCATCATATATATATATATATATATATATATATATATATATATATATATATATATATATATATATATATATATATATATAAAGAGTGAAAAAAGTTCGCGTAAAAAATATATGGGGGTCTGTCCAGTTGGTAAATGTCCGTTTATGCTCTCGGCCCACGGAAGTATTTCTAAAATGGTCCGAATTCTCAAAATTAATTCCGAATAAGTGTTCTCCACCTACGACTGAACTCAACATCTCTCTATTGGATTTACTTCATTCTTGAACTCCTTTCCATGCTGCCTTCACGAAAACCCTTCTTTTCCATTTGTGAATCTCCTTTCATTGGACACCTCATCAACGGACATTTACCAACTGGACAGACCCCATATCTTTTTTTTACACGAACTTTTTTCACTCTCCATTACTTAATATTTTTTCAAATTTTGAATTTTGGCTTTTCCATTGCCAACTTATCTATCTATGTAATTCCTCTGATGATAAGATTTTAATCTTTGAAAAGCCTTGGCTTAAGGAAAGAATAATAAACATAATTTTATTACAGAGTATACCTTGCATTGAACAATCAGAGTTGAAATAAATTTGTCTTTCGTACATGTTTATACCTCTTCTTTCATCTATCTTTATATTGCTCTATCTCGTATATTGAGCTTAAACTATTTCACTGTAGGTTCTACATACTAAAAGTATACTTTTAGTTTCATATGTTATTTTATTTTATATATATATATATATATATATATATATATATATATAATATTGAGTAGGAAAGTAGCTAATGTTGGATGTAGTCTTTTTATTTTTTAGATTAAACTGACTTTGCAAACAATTTAAAAGAAATACTTTAACCTTATCTCAATGTAGTATATATATATATATATATATATATATATATATATATATATACTACACTGAGTTACGGTTAAATTATTTGTTTTAAATTGTTTGCAATATATATTGTATATATATATGTATATACATATATATATAAATTTATATGATACATATATATTATATATAAATGTATGTAATATATATATATTATATATACATATAGATATATATATGTATAATATATATATATATTTATGTATAATATATATATATATATATATATATATATATATAATATATATATATATTATTATTATTATTATAATTATTAACATTTTTAATTTATACAAACATTTTTGTCTACACATTTATAGACATGTTGTAGTTCCAGCTAGAATCAGCTTGGCCTCTTCGAGTCAAATTCTTAGAAAGTGGAGATGAGGATCTAGCTCCGATTCGAAGCCCAGAACTTCGCCTTGCGAGGCGCAGCTCATTTTATTTAAAGCAGAAACATAACTGCAACTATGTAGCCAAATTAGTTATGTAAATAAAGATTTATATTAAATAAAAAATATTACTCTACTTTTTATTGGGAATTATTATACAAACACAGAAACAATTGACTGGATTAATTCCTACGAAAGAAAACCTAACATGAAAATTATATATACATATATATATGTTGGGTTACATGAAACTCATAATACAATTGCAGAATGTTATTCTAACCAGCGTTGCGTGAGTAGGTAGTGGTATATATATATATATATATATATATATATATATATATATATATATATATATATATATATATATATATATATATATATATATACGTGTTTGTCTACAATTAAACTGATTGAACGGCTGTCAAATACACATTTGTAAATATGCGTACAACTGATGAAATATGTATATATAAACTCATGTATTTACATGGACTACATAATCACGTTCAAACACACAGATCCAAATGTAAACCAACATATAAACACATGTATATATGCATATTCTTACACGTGCACACATATACATACAGATGATTTCTATCGTCATGCCTATACATACATATGTTTATATATATATATATATATATATATATATATATGTGTGTGTGTGTGTGTGTGTATATATATATACATATATATATATATATATATATAACCTTTAATCATTTCCACAATCAATAACCTACTGACCCTCTCTTTTAATATGCATATATATATATATATATATATATATATATATATATATATATATATATATATATATATATATATATATATATGGGAAGAGAAGGATGAAGGTAATCCGACGTGATGGGAAAATGAAAAAGGAAAACCAAAAAATGGATGTTTTTTATGTGTACATTAACGTTTCGTCTTTATTTATAAGACTTCATCAGGATGATAAAATAGAGAAAAAATGTCATGCAAGTACAGATACATGTAGGGTAGACATATTGGGAGGAAAAATTATTTCATTTTATTTTTCATCCCAATATGTCTACCCTACATGTATCTGTACTTGCATGACATTTTTTCTCTTTTTTTTCCTCTATTTTATCATCCTGATGAAGTCTTATAAATAAAGACGAAACGTTGATGTACACATAAAAAACATCCATTTTTTGGTTTTCCTTTTTCATTTTCCCTATATATATATA